>WBMY01000729.1:581447-598704 GCA_013397315.1 Donacobius atricapilla
TTTTTTTTTTTTTTCCGTCTTGAAGTATCTTTTATGGGCCCTGGAGGCGAGAAGATTATTTAAACCTGACGTGTCCCCTCTGGTCCTTCTAATATTGCCAACCCCGCAAGGCTGCGGATGCTTTTCCACCTTTGCTCACTGTTCCATCTGCCAGGAGCGGCGGATCCCACCCTCCAGGGAGCCAACCCCCAGGCCCTCCTTGGATGGAGGAAGAGGAAGCCGCCCACACCACCCCGAGAATCCCCCCATTGTCTTCCTCACTCCTGGGAAGCCCCAGTGACACAGCCAGGGCTGCGACCGAGCCTCAGCAGGGAGGGGAGGAATCTCGGACAGGATACAAGGAGCGGGGAGGACCCGCAGCGCGGGTTTGGTTTGGCATCCCCGTTCAGACAATAAAAGGTCAGGCTGCAGAGAAGTTTTTTTTGTTGTTTTTTTGTTTTTTGTTTTTTTTTTTTAATTTCCCTGGCTTTTGTTCAAGGCTGTGTCCTTAAGGACGGGGATTCTCTACGCCGGTGGCAGGCTGAGAGCACGGGTGGGCGGCTGGGTCTTTGTCTGGTGGGGTTTTTAGTGTGCAAATGATTTTGCTGGAGCACAGGCTGCGAGAGGGGGAGGCTGGGCTGGGTGCGAGCTCAGGGCGAGGAGGTGAAACTCTGCACCAGGATTTGGTTTGGTGCAATATCTGAAGTATCTTCTTTTTTCACACTTTTTGAAGTTTTAGAGGTTTCCAGGGGACTCAGAAGATCAGGAACTGAAGCACATGTTATGGAGGAAACTGCATATGTGGAATAAAATGAGGGCAAACAGCCCCAAGCAGAGCCTGAGATGAGGCAACAGGAGGGTCTGTATGGAAATGGTCATGCAGAGCTTCACAGTGTGCTTCAGTGGTCTCAGCATATCAGCTGCTTCGCGTTTGATTTTGGGTAGGATCTGACGTTTTTGAAATGGTGCTGCTGCTTCCTAATCTTTTCGGAACAGGGACAGTTTCCTAAAGCTGTGCATCTTAAAGCTGTGCACCCTCCACTGAATCACCGTCCCTGGAAGTGTTCAAAAGACAGATGTGGTCCCTGGGGACATAGTTTAGTGGTGAACACAGTGGCGCTGGGTTAATTGTTGGTCTCAGTGATCTTAGAGATTTTTTCCAACCTTAATAATTCTATGATTCTATAATCACACCCAGCCTGATCCCTGCTGTCCCACAGCCCGAGGGTCAAAGACCACAGCACGGTGCTGTCATACACAAAGAGGTTTGCAGGGTCACTGTGGCTGTGCCCCTCCTCCAGCTCAGGAAGGTGAGTTCAGGTCTCACCTGGTGTATCCTGCCAGGCTCCCCACAACTATTTCCTCTCCTTGGCCGCTGTGCAAAGAGACACAATGAACCCCCATGAGTTTAGAGGCTGTCATAATATCTGTCTTCAATCTGACTTTCATACAAACTTCAGGACGAAGTAAGGAACCGGTTTTTGGATATAGAACGATTGCCTGAGGCTCAACCCAAGCAAGCCTGGAGCTCAGATCCTTCTAAGATGCAAAGGCCTTGATGCACGGGCCAACATCTTCTCCTGGTCTCTGGTACCAGTGCTAACGTGGTGCTAAGCCTCAGGAGCCTGCTGAGCAGGGAAGCTGCCTTTGTGGGCCAGACATGTCTGGGGGTGATGTCAGGCTAGTAATAACAGGCTGGTTGTTAATAAAAACAGTCTGATCTAGAATCTGATCCACAAAAGCATAAATAACAGAAATATAAAAAATGCCAGTCAACGTGATTTTTTGGAACAGGGGTCTTGTTGTGCCAGCTTGATGTCATTATTTTAGATCATAAAGTTGGCCCATAAACATAAATGACTATGCAACATGCTTGAAAATATTAGATTTGTACACTGTGGTGTTCCAGTGGGGGGAAAATGCACCACACATCAGTGGAGCATGTATTAAATGAGCTAAGAGTTGGCTGTCTGACAGATCTCAAAAAGTAGTGATCAGTGGGCAATCACCAGGGCCTGGATTTGTTTCTTCAGTGGAAAATCCTTGGCCCAAAGCTTTGCAGCCTTTTCCTCCAGTGAGCTGGAAATAAATGTGAAATTGCTCCTGAAGAAGCTGTGAGGGGAGAAAAATGGGGTGGAAAAGGACAAACACACACAGAGACTGGTCAGTCCCTCTTAGTATGAAACCGTTTCACAGAATTATAGAATCATGAAGCTTGGAAAAGACCTCTAAGTGCACCAAGTTCAACCATTAACCCAGAACCACCATGTTCACCACTAAAGGGTGTCCCGAAGTGCCACATCTACATACCTTTTAAATACCTCCAGGGATGGTGACTCCCCAGCTTCCCTGGCTGGCCTGTTCCAGTGCTTGATCACCCTTTCTGAAAAGAATTTTTTCCTGATATCCAATCAACACCTCCCCAGGTACAACTTGAGGCCACTTCTTCTTATCCTGCCATTTATGACTTGGGAGAAGAGACCAACCCCTATCTGGCTCCAATCTCCTCCTTTCCTCCAGGCCTCAGTTCCCTCAGCCATTCCTCATCAGAGTTGTTCTCCAGATACTCCTCCAGCTCTGCTGCCCTTTTTTGGACATGCTTTGGCACCTGCATTTCCATGCAGACTTCAGTCCATCCAGCTGGAAAGGACCCCAATGGTGGATTGAGGGATCAAAATGTGAGAGGGCCCAGCTCGGACTCTTCAGGACATGATGGATCTCGTGGCAGTGGCTGATGGAGCCAGAGGCATCTCTTTGCAGGGCTTTGAGTGTGGTAAATCTGCATCTCATGATAGAAACACTCTCAGGAGAAAACAGAAGACAGGTTGAGTTATGGATACATGTAGGAAGTGATTTAACTGCTTTAGGTGAGTCTGAAATCCACATCTGATGAGTTGTGGATGTTGAAATCCTCTGATAAGCTGTGGATGTTCCATCCCTGGAAGCATTCAAGGCCAGGTTGGACTGGGCTTGGAGCAACCTGGGAGAGTGGAAGGTGTTCCTACCCATGGTAGGGAGTTGGAATTGGATGATCTTTGAGACCCCTTCCGACTCAAATCATTTTTTGATCCCACGATTTGATGAAACTGAGTACAATCACACTTTCGAGAGGATACTGAGCTATCTGAGGGGGGGGGCAGGCGGCCTGGACATAACTCCCTCTGTAGCCATGAACATTTTAACCATAGCAGACGGAGCTGGAGGAGACAGGTGCAGTGTCAGGAGAAGGTACATGCCCCAAGGGGACTATCTGTCTGGAATCTCCTTCAGTGACCCAGTTTTGCACCCTATGAGCTATAAGGAATCCTTTTCTTCTCTGGGATCTTCATAGGACTACAGGATGATTCAGGCTGGAAGGAGCTCAAAGCAGGGCAGTTATAGGGTCAGCCTAGTTCCTTACAGCTTTACCCTGAAATATTCCCAGAATGGAGACTGGATAGAACAAATTGAGGAATTACAAATAGAAGGACTAGACTTCTCTTCCCTGATGTGTCACTTGGCTGCAGCTGGAGTAGTCATAGTCGTGCTTCTCTGTGTTACACAGGTGCGTTGTCTCACTCAACCTGGCAGATTTGCAATGCAGACAAGAGGCACAAGATGGTATTTGGCAGCTCCAGGTGAGTTTTCATGATAAGCCCTTTATCACAGCCCTTGTTTTGAGTGCTGAGCACCCATCCATGAAAACCGAGTGCCTTGAACTGGGCCCCCCAGAACCAGCCTGGCCGTCCTTGCCTGTCACCCACGGCTGCCTGAGTGCTGCAAAACAAGGCGGCGTTGTTTGCTTTAAGGATCAAAGCTCATTTAAATGCGTTGCTTCTCCCTGTCTCCACCTGATATCCAGACGAGATGCCCTGGCTTAGGTGAGTCAGCCCCTGGCTGAAGTCAGCCGCAGTTATCTCTGCGAGGCGGAGGCAGCTCTTGCGTCGTCCTCTGCCAGCGCCAGGTCTCTCTAATCACCTCCGCCCCCGGTCCTTGGACCGAGCCCCGGCTTGGCCGTGACACATCCCCGGAGGCTGCCCGGGTGCTGTGGGAGAGCAGCGCTGCCTCCTCTGCTCTGCCAGCCCCAAGGGAGATGTTGCAACAGAAACCAGCACCTGCAGCCAGGGAAGGGCAATTTTCACAGCCACTGCTTCTGCACGGAGCTCCCCGGCTGCGTACGGCACATTCAGCTCTCCAGTGGGATGCGGGAGAGGCTGTCAGTTGAGTTTTTTCCTTTTTTTTCCCCCCTAACGATGAGCTGACAAAGCTCCAGGTGCCTGTTTGGCAGTCACGCTTCTCTCCTCAGTTGCTGACGCCGACAGCGAGTGACTCAGCCCTTCCCAAGCTCCCTGCGAGCCTCTTCTCCTGCTGCCTCTCAAATGTTCTTTCTCTCCGATGGTTAAAACAAATTCTGCCTCGAGGTCCGGCCCAGCGAGCGGCTCAGCACGGCTCCTTGCTGTGGTCATGGCATGGAGCAGGGATTTGCAGGATTCCCATTCTGAACCGTGGGGGTTGTTGTGTGAACCTGGCGCAAAGAGTTTCTCCTTCCCCTCCTCGTTCTATTTCCCAGGGAAAGCTCCCAGGGCAAAACCCACCCCTGGTGATCCGCATTCCTGTACCTTTGCCAAGCGGTGCCTAATTCCCCACTTGACTTTTCAGCTATATTTGTTGTGAACATTATAATTTTCCTTCCAACCCAAGAGCTGCCCTACATTTTCATCCCTACGAGCATGGGAGTTTCCAGATACTGCAGTGCAAGCAGAGCAGCGCCTCCCACCTTCCAGTACCATGTGCCCAGACACACGGGGTCTGCCAGGTCCTGGGGGAGGTGAGACCTTTGCCCCTGCACAGCTGATGGTTCAAGACCCCCTGGGCATAGAGGGAAGTGGGGAGACCCTTTCAGGCAGCAGGATGTCCTCAGGTGGAGGTGTTGCAGAAGGGCTGATCCCAAGCAGGTAGATGGGATCCGTGATGAGAGCTGTGCTGTGCCCAGGAGAAGCCAGTGTTGGCCATGGCAGCCAGAAGCAGTACAAAACAATCAAAGGAAGGTTTCATCATGGTTCAGAATGTACCAAGGCAGCCCTGAGAAAACATTTTTTAATCCAGTCTTATGAGGCTGGACTGTGGCTGGTCTAGACTTTACTGAAGATCCTGCAACTTTTGCCTCCTTGCTCTGTGGAGACTTGGCTTGCTGAGGTGGGTTAGGATCATGGACAGGGAAAGCTATGAGCCATGAGTAATCTCCCAAGGCTTTGGGATCTCCAGTATGGATGTGTCTGTGTGAGCTGAGGGTTCTGGGGGACCCTCTGTAGCAGTGGAGCTCTGAAAGGAGTGTCCATGACAGTCTGAGATCAGTCCCTCCTGAATCTGTGGTGTCCCTTGATCTGATGACTGGAAAGGGAGTCAGGGATGAACCCAGGATGTGGATGTCCACCTTGAGGTGGGGGGGTGGATCTCACTGATTTTGTTGTTGGCAGGACTGCTTGCACTGCAACATTGGGCTGTGATAGGCCTTGAAGGTACCAACATCCTCTGCTGAGAATGGTTTAAGGCACTGTCGAACATGGCACCACTTGGGAAGAGATCAGAGAATCATAGAATAGAATTGGAATAGTTTGAGTTGGAAGGGACCTTACAGATCATCCAGTTCTACCCCTGCCTCCACCATGAGCAGGGACACCTTCCACCAGACCAGTTTGCTCCAAACCCCATCCAACCTGGCCTTGAACTCCTCCAGGGATGGGACATCCACAGCTTTTTGGGGCCGATGCCTGTTGGTGGCCAATGTAGCCTTTTCCAGAACCCCCCAGTTTAATGAACTTTCATAGTACTCCTCTTAGGGAGGGCAGGGACTTGTGCATGGAGTGGCAGCAGCCTAACACGGAGAGCTGGGATCTGGCTTGAAAAGGGGTGCACGGTTTTGGGTGATGGAGAGCAAGGAGGAATGCAGCAGGTAGGAGACAGCGTGTACAGGCAGGAGCACGGGTAGGTGTTTCTCCAGCACACACAACGTGTTCAGCAGTCCCCCTGGCCCTCCTGCTTGAGAGGAGAGGCAGCAATTAGGCTGATTGAAGGCCCAATTGCTTCTTGCACAAGGAGCAGGCAGTGCCCCTTGCAGCTGCGGTTCAAAGCCTGCAGAAGATAAGGATCTGCCGTGCTGAGCACTTGGGAAGTGCTGGGGGAATCCAAGCGTGGCTCACGCCACTCTGCTTCACCTCTATCTTCTTCCCAGCTGGCATCTGGCTTAAAAGCCTTCCTGAGCCTGGAGCAGCACAAGAGGAGTTCCCTCCCCACTCTTCCATGCAACCCCATGTAATTATTCGGGAGCTGACACAATTTTGCGCCAGCTTTCCTTGCTTACCAGCCTGCTTACACAAGCTCCAGCTCCTCAGCCTCCATGGAGACTCTGGTCTTTGCCTTCCTTGGTCATGGGGAGCAGAGTTAAAAACCCAACTGATTTCATTAGCACATCAAGTGGGGTGTGTGTAGTGTCTCCTCACAGTGTATTTTGGGGTGTCCAGTCAAGGTTAGGCCATGCCCTACTGGATGTAAAATCATTGAATGGTTGGGGCTGGAAGGGGCCTTCAAGATCATAAGAGTTCCAACTGCCCTACCATGGCCAGGGAAACCTTCCCCTAGGTCAGGCTGTTCCAAGCCCCATCCAAGCTGGCCTTAAACACTTCCAGGGACGGGGCAGCCACAGCTTCTCTGGGCAATCTGTGCCAGGGCCTCACCACCCTCACAGGGAAGAATTTCTTTGCACCTAATCTAAAACCACCCTCTGTCAGTTTAAATTCATTGCCTGTTGTCCTGTCGCTCCAAGCCCTTGCAAATTCTCTCTCCAGTTCTCTTGTAGCACTGGAAGGTGCTCTAAGGTCTTCTGAAGCCCTCTTCTCCAGCCGGAACAAACTCCCCCATACACTTCCACCCTTGGCCAGAGTTCAGCTCTGCCTTTGCCTCCCACATCCTGATAATTCCCATTAGCAGCACCAGGCACACAGGGATGTACAAAACAGTGAACGCTTTTTATTTCGCTGCTGGAGTGTAACCACTGTAATTTCATAAAACTCAAAAAAAACCAAAAAAAAAAGTGATTACCGAAGGCATACATTTTTTTTCCTTTTTACACAAGACGTTAAGTAAACAGACAAGTTTCTTTTTAAAAAGGTTATAAAGTGTCAAGATCCTATACCTCATCTGCATATTCAAAGTGATGCCATCTGATACAAAAAGCATTGGGTACAATAATTTAGCTATGGCTCAGACCAAAAAAAAAAACCCAAAAAACAAAACAACCAAAAAAACAAAACCAAAAAAATCCCAACAAAAAAAAAGTCATCTGGGCTTAATCTACACACTACTATGGTCACCCAGGGGGTTAAAAAGGAAAATATGCAGTTCTTTGTTGCACAGAAAGGAACAGCAGGGAAGTGGAGAGTTCATTGGGAGATCATAGTCCGAAGGGAAGCGGCAAACGCCCCCTCCCCGGGAATGTCTGCAAGAGCCCGGCCCAGGACCACCCCCTCTGTGCCAAGAAACCATTTGTCTCCCACCAGCCGGAATCCCATCCAAATCCACCCGCCAAGCTGCACCTACCCAGCGTGCTGGCAGCAAATAATATACAAGACCTTGGAAACTGCATGGAAGTCACGAATCTCCCTGTGTGCCTTCCCACTGGGACTAATAAAAACCAAACAAACCCGATGAAAAAAAATAAAAAAGGAAACGACTCCTTCTGTTGTGGGTAGAGCCAGACTCTGCTTTCTCGGGAAATCTGTTCCCCATAAACCTCTGAAGCTCCCAGCCCAAGCACCACAGCCTCAGCCTTACTGCAAGACTCAATATGAATTTACGAACGTGTAGTCTTTAATGTGTGTGTCACCAGAACTTTCTTAAATGAAGAGCTGGACATTTGTGATGGCCACATTTCCTGCCTTCCCACCATCCCACCCCCTCCACGTGCTCCATCTGACTGGAAAACAAACAATACAAGGGATATTTGAGGGCATACGTGTGCCATGTGCTACTGGTGAGAGGACAAAGCTTCAAGTTCCTGCTCATATTTATTCCCTCACACAAGGCTCAGCCACGACTGACTCCAGGCTAAAGGCTCTTGGTTTGATGGTTGGGGCATCTCTGCTTTGCCATCTCTTTGGTCTCCAAAGCTCTTGCACCAGTTTGGAGCCTTGTCCCTGCAAATCGTGGTGGCTTTCCACAGAGGCTGAGGGGGTGGACAGGGGTGAAAAGTTATAAAAACCCGGTTTGAGCCTTTGCTTCTGGAGAAAAGGACAGGATGAGGTGGCTGGTTTGTAGCCAAAGCCATGGGGGTGTCTGTTCCCTGTGACATCTTCCAAGACTCAATGGCAACGACCAGAGCAGTGACAGCATGGGTAAATACATCAGATTTTTAAGGCTCTCCTTTCAGCATCTTGGCATGTGAGGTGAAATGAGGATTTAGTGTACAAGGAGAAAACCCAAGACCAGCCCAAACCATCAGCCCTTGGCTGCGTAGGCCTCGCTCTGGTGTTGCCTTACTGAGCTTCAACCTTCCCTCTTGCCTGTCTCAAGATTTTTGAGCTCTTGAGATTTCTAACCCAAATCTCCCTTGGAAGACCCCTCAATTTCCCCAGCCTGTTGCTTCTGTAACCCTCTCTAGGCTGAAAGATCAAAGAGATGGTATCTCAGAGGGAGGATCTCATGTCCATATAAAAAAAATCCCAAATATTTGGCAGTCCAACCCAGAGAAACTTTTGAATTCAGCCCTCCATGCAGAACAGCAGCTCATGGGCTGCCAAGATGTCCTTTCCATGGAAGCAGGACATTTTAGGGGTAAGGGAGAACTATCCATGGGGAAAAAAAAAAAAATCTAGGACAACTAAATCAGCATAATTTGGTTTGATTTGGTTTTTTTTTTTTTTTGGCAGTGACTCATAAACTGAGGAGGATCAAGATGTCACTCTGCCAGCCAGATGCCCTCAGGATTTGGCCACATGTCTAGGTCAAGGACTGCTTTTATACCAGAAGCTCCCCAATTTTAAGGTGATTGGTTTTATGCTACATAAAGCAAAGCCTGTCCCCCTCATGTTCCCCCCAAATCAGCCCTCCAAGCTGAGGCTTGAGTGAAGTCTCACCCAAGAGTGGCCAAAGGAGGCTGAATTCAAATTGCTCTGTTCCCAGCCAGACTCCAACTCAAAGGCATCATCCCAGGACCTCTTGCCCTGGGCAACATTCCAGGTGATGCTGCCATGAGCACGGGTGAAGAAAACTCATCTTGCCAGGACAGAAATGTCTCCAAGCCCATAAAACAACAGTTCCAACAAGGAAGGGCATGAGATTGGGAGGTTTCCTGGCTAGCAGGGCTTGGGGCTGTCACCATCACAATGCCAAGCCACCTCCTATGTCCCTGGGGATGAAGCAGCACCTATTTTAGCAGCAGCAGGACAGACCCAAGCAGGAAGGGGAGGGTGACCCACCCAGCAGGGTGCTCTAATACAAGGTCAGGCCTTTTTATCAGTCCAATCCACACTATTCCCAATCAACACATTGCTGCCTTCTCCATGAGTCATGGGAACCAACAGCCTGGGATAGAGCTGGAGAAACTCAAGGGACTGAGGGCTGTCCCACAGTGTTGGACAGGCCCAAGGTGTGTGGTATGACAACCCTAGGGCCACGTGTGGAGTCCCCACCTCACTCAGCACCACAGCTTATCCCAAAGGATGGCCTTCCCTGCCCTGCAGTGGGGTTGGCCCCCATCAGGACAGGTGAAGTGGTGCTGGACACAGCTCCAAACACCTCTGCTGCCCACCCATGTGGTGGTACAAAGCAGTTCCCAACCTTCTGCAGGTACTGAAGGTGTCTAACCAGCCTTCCTCACCACCTGTCCCAAGGGATGAACGCTCTGAAGTGAATGTCTCTGGATATCTTTGTTTTGGAAGGCACACAAACCTTTGGAGAGACCCAACACAGGACACTGAGGGCATCTCAAGCTGGTCAGCCTAAAACCCCATGAAGTGGATGATCAGACCTCCTTGTCCCAACTACTGTGATCCTCTGCAGCGAAGGGGTGGGCAGCAGGGAGCCCAAGGGACACCTGGAGCACCCCCTGGGCCACTTGCATGTCCTGGTAACAGTGGATGGCAGCCAGCCATGACACAGTGCTGGGGATCAGTCTGAGGGACCTTGGGTCACCTCCCGGGCTCTACTGGCAAGTGATGGGAGAAAGAAAGGCCCGAGGATGTGCGGAAGACAAACAGGGTATTTTTTATGTTTTTTTTCTTTAATTAGCAAATTTCTTTTTATCCTCATTAAAAGAAAAAAACCCATCCCCACACCCCCTACATGCCCACTGCTCCAGCTGCTTCAAGCGTTCAAAGGCAGAAAGTTGAGAGATGTTTCATGTCCCAGCTCAGGGGCAGCTCTGAGCCCACCCCACCTGGGAGTGTGCTGGGGGTGCCAGGTGCCTCGGTGCAGATATGGAAAAGGCAGGTGCAAAATTAGGTGATGTGCTCTTGCCAGGAACACCCAAAATCCCCATGGAAAGCTGCAGCCCAGCCCCTTGGCCAGCAAATGCAGTGGTGGTGGAGGACATGGATGTGCCTGGAGAGGTACATTGTGTCCCCAGAGCACTGCAGCCAGAACTGGGGTTTGTGCCACTGCTCAGGGGTGGGGACATGACAGCAGAGAGCTCACCACCCTGGGCACTGAATTTAGAAGCTGTAAGTAAAAGCACCTCATACTTTGGGGGACCCAGTGCTGATCCAGCATCCCAGCAAAGCTGAGTACCTCAAAGCCCTGCCGTGGTCCCTGAGGTGGCTCTGCCTTCACTGGAGCAGGTCCCCAGCGAGCCCCATCTGCAGCATCCTGGCTGGCACTGAGGCAACAGGGAGGTGGCGAGGTGACAGAGAGGCCAGGAGAAAGGCAATGGTACTGGGGATCTTAGCTCAGCCCTTCCCCTGGTCACAAGGGTCACTGAGCTAAGAGCCTCTGTCACCTTTCCCTGCCCCCCTGAGGCCACTGTGCCATCCCCACCTACATTCCTGCTGCTACAGCCCTTATTTATAGAAAAAAGGTGGGGAAATGTTTTTCTGGGGGTTCTCTGGCTCTTCTACACCCCATCCCTTCTCAGCTGGCACAGCCTTGCCTGCATCACCCCAAACCAAGCACCCTTTGCCCACCCCTCTCAGTGCAACGGGAGGGGGAAAGGGGGGAGGAGGATGGTGATGAAGAACGGTCACACGGGCTCATTGCCTGCTAACACCAACAGTCAAAGGGCAGTGCTGCCTTCCCTCCTCGGGGCTGCAGCAGGAGACTGCAGCCTTTTTTGGGGATCCAGCAAGACGAGTGTGCTGTGAGTGCTGGAACACACTGGAGATGCTCCATGTCCCCAGCCCAGCCCCGGTACAGGTGCGGCGCGTGGGGAGCGCAGGGCTGGGCGAGGAGGTGAGGGGGTGGGATGTGTGCGAGTGCCCGGGGGTCTGTGCACGGATTTTGGCAAGAGGTCATTGAGGTTACATGATGCAGCATTTGTTCTTGTGGTTATGAGGGTCCTTAAATCGGAGTCTCTGCTTTGGTCGGTATTTTTCCAAGTATGTCAGCTGCTTGCTGTTGATGGCTCCTCTGCGCTTCCTGTGGGGGCAGAGAAATGCCAGAACAGTCAGAGGTGTGGCACGAGATCACCCCCACCCCAAAGCACCCCCTGTCAGGGTGCTGAGCTCCCCAGCCTGGAGCAGGAAGGGATTTTGGAGGTTGAAGCCATGTGCACCCTCCAGGGATGGAGACAGGCACTGACCCCAGCAGCTTTCCTTGCTCATCCACCCTTTGAGTCAGGACAGGGAGAGCTGGCGAGGAAATGTGTGGGGCAGAGGTGGGGTGACTGCCAAAAGCCCCTGCAAAGGCACAGGGTGCTCCATGCCAACGCCTTGTTTTCCCACTCCCAAAGGAGAGAAAGGCAACTCTGGTGTCACCAAAAAACTAAACCCCGGGACATGCCAGATCTCTCCATTCCCTCAGAGAGGGACTTTCCGCCCCAACACCACAACACTGCTCCACTTACTGTCGGATGAACTGGATGGCATCTTCATACTTCATCCCACTCTCAATCAAGGCCAGCGCGACAAGGACGGGAGCACTGAAAGACAAAAGCAGTGGCTGTCACTCCCCAGTCACACAGCCCAAAGGCTGATATCCATGATTCAAAGTTCAAGGAGAAGCTCAGGTAGCAGATCCTCATCAACTGACCTATTCCCACTAAAGTTTCACAAAACCCTGCTCAAAAAGGGACTGGGAAAAGGAAGGAGGGGCACTGGCATGGTTGTCCCTCTCCTGCCTTTGTGGGGAGGGGGCAGCTGGGACAAAGCCCTGCTCAAAGCGGGGGTGGGAAGGGAAGGAAAGGAGGAGAGCTGGCATGGTTTTCCCTCTCCTGCATTCATGAGGGGTGGCAGTTGGAGTGCTGGGCTAGGACTCACCGTCCCAGGCCAGCCACGCAGTGCACGGCCACGCAGCAACCGGGGTCCTCGCAGAACTTGGTCTTCAACAAGTTGAGCCAATCTTCCACGATCTTGCTGGGAGGAGGCGCTCCATCATCAAATGGCCAATCCTGCAAGGTTGGGAAGAGAGAAACGCTGTCAAGTCTCTGGGGGAAACCTTTCAGGGGTTGTTTTTCATTCAGGGTGATGGTGTTTGGGGTCTCAGCTGCAGGGAGGTAAAAGAGTGCCAGAACTAGGCTCACAGCATAGCTCTGTGGGGATACAGGAATCCCCTGGCTGCTAATTCCAGCACTTGGAAGCACATTGTAGGGGATTTGAGCAAAGGTGGTTTGAAGTGGCTGAAATCTCAGAACTTGATGTGGTGCTGAAATTCAGCTTCCTGCAACACACGGAAGGGAAGACCAAAAGAATGGTCGGGGGACCCACTAACACAGCCCTGGAGAAAGAGTCAAAGGGAGGGAGATCACTACAAATGGGGCCATTTAAATACCATCCTTCAGGAAAGACTATTAAGGGACAAAGAAAAAAAATCCCATCTTCTTCTGAGCTTCATCCTCAAATTGCAGGGGTTCAAAATTGGAGCACAGTGAGGAAGTTGGTCAAATGGGTTCTGCATTTGATACCCCTCAGCCCTGGGCTCAGTTATGAGGGCTAAGTGTCCCAAAATGGGGATCTTTCCCTAAACAGATTTGTCAGGGTGACCATGGCCAGTGGCTATGCAGCACTGGAAGAGAGAGACAGGAAGGGCAGCATCACTTGGAGAGGATGTGGCCTGGTGAGCCCTGAAGGGTGGGGGGCACCAGGCCCTAATCCTAGATTTTGAGCAATGAGTCACTAAGCTGCTGTGCTGGAGTCATCCTCGGTGTGAGATGGCAAAATAAGCTGCTTCACTTCAGTGTTTGAACAGGTGGTGTGATTTCTGTTGGGATTTGATAGCAAAGGTACTGTTTGAGCCAGTGCCCTCAGCCAGCCTGCGCCTGTCCTGCAAGGCCATCTCCTCCTGCAAGGCCACGTCCTCCCTGCAGCCCTGAGTGCAGGTCAGGGGCTCACACCAGGGATGGCAAAGCACACCACAGAATCATCCTGTGATAAAACGGCTCGGGATGGAAGGCACCTTCAAATATCACCTGGTCCAACCCTCTGCCATGACAGGGACACTTTCCATTACCCCAGGTTGCTGCAACCTGGCCATGAACACTTCATGAGATGGGGCAGCCCCAGTTTCTCTGGGCAACCTGCGCCTGGGCCTCACTACTCTCATGATAAAAACCTTCCTTATGCCTCATCTAAATCTGCCCTCTGTCAGTTTAAAGACATATCCCCTTTTCTATCACTACATGACTGTGTAAATAGTCCAACTCTCCTGCAGACCCTTTAGGGACTGGAAGGGGCTTTAAGGTCTCCCCAGAGACTCCATATATATGGTCTATATATGGAAGCACAGAATTGTTTAGGTTGGAAGAGCCCTCTAAGATTGTCAAGTCCAATTGTTAAACCAGCACTGCCAAGGCCACCACAAAACCATGTCTCCAAGTGCCACATCTACAGCTCTCTTAAACTTCTCCAGGGATGGTGACTCCACCACTTCTGGGCAGGTTGTTTCAATGCTTGACAACCCCTTCAGTGAAGAGATTTTTCCTAATATCCAATCTGAACCTCCCCTGGAGCAACTGGAGGTCATTCCCTCCTGTCCTGTCGCTTGTTACCTGTGAGAAGAGACAAACCCCCAACTGGCAACAACCTCCTTTCAGTTGTAGAGAGGGTAAGATCATCCCCAAGTCTCCTTTTCTCCATGCTAAACACCCTCAGCTGCTCCTTATCAGACTTGTGCACTAAAATATATTTATATGTCAAATATATATATCAGGATACAGATAAAAATATACCAAACTGAGTATGCCAAATAAAAAATATATACCATGATATATATATATCTCAAAAGTATATAGAGATTTGATATAATTATAGAGATATTTCTGAATCTGCAGAGTTATATCTATCTATAGAAAATCAGGTTATAGATATCTCTTGATTTACCTTATACAGTTTCTATATGGTTATAGAAACTTTGATATAGAAGCTATTTAGTTTCTATACAGTGTCTTGTATAGTTTCTCTAACTCTCTCTATAAAACATATCCTAGACATGTATCTCTCTACATAAGAGAGATAGAAGAGATGTAAAGAGGTATGTATATCCTAGATATAGAAACTCAGACTGGAAGCTCCAGTTAGAAATGGGGTAAAATGCAGAATTTGGCGTGTGAGCAGATATGATCTCCAACATATGGACTCTATATATGTAGGATACAGTGATCTTTCCAAGATACATCCTGTAGAGATACAGATTGCATCTATATCTAGAGACATCTGCATCTGGAGGATCTGCATCTAGAGAGCCATGGGATTATCCACTTATATCCCTGAAGATCTAAGACAGAGCCTCATCTCTCTTACCTTATACAGACAGAGCTCTATAAAGAGGTCCTACACATAGAGGACCACCCCAGGAGACACGAGGCACTTCCAAACCCTTCCTTAAATGAGTAGAGCCTCATTTCCCAGCTGGGGCTAAACTCCCTGGCAGGGCTATCATGCCTGACATCATCTCCAATTACTTATCAGCCAAGATACAGCCCAGGCAGCTGCCTGCTCTGCCTTTCCCAGCTTGCTGCCTGCTCCCTTTCATCCCCCCCAGCTGCACCAGCTGGCTGCTGGAAGAGCAAAAAACCCTCACACCACCCCCCAGGATAAGATAACACTGGGGGTAATGGGAACCACGCGCATCTTCCACGTGGGATCAGGCGCTCTCATCCCTGGATGTTTCAGAGCAACAGGCAGGGAAGGCAGCTGCCGACTCAGCCGGGTGAGTCACAGTTTCGGCTGCGTGGGCAGCACTTCTCTTTTTAAAGCACCAGCCTCAGCTCAGCTCAGCTGGGCTTCCAACTCTGCTCCTGCCTCAGTGTGATGCTGTGTGGGGCTACCAGGGTGTTTAGCAGCCCCAAGGGATGAGATATTTAAGGGTTGGGGCAGCCCCTCTGGTGCCCATCCTGCTGCCCACCTACCATGACAGTGATGCCGTCCTTCTCCAGGGGGGTCTTGTCATAGGTCACTTCACACACTCGCACGACCGTGGTGGCACCATATTTCTTCAGGTCCTGGGGAGGGAAGGAGAAGGAGGGGTCTGAAGAGACCCTGCCAGATGCACCCCAGTTAACCCAAACACATCCAAGCCCTGCTCTGACCATGTGGAGCAGTACGGACCCTGAAACAGTGCTGTGTCCCTTCTCTGAACCCTTGACCCATGTTCCATCCAGCCTGGCAGGCACAAAGAAACATGAAATCCCAGGACACCAAAGCCACGTGGCCTTGTACGACTTTTAAGCAACACCTTATTGACTCCTCAGAATCATGAGTACCAATGAGGCCATTTATTTTTAAGCCCTGACAGCCACATCAGCAGGCATTTTATACCCCAGGCAAAGAAACATCTCTGACATGGGTGCAAGTGCTCTGAAGGAGAAATTATTTGTGCCTGGTGAGGTCACACTCTTGATGCAGAAATGCATGGAGGCAGCTGGGGGGGAGTCGTAGCATGTCCCACCAGCCGAGCTCAGCATCTCACAGATGGCTCAGGGGCTCCTTCTCCACCCCGCTGCCGTATCCCATCATCACTCCAACACGCTGCAGGCTCAGGCGTGGGACTTGGGATGCTTCCAGCATGGCTCACTGCCCGGCAGGAGGATTGCCCCCGGACTACGTGCCCCGTGTGCCGGCCTCGCCGGGCACCATGAGGTCATCCCCGCCAATGATCCGTCTCCTTTGTTCCCCGTGTGCGCTCACCAGACCGTGGTGAGCCCCACAGGCTCAGCAGCCTGGCCAAAAGTCTAAGAGACTGGAGGAAGGGCGAATTTTTCTCCCTTCCTACTGGTGTGGTCCTCATCGCCTTGTGCGCAGCGTGCAGAGCATGGGATGGCTGTCCCCACATCACAGCCACTTTCCTGTCACCGTGAGGCACTGGCACTCACACAGCTGCTACCAGTGCTGGCCCTTCAATACCAAGCTCTCCAGCACTACACAACACGCTCCGGGCATTGGAAATACGCTGGGATATTTGGGATGAAAAGCTGTTATTGAGGTGCTGGGAGGAACAGGGCACCCATGCGCATCGTTCCAAAACCCTGTGACATGCCGTGCTAGGGGATCTGGCAGGGCATGCAACGGGAATGGGGAAACTCAGCTCCATCTCTACTGCGCCCAAACATCACACTTGGGGTCCTCAAAAAACAACCCTTCCCAAAAAGCTGGCAATGATTGGACCCACTGCCCAAGGATGCCACCCCGGGCTGTGGTACCAAAGGGGATGTACTGCCCTCTCATCAACATCAGCTTTTAGCCCCAAAAGATGCAACTGGACCCTGGCCCCCACCTTCTAGTCTCCCCCCCTTACCTCCAAGAAGGTGCTGAGTGTGGCATTGGTGGGGTTGTGGGTGATGAGGAACCTCATGTTTTTGTAGCAGACCTCCACAGGAGCAGGGCGGTTCATCCGGGCCATGGTGGGGACAGTGGGAAAGTGAGGTGGTGCTGACAGTGGCGGGGGGAAAAAACCCAAGAAAAGTGTGGTGTGGAGGGGCAAAAAAAAACCAACCCAAACAAAACCCCAACAACCCTTCTGCGCTTCAAAAATAAAAATAAAAAAGGATCGAGAACTCAATATACAGACGTTGTGCAAATAATCCCAACTCCTGGGAGCGCGCAGGCTTCCTTGACACACCACAAGCCCCCCAGGGGGAAAAAAAGCCTGATGGGGGAAA
>WBMY01000729.1:598735-656160 GCA_013397315.1 Donacobius atricapilla
AATATTAATGATAATAATAATAATTAAAAAAAAAATCCCTTTGCTGTAGTGTTGGCGTCCTCTGCGTGTGTGCGACGGCGAGCGGCTGCTGCCTCCGGTGCCGTGCGCTCCCGGGCGCTCTAGAAAGGCCTCTGCATATGGGGGGTGGTGGTGGCGGGAGGGTGACCCCCGTCACGTTACCCCATCGGGGTATGTGGAGTACTTGGGGGCGGCACGGGGGGCCGGGAGCCTACGGGGCGGCGTCGGCGGCGTCCGGCAGCGGTGCCTCCCTGGGGCAATCCATGCACGGGAGCCTTGAATGGTTGAGTCGGAGGGTCGGGGTGCTGGGCGAAACGAGGAGAGGCGGCCGGGGGCTGCTTCACAGGGTGGGCTGCCGGGGGCTGTGAGGCTCACAGCTGCTCCTCAGCACCTCCATAAATCCCAGCGGAGAGCAAGGCTGCAGGGGAGAGAAAGGGAAACGCGGTGGTGAGAGTGTCCTCCTCCCCAGCAAAGCCCCTGCCTGGTGTGGGTGCCCCTGAAGGCGCCATCACTTTCTACATACTGTACGGGCATCCCTGACCATCCTCATCTTCACAGGAGACCATGGATTAGAAAGCGAGGTGGTATTTAAAGCTAAAGCTGAAATACCATCCGGAGAGCTGAAATGGCACTGGAAAGCCAGAGGGGCTCACATTTCACCTGCGGAACAGAAAAGCCCATGGCAAGGAAGGCCTTGCTCCCATATACCACCCAACATCTGCACCTGCTGGTGCTGAAGCACCCAATCCACGCCAGCTGACCCCCCCGACACCCATCCAGACCCCCCAGACCTCACCTTTGTGTCCCCAAAAAGCACGTTGAGTATCTGCACCCCAAATGTGCCTGAAACCAGCTGCCTCTGCCGCTAATCGGCCACATGCTCCTGGCGCTGGGCTCATGTCCACCAAATGCACCTCTAATGCTCTTAGGAGAATTAAGCCGCCTGCAAATGAGCTATCTTGAGGAGGGGGGGGAGAGGAGGGGGTTGTGTGTGTGTGGTTTTGCCAGCGTTAGTGATGGATGTGTCTCCCTGCCTGCTCATCCGCATTCCCGCACCGCCGGCACATCGATCCCAGTAACGGAGCCCAGCCCCTCAAGCTGTGGCATCTTTGCTTTCAAGGATGCCAGTGGGAACAATTAAAAAAAAACATCAATCCCCACTGTGGAAATACCCAAATCCATGAGATGATGGGCCCAGCGGGGAGGCAAGGGCTCTGTCAGCCCCACTCAGAGCCGAAGGGAACCCAGCCAAAGCCTCTCCAGGTTGTTCCCTACTGGACTCTTGTTTTGAAGCTGGTCCTTCCCCCAGGTCAGTGGCTGCTTAGTGCTGTGTGGCCAGAGCCTCAAAATAGACCATAAGCACATAAGTAACCCGAGCCAGGCCAGCAGGCACCTCCTTGCCTCTCCTCACAGCAGCCAGAAACTTTCCCCTCTGGATTGTTGCACCCTTATGCGATGAGACAAGGTGGGAATAGGGAGATGAGCTGAGCCCTGACCAGCTCATCACAGCACCTGGGTTTGTCCAGGCCCGAGCATTATTCACAACACGTTTAACAGCTCCTCCAGTGATATCCAGGAATGAAAAAGTTAAATAGCAACAGGAAAAAAGCCAGGCGAGGTGCCAGGGGAAGCAGAGCTCCTCTGCTGAATGTGCCCAGTTTGGCTGCTAAAATCATGGACTCTTCCAACAACCATGTTCCATCACACCTGACTAATATTTTTTTTCCTATAAAAAAGGGGATAATGCTATCCCAGAGCCCTTGCAACAAAGTTCTGCAAAGTTCAAACCCTGCCTGGGCTGCAGGGGATGAGTGGAACATTCAGAGGGGAAGACTTTCCAGTCCCCATTGAGAAATCAGATTTTAGCAGCTGATGGAGGCTGGAGTTTGGCTGAGGCATGGGAGTGAGGTCCGAGTTACCTCCCTGCAGCATTTTAGGTGTGATCCAGAGCAGCTCAGCCCACAGATGATGCTGAACCCCCTAGGGTAGCTGAACCTCCCCACCTGGACCACAGCAGCTGGAATTTTTGCTCAAAGCTTGCAATGATCCAGCACGACAGGCAGGGAAACCTGCTCGCCCCAGTGTTCACCATGTTTTTTCAGTGATGATCCTACCCATCACTTTGTTTGTGGGGTCTGCTTCTCCCCAAGATGATCTCACCATAGCTGGGTAAGAACCAATTTGGTATTTCTGGAGGGTAATTTTGGGCTGGTTTTGGCTGTGTGGCTCCTACATGTCCAGCTGCCAATCTGCTGGCCAGCAAAACCACAAAAAAAGCCATCAATCCAGTGAGTGAATGTTTCCCAAGGGGATTGCCTGCTGGCAATCACCTCAGCAAGGTTCATCTTTTTCATTTTAAGGAAAAGAGAGTTTAAAACCCTACAAAGGGATGGGAGGTAGGAGAGATGGGCAGCTACAGTTGCCTGCTTGAAGAGAAGAGCCGATGCAAAGTAGAAATTGCCCCAAACCATCACCTTGAAAACTCGGTTTCTCTGAAACAAAGGATCTTTTGCTTTTACTTTTCATGCCTTTGCTCTTCAGGCTTCCGGTGTGTTTAATGCCATCTGTCCTAATGATTTGATCTGATCCCGATGATCGATCTGACGCACCAGCACCAGAGGTGCACAAGGGAAAACATCAAAAAACAACTCTTCTCCCTCCAAAGAACCTCGTATCTCATTTTAACTGGCTGCCAGGGACATTAATACGAACTGTGCCCATGTTTACCCATGTCCTGGATTAAATCCCACCTGCTGAGCAACCCCGTGGGACTGGGAGCTGCTGCCAGCACCAATGCCTGCACAGCCCCCTGTCATCATCCAAGTTCATGCTCCATCGGCGCTCCGGATCCCGGGCAATTTTTTATTGGCTTGGGTGTGCTCGCTGCCAGTAACAGAGGCTCAGTGGGAACTGCCTGCCTATGAGAACAGCAAGTGCTCCTTTCCCACAAGGTCTCCTCTCCAGTGGAAGCGTTTCAAGTATTTTGGCAACCGTACGTCCCAGCAATTCAGCCCTGAAGCCCATAAATCCCTAATGGATATTCAATCACAAATCATCCGCGGCGTTTCAGGCTGCGATGCTGATCTCCATATTAAGCATGGCAGAACAACGTGGAAAAGGGAATTTCAGCTAATATTAATAACCTGCCAAGTGGAATATAAATCCTTCTGATTTGAGCGCTCCGGGGGATCTAGAGGAAGCACGTGAGGACACAGTGAACAAGCCCTGGATGAAGATGCTCAGGAATGCAATGCTGGCCTGTCAGGCTCAAACCCTTCTTGGGGAAGCCCGATGCAAGGAGATGTAGCTAGGTGGGGGTTGGTCTCTTCTTCCACATAACAACGTGACAGGACAAGATGACAGCTTACCAGGGGAGGTTTAGATTGGGTATAAGGAAAAATTCCTTCACTAAAAGGGTGCTCAGACATTGGAGCAGGCTGCCCAGGGAAGTGGTAGAATTAGTATCCCTGGAAGTGTTCAAAAGAGGCGTGGATGCAGCACATGGTTTAGTGGTGGACCTTAAGCCAGGACCATTCTGCCACTGGATGTGGCAGTGCTAGGTTAACAGTTGATCGCAGAGATCTTTTCCAACTTTAATGATTCTATGATTTTCTTTTCACTGTGACTGTGGAAATTTCTGCTTCTTACACAAGAATTTCACAGCCAAGAGCCCATTGAGGATCCAGTATGAACACACACCACTGTGGCAAGAGAGCAGTGAAGGATGCTGCTCTGGGGGACGGGGACCATGGAGCCATCATTTCCTTGTCTTACACCCCCGAAGCTGAGGGAATCACAGGACTCTCCAAAATATTCCTTTGCAGTGTGGCAAGACCATTACAAATGTCTTGGCTTCATCCCAGATGTCCAGGGACTGAGCCTGCAACAGAGAGATGAGGCTGATCTTCCTCACAGCAACTTGATGGAAAATAAAGGTCAGACCTTCCTCACCCAGTGAATGGAAGAGCTTGGCTGGAGCGGTGAGCAGATGCCTGACCTGACGGCTGTGCTGCTGGTACCCAGCTAGCAGGACACAGATGGTGGAGTCAAGTTTTCCTAAACACAGCACATCCCCAAGTGAAGGAAAAGGAAGCTTTGCAGAGCCAAAGTGTCGCTCCACAGGGGCTTTAGCAGTGGGACTCGGAACAAAGGCTCTTACTCACCCAAACAATGTGTATCTCACCCGTATATAAATATAGCGATCTCCGAGTGAGCACATCTCCTGTTCAAAGTTCACCTTCAGAGAAACCCAGCAAAACACCCAGCTGTGTCACACTTTCTTGACCTCTCTCCTGCTTTTAGCTCACGTAGCAAGACACTGACCAGCCCTTTACCCTTACGGCTGATTAAGTCCTGCTCTCCCTGCTCCCATCACCCTGAAAATTGAATTCAAGTTTCCGAGTACTTCCAGTAATCACCATGCAGAAGTTTATGCACACATCCATTGCCACTGACACGAGGGACCACAGGGAGCAGGTCTGTGAGGCTCAGTTGCACATGAGATCTGTACCAGCAGTACCACCACTGTCACCGTTGCCACCAGCATGAGCAGCACCACCAGCATCATCACTGACACCATTGCCACCATCATCACTGCAACCAGAATCGGCAGCACCACCCCTGTCACCGCTGCCACCATAACCACCACAATGACCACTGCCATGGGCACCCACCACTGCCACCAGTATCACCACTGCTATCAGCAGGAGCACCACTGCCATCACTACCACTGCCACCAGCGCGGGCAGCACCACTGTCACCACCAGCATGTCCCCACTGCCATCAACACCACCATTGCCACCCGCATCAGCAGCACCACCACTACCATTCCAACCACTGCCACCAGTGTCACCACTGCCACCACTATGAGCAACACTACCACTGCCACCATGAGGTTTCACAGCACGAACAGCACCATCACTGCCACAAGCACCACCACTTCCACCAGCAGGAGCAGCATCACCACTGCCACCATCGCCATCACTGCCAGGGAGGACAGGTCCCAGGACACAAGAGAGCCACAGTGCTGTCCCCAGCCTGTGACTGCAGCGGGGACACGGCCAACGAGCTGAGATTTCCTCCAGTTGCATCCGCACGGAAGGAAACAGGAAAGGTCCAGGAGGAGAGCGACAGAAACAAAACACCCGGCAGGAGCCGGCATCTGTGGGGAGAGGTGTAAGCAACCACCGCCTCCAGGTGCAGAGCTGGACAGGGCAGATGGGATGTCCCAGAAAAGCCATACTGGGTACTGTGGTGGCTGTGGGGTACCTGCTGCCAGGAGTGTAGCAGTGCCTGGCACTGTCTGCCAGGGAAGCATTGTGGGGTTTTTACTCCAAGGGAATTTTTTATTAGGTTGTTCCTCTTGCTGCATGTGATGTTTTCTGAGCAAAATGCAACAAGGATTAAAAATGCACAAGGATTAAAAAGATATTCCTGCCCCAATCCAGTGAGAGCACAGCTGGTAAAGGTGTACAACACGCACTTACTCAGATTAGAAAATCTGCAAGTAGCAGTAACCGAGGTTACAGTTGGTGGCAGTATCCAAGGTTACAGCCAAGAAAAACAGGTGGGGGTTTTGAAGAAAAGTGGCAGAGGAAGAGCGATGAGGGGCTCTCGGCAGCCCATGAAAACACACCTGAAAGATAAACCAGGTCATGCATCTTTCCCCACATCCTTTTTGGTGTGCAGTAAATACTGGCTAACACGAAATTTCGCTGAAGAGAGTTGTGCGGCCCTTGATTTTACAGCTCCAGTTGGACTTAAAGAGTTTGGCAGCACTTAGAGAGCAGGGAAAGATGCCAGCATGATGTTGGTATGGATATTTGCAAGAAGGAGGCACTCAGGACAGCAGGAAAGAGGGAGGAATGGGGAAGCTGAGGCAGTGAGCAGCCAGCCAGATAAAAAGAAGTGCACAGTCTTCCCAGCACTGTGCAAGCTGGGAATGCACCAGAGGCACTGGTAACATGATCAACCCTTTCTTATCTTGTATTTGCACCTTTTGTCTTTGAAGAGAGGCTAAGGCACAGTGTGGAAAGTGTCTGCAAAGGTCCTTTGGGAGTTGTTTTCCCTCTCACCCAGATTCACAACCCTTGGGCACAAACCCTGTGCCCACACTGGGATTCCTGTGATGCCACCGGAGCCCATGGGACAATGCCCTGGAGGAAACATTACGTTTCAAGCACCCCTTCAACAGCCCTTTAACTGGAATTTCAGCTTTCCCCTTCACATGCAGCCCCCAGCAACTAGAATTTGAGGTCTAAATGGACAGCTTTTTAACCTAATTCCTTCTTTTACCAGAAGAAATTCAGCCATCAGAGGATCATAAAAACCACGAAAAGGCACTAAACCTTCCACACTGTGGGGAAAAGGAACCCCCCTAGCTGAACACAGCCCCCCATCCACCCCTCCCGCCCTGTCCCCAGCACTGGACGACTCACAGGCAGCCACCGGTGGCCCTGCTCACAGCGAGATCCTGGTTTTATGATCCGGGATATCCCCTCCACTGCCTTCCCCCAGCAGCCACGAGGAGCTCGCAGCCGTGGTGCCGATGTCAGAGGCTTTTCCTGGCTTGGATTTGAAGGGAAAGGAGGAAAAAAAAAAAAGAAAAAGACGGGGGAGGAAGAGAGGCCAACTCCACTGGGAGAAGTAATAACAGGCTTCGGGCTGGCTACCTCCCAGATCTGCAGAGGGTGTGCCCTAGAGGGTTTTTTTGGGGGAGGGGTGAAAGGCTGGGTTGTCTGGGGACAGATGGTCCCCACGCCCCGGCGCCCGATGCACAGGGAAGTCAGGCACTCCAAATACCAGGGGCCAGCTCCCCACATCCTTCAGGGATTTCTTCTGGCCAGAAGAATCAGGAAAAAAAAGTAATTCTGTGTGTGATTGGGCATTTCCAGGCTTCAAGCCTTGTCCAACAGTATCTTGGGAAAGGAAAGAACCCCAAGCGGCACCCGCACCCCAAAACACACACTGGGGGCAAACTGACCCCAGTGGTCCGCCCCAACAAGGGCCACTGCCACGTCTCTCCCATCCTGAAACTCTGGTGCAGCTGAACATCTGCCCAGCTTTTTTCTTGTGGTTTCTCACAGTATTTTGAGCGAATTTAATACTTATGGCAGGTGGCAAAGTTTGGGGGTGGGGGTGCAGAATGATGCATTTTTTTGAGAAACAGCAGCACACTCCTGGGAAGGGCAGGGAGCAGCTGCCATGACCTCCCTTTTGAGGTACAGCTTGAGCCTGAGCCTGTGTCCCACCAGACCTGAACTTTGCTATTTGCCATGCCCCTCCTCGGTGGTGGGATTCTGATGGGAAGTTGATCCCATGTTACCTGGTCTTACCTCGTCAGGCCACCAGCAGCCCTGACCCGAGGCCACCAGAGCCCTGCCTGCGTCACTGGCGCCTCTTGCACAACCCCCAACCCAGACTGGCTGCGGTGGCTTTGATGGAAGTTTGCTGATGATGAAGGGGGCCCCAGACGACTCAAATCTACCTAAACGGTGGATTTTGACCTGCAGTGTTGACATAGTGCTCTGTGACATGCTGGGGATGCAACACAGGACAGAACATGCTCTGCCTGCGATGTGTCCTATGGAAAGATCTCTGGTGGCATCAAGCTCTGGTCAGGATTGTCCAGAGAAGCCAAGCTCTGGAGAAAGGCAGCACCTTCCAAGGCAATGGCACCACGTTTAGATGGTGTTTGTGGGTCTCTGAGCTTCCTCTGCCATCCAAACCCTGTGCTGCCTAGGCTTGTCCTCCCCAACCATCTCACTCTTGCTCTGCACTATTTGGTTTACACATTTCACCCCATGGAGACAGGGTCACACATATCAGGGCAGGCTGCTGGGAGGTGGCAGCACCACCTGCCCTCTCCTTTGTGGTGGACACCAAAGCACTTCTGAAGGCAGCCACCACACTCATGGGGACAGTGCTGCACGGAAACCCCTGGGTTGTCTCCTCCTCATTCTCCCCAGCCATGGCTATTGTCACCTTAACAGAGAAACTACCCCTTGAAATGGCCCCTCCAGGGATGTCCCTTTTCCAGCAGGATGGGACCAAGATGCTGCATGTAGGTAAGAAGTGTCCCCTCAGGACTATCAACAATACAGATAGATCCTGGGGGAAACACAATTGAGTGTCAGCCAGGATAATTAAAAGCCATGGAAGAAGTGACGCGAGATGGGAAAACAGACTGCTCCTAGGTAGGATGTGGCAAGTTTTGGCAATGTTATCAAGACCCCCCAGCATGTCATGCTCCTGACTCCTCCCATGAAGCCCAGGTCCTGCAGAGATGGTTTTCCCTGAAACCCTCTTCCGTAAAACTCCTTAGCTCCAACAAAAAGCCACAGCAGAGCTCCATGGTTACTATAGGAGAAGCACTCTGCAAAAGCAACGTCGAGAAAGCTCTAGGGACAAAGGCGGGTACTTCCAAGCTGCCAGTTTTGGATGCATGGCTACAGCAATGGCCTGATCCTGCACCCTCTACTGCTCCCCTACACCCTCTCCCACCCTCCTGGACTCAGCCATCACAGCCACAGGGACAAAACCCTTTGGTCCTGCCGCCCTTGCGCAAAACCCTGGAGCTGTGCCAAGAGTTGTCCTGCACCTGTGGGAGCTCGCAGAGCAAACCAAGGTGGTTTTCTTTCAAATAAGAGATCAAAGGGCATGAAATGCTGAAAGTCACAGCTGTTCTTGCTGGAGGGACATCAATGTCTCCACTCGCTCTGCAGAGCCTGCCTGGTGTGTAAAGCACTGCCTCATGTCCTCAGCCCGATTTGCACCTTGTTCACATGGGAGATGGGGGACTAAACTGGAAGGAGGAGGAGGGAGGATCAAGCATCACTTTGGAGGAAGGAGATTAAGGCAGTGCAGATCTCAGGGATCAGGATCAGAGGTTGCT
Organism: Donacobius atricapilla; assembly: GCA_013397315.1. NCBI lineage: Eukaryota > Metazoa > Chordata > Aves > Passeriformes > Mimidae > Donacobius > Donacobius atricapilla. The sequence continues at coordinate 607,647 of WBMY01000729.1, forward strand.
CAGGGTCTGCAAATCAGAATCACAGAATTGTAGTCATTCAGGTTGGAAAGGATCTCCAAGCTCATCAAATCCATCCTTCAACCAAGTACCATCCTGCCCACCAAACCACATACCCGAGTATCATGTCCACCCATTGTTGTACACTTTACAGATGGTTTCCACCACTTCCATGAATAGCCCATTCCAATGCTAAGTCAATCCTTCAGTGAAGAAACCATTCCTGATATCCAACCTGAACCTCCCCTGGTGCAATTTGAGGCTTTTTCCCCACTACAGAACTTCTGAAACTCAAAGCCCCTTGGAAATACACCTTGCAGCTGGGCTCAGATGGGCATAAAAAGGTGAGGATGTGGCCGTGGCTCTTTCTCCACCTCAGGAATTGGTGGCCTCATTGCAGGCTTTCAATGTATTAAAGTGAGGTTGAAAAAAAAAAATTGGAAAAAGACTTTTACACGGGCCTGTGGTGATAGTACAAAAAGCAACAACTTTAAATTCAAAGAGGGCAGGTTCATATTGAACACAAGAAGGAAATCTGTTATGATGGGAGTGGTGACACATTAAACAGGTTGCCCCCAGAAGCTGTGGCTGCCCCATCCGTGGAAGTATTCAAGGCCAGGCTGGATGAGGCCTTGAGCAACCTGTTCACAAAGGAAGGTTTCCCTGCCCAGGGCAGCATGGTTGAAACTCGATAATCTTTAAAGATCCTTTCCACCCCAAATCATTCCATGATTCTCTGAGTGCCTGACGGCCAGGATGGTTGGGTGTCACCATGACCCTTGCCCTGGGCTCTCCACATCAGCTCCCACCCAGCTCCCTACTTGTGTCCTCATCAAGTGGGGTTCAAACTGGATTCCAGTTTAACCAAGGTATTAAAAAAAAACGTACTGGAACAGGACACTGAGAATTGGGAAAATGGGATGAAAAATCCTTTGGGCTGGAGCCCTCCAATGCTGTAGCTAGGGATGTGGTCTCAGACTGCAAAAATGGGCTCCCCAATTACCATCAAGCCTGTCCCTTTCTGGGCTGCACACCAGAAGCAGAGAGCAGCTGCTGCAGCCCCTGATGAGCACATTTTAAATCACAACCTCACTTGTCACACAGAGATGGTCTGGCATGCCAAGGCTGCTCCCAGCCACTGTTGGAGGCGAAACCAGCTAAAAAAAGATGGCAAACTATACAGATCCTGGAGCTTCTTGAACTTAAATGAACTGTCTTTCGATACAGAAGCTGAACAGTCATCCAATCCTGTTCCTGTCATTCACAGGAAGGATTTCCAGCAGTGGCTTTGTAAAAGCCAGCAAACGCCCTGGTATCTCAGGAAGGGAAATTGCAATGATTTGCATGAGCAAAAAGCTCGTGTCAGAGTCACTGTGAGATGATGATACTTGGTGCTCTTCCCATCCTGTCAGGGAAAGCAAGGAGAAGGTCATGCAGCACAGCCAGCTGGCTTTGACGGACCGTGCCCAGGTGATTGTGGAGATCACTGAAGGAGAAGGACCCCATTATCGGGGGACTGGCAGGATGAGGAAGAAATCCATCCTGTCTAGAGTGGAAACATCACCTGAACACCACAACAGGAGGGGATGCCACATCCCATGGAACGGTGCACCCAGGAAAAAACCAAATCCAGCAGCAGGATGTCACAACCTCAAAGCACCTTTACAGACTGATACCACTCCTGGGACAACATGGAGGTGAAGTGTAATCACCAAGTGTTTTTGGGGCTGAAGCAACCTGCAGTCAGCATCACTTCTCCCCAAAATGCCAAAAGGTTGGAAGAAGAGCATCTGACTGTTCAGGAAGTGCCCAGGAAAGCTTACTCAGGAGCGTGCTTTGCCTTTGACTTTCTTTCATCTAGATTTTTGCATAAATCCGGTGCTGCCTTTAGGGAAATGCAAATTCTCTGTAGAAAGGGGAGTGTTTGAAGGTGCTGGCTGCTCTGACGCGCCAGGCAAGGAGGCCTCCTTGCCTGGCGCGATGCTTTTATCACCTGAAAATTAAATAAAGGCTGAGATGTGAAGCCTCCCCACCCTGCTAAGCAGGAAAACTTCCTCAGCTCCTACGGCCGGATCCAGCAGGGATGGGACAGGCAGGATGCGGCGTTTCATCCGTGCTCTGCACATCCTCCCCAGCCCCAGGGGTGATCTTTAATGGCCTGGAGACACGCAAGCTGCTCCGGCTCTGCTTGGTTTCCCGGCTCTGCTTGGCTCCCGGATGGTTTCTGAGGCATTTTGACACCCCAGCGTGGGTGGCATTTCTCAGCCACCCTTGCTGCGCTGGAGCAGGCTCTAATCAAGCGGAAAGCAAATGAGCTTCCCTGGGTAAAGGAAGCTGCAAGCCCAAATTCATCATTTATGATGAAGCCGACTGATTCTGGGGATGCACATGCACATGCTCTGCCTCTCAGCAGGGAAAAAGAGAAAGGAGGTGAATGAAAAAGCAACACCCGTAAAAAACTGTCTGCACTAAATACTGGCTTTGAGATCCGCCCAGAATGGTCCCTGTCCCTCTGCTCCCAGGGACACATAAGAGGCTTTCATCCTGGGGCGGAGGCAGACAGACATTCCCTATTCTGTCAGCCATGGGTGTATCCTGGCAGGGTTTTTCTCCATCTCTATTTCATGCTGCTTCCTAAGGAGCCAGGCTGCTGCAAACAAAAACCAAAGCATTGTGGAACATCTACGGAGACTTTGCAGAACATCCAGTGCTGACTTAAGGCTCAATTAGTTCTCCCATTGTAAGTTCCTTCGGTACCGAGAAAAAGCAAAATGAGGGCATTCCTATTAATATACCTGGCTCCATGCTGAAATCCACACTATTTCAACTATCCTAGAAGAAATACCCTACAGGCACAGATATGTACGGAGTACTCCAGCAGCCAGCACAAAGGATCTTTTGCTACTTCACAGATAATATAAACTTGGCATTGCACGTGGCAACCAACAGCAAAACCAGCCTGGTGTGGGTGGGATCACAGTGGGACAGAGGGAGCAGAGACAAGGGACACTGAAGATGTCCTCTTCAGCCACAGGACAGGGGGCTCATCTGCTCCAGCGCAAAGTCAGCAGGTACTGGTTTGACTCAGTTGTACCAGCATGGAGCCATTGTGACATCGACAGCCACCTTGGCAAAGGTACCATGGAGTTGATCTTGCCTTGGGGGAAGTTAAAAAATAAATATAAAAGTTTATTTTCAGCTTGATCTGTTCCCAGCTCATCTCTCTACAACAGGCAGCTGTACTGGCAGGGCACTGTGGGCAGCACGGGGCCAGGCAGCCAAGGGTTGCCAAATGAGCCCTGTAATTCAACGCTGAGGCATGGGGTGAAACTCTGCGTGTGTTCCCACACGGGAATTTCTCTGGCATTTTCTTTTATCAGCTGGTCGATAAAACGTCCCCATCCTGTTTCCAGATCTCCCGTAAGTGTCACTCATCACGCAGATGGAGCACATCCTCTCTGCTGTCATTAGCACGTCCTGGGCTGGCATTTACTAGAAATGCAGCCCTGGGACTTTCCTCAAGCTCCACCAGACAGAGACATCTGAAAGATGGTGGGGGACCTCAGCAAGAGACTTCCCTGCAAGGTCTGGAAATGCCAACCAACCTCTCCCATGTAGCTGCACCCAGTCTCCCTGTCTGAGCCTCGCAAGCCAGCAGGACTGTGAGGATCTGCATCCGGATGGGTGAACCCACGGAGCCATCACCTAACTCAAGCACAGAGGAACACCTGCTCCAAATCTGCTCTCAGGAGACTGCCACAGTGTAGGAATAGGAGATTTTAGTTAACTCTGGTGATCAGCTCTGAGCTCACCCACTTCTCCTGCACAACCGCAGGCAGGAGCATCACTGCGGCACTGCTGCCTCCAAAGCTGGTGACAACATCACCAACTCCTCACCAGGAGCACATCCCAGCCATCCTTCCAGCTTACAGCCACAGCACCAAGGATGACGAAGATTCACAGCATCCAGGACTAGTAGTACATCCTTCTGATGCCAGGGCATTGATAATACTCTGGTCTTCCACCTGTCCACTTCAATAAAACAAACAACAGCTCCATGAAATCTCCCCTAACTTTAGCGGACACCAATTTTAGCCCAGCTGCCTGCATGACGCCTCTGCTGCATTTCTATGCCTAGCTTCAGGCAGATATTCTGATTTTTGTAATGCCTGAAGACAGTTGTGGGGAACACACAGCCATTTTTAAAGCAACGGCAAAAATAAATCAGTGTTTTAAAGGGAAAAGGGACGGGGGGGGCAGGGAAATAGCCTTGTTCTGGAAAAAACCTACTAAGATGCATGACAAAACTGACAAACACCACCAATATGTGAGACACTCCTATTCTGACCCCATCTCTGGGCCACGGGCTGCCCCACTTGTCCACAGTTCACTGCCACTCTGTGCTTGTTATCTTGGGGGAACGGAGTAAGGTTATTTGGCCTTCCTGTGCAAAATCTTTTTGCGCATTTGTCATCATCCAGATGGGTTTAAAATCTGATCTTTTTTTTTCAACTTTCATTATTTGGAAGTGATTTATCATGCCTTTACATTTTAGCAGAGAGCACTAAATGGATGGAGGATGCCCAAGAGCAGCTCTGGGATATACAGAAGGTATCTCCATGTCACATTACAATACAAGCCTTGTACAATATGAGAATTTCAGACAAACTTTGTCTCCAAATCACGCCTTTTTCAATGAGTTCATTTTCAGGAAGCTGTCCCATCCACTAACCTCAAAAAATGTCTCTGGCTTGCATCCATTAAGCCAGATAAATGAGAGTTTATAAGTTCATAACTCGAACTGAAGTCAGAAAGTTTCGTCTTTCGTTTTCTAGAGCTGACTCACGGCCAGCCTGACCCAAAATGTGGGCTTGCTTCGAGTTTTTTGTCATTTCAGGGCTCATTTGCAGTTTAAAGTGATGCTCTCCTCCTGCCTTAAGTCTCCGGTGCTATCATCCCAGCTCAGTGCTGGCACAGCTTCTCCCTGCACTCCCCAAAGCCTGTGTGGACACATGCCTCTTTGCCAGAAATTCAGAGGGATGTCAAGCAAGGATTTCGGTCCTGGGGCTGCCCAAGCAATCTTCCCTGATGCTCAACACAGGCAGAGAGTACCACCTCAGACTTTTTTTTATCTCTAGAAAGGCATTTGAGCTTTTCCCTTCTCCGTTACACCAGTACAAGAATTGTGAGCTTCCCTATTGCACTGAACCTGGCTGTATTTCTGGTCTGCAGAGTCAACAAGAGGAGCAGGCAGCTTTTTGGCTCCCTTCGAAACTCTGCAGTCCAAGAAAATCAGACGAAACATTCGAATACGCTCAAGCTTGCTCGTCAACAGTCTGATTTCTGAGGGAGCTGACCCTGTGTCCAGGCCGATCGATGCTGCACCGACAGCAATATTTTTGGGTTCTGTGTGGAATACTCCTGCAACAGTCCTGCTGCCAAGTCTTGCAAAAGTTCCCAGGCGAGGAGCTGGATGTGAGGAGCACCCACTGCAGGGTTCGTGTGAGTTGATGAAATATCTTAGCTCACCGGGGAAGGGTCAGAAGCGAGGAAGGATGTGCATCTTGTTGACTACAACTCAATAAAAGCAACAAAATACCTACAGAGGACTGTCTGACATCTCACATCGACTATCACAGGAGGGCTGAGGTTGGAAGGGACCACCTCCAACCGCCCCAAGGAGTGGAGCATCGCTATGGGCATCTCACCACTGATGCCTTGGCACTCTCATGGACATCCTGCAGATCAGAATTCCAGAGTTAAAGGATGTAATTTCCTCCCTTTGCCCTGCCCAAAGTCACTGAAGGACATGGGCCTGCATGGAAACACAGATCTCCCTTCCCAAATGCTTTCTGTCAGCTCCAAACAGCACCAAACTCTTTCACTAGGGTCCTTCAGAGACATCCTCAACCCCAAAAGGTGGTGATCACTCTGGATCTTTCAAAGAGGCTCATCCACAAAGCCCATCTGAGGCACGGTGCCCAGTCATGGCCCAGGATGAGCATCTGGCTGAGCCCACAAGGTGGAAAGTTCAAGTGGCTGCTATTTATTTGGCTTTGCAGAGAGCAGTTGCCCAGGCTGAACGTGGGCCAAGCACCTTCCCATGGCAGGAAGTGCTGCTGGAGTCTTTAAATAACCACCAGCGGTCAGGGCTTTGGTTTACAGCTTCTCTGGATGGAAAACCATCCCTCGCTCTGTGTCTGCTCCAGCTCTCTCCTGGGTGTAAATGTCAACATTTGTCTCATTACCTCCTAGGTCTTCAAGTCCATATCCACCAGCCTCTCGTGGAAGCTTGACAGAAGTTCTCTAAGCACAGGCATAAAAACACATGTGGGCTTCTCATCCCTTGTGATGAATTTTATGTCCTACAGTCAAAGATCCCTTTTGCCTTCGTGTAAATTTATAGTTCCCTGGGGCTCTCCTCACCCTTCTCATCCTGCTTTAAGATCCACACACATGTCCTCACACTCCAACACTGAACTGCACCACTATAAGTGCTCCTCACCTTCCTGCAGCTGGACTGGTGCGTTACCAGTTCATAGGATTAAAATCACAAATAAAATCCTTCCTCCAGGGCAAGTAGAAAATGCCAAGATCCCTCCACAAAGGCTTTTCTCAAGTATTTCCCTGGGGTACTTGACATCAGAAATCTTGCCAAGAACTTGGGTAGAATGGGTCACCCAGAAATCCTGCTTTATTGATGGAAAGTTCCCAAAAGCTGTTTCACTGAGAAGCCTGGCTACTTTGGGATTTTGGCTTGCCAAGACTCTGGGGAACATAAATGATTTTTTTTTTTTACCTATAGCTGTCATTAACATATTAACCTAAAATGATGGCTAGTGAGAGGAAGCTCTGTAAATAAGCAAAATAACATTTTACAGTTGGAAAACAAGACCTTGTCCTGACCTCCTCTCTTGGGCAGATTCACTGGTGCACAGCAAACCAGTATTTTATTTTAAACTGTGCTTGTAAAAAGTTAAAAAAAGCTGCTTCCTTGACACTTAAGTCAGGTAAGGACACAGCAGGCCAATCTGCCATATAAATAAGCCCACTCTTGTATACACATGTGTTTTAAAATAAGCTTATGAAATATAAACACATGGGCTTTAACAAAAAATAATTCAGCCTCACTGAAACCATTTAAGTGGGACTGAGCCAGGCTTCAGAGATCTGCACAGGGCATGCTAACTTTGACCCAAAAAACCCTTAGAGACAAATAAAACACTAATAAACATGCAAAAAGGAGCAAAATTCAGTATTTTTTCAGAAGTATCATCCCTAGAGCTGCATTTCTGTCTTGGCTATAGGAAGAAGATACTGGAGGGAAGAGTTTCTTCCAACCCATGTGAGCACGTTCCACACTGCCTGCTTTCTTTTTTACCACCGGGATGGACAATTTTTCTATTTGTCTCTGGCCTGTATGCCCCAGGAGAGCAGCCAACCACCAAGAAACCTGGGCTTTAAAAAGACCCCACAGCCTTGGCTTCAGAGGGGCAGGTACAAGGGGAAAAACGACTTTTACCCTCATTCTGCAAGAGGGGAATGCTGAGACCCCTGTGAGTGGCGCTTGTCTGAGTTTAGAAGATTTACTTGGAGTTGATGGAGGCATTCTAACTGGTGGTTAATCCTGGTGCTGGGCACTGGGGCCGGGGAAGTGGACATCAAAGCATTCCTGCATCTGCTGGGGAAATGGGAGAGGCGGCAGACAGGGCTCTGCCTCCTCCCTGCGTGGCTGCTGGGGCGATAGGCAGCACAGACCTGAGCTTGGGGGTCTCCAGGACCCATAAAAGCTGGCTAAATGTCTGAACAATCCCCTGAGGATGGATCTTCCCACTCAATTTGCTGGGTTTCCTTCCTGCTGCAAACACAAACATGAGGAGATGTTCCAGCCCTTTGATCATTTTTGTGATCTCCTCTGGACCTGTTCTGACAGATCCAACGTTTTTCTTGTGCTGAGGACCCCAGACCTGGGCACAGTTCTCCAGGTGGAGACCTCACAAGGCCTCATTCTATGATTCTGTGAAGATGAGCTCCCAGCAAGCTCACGAGACCAGTGGCTGGTGTCCCTAGATCCATCCATCCTGGGATTCTTGGTGGAAGCTTTTCCTACCACTGACAGAGGATGGTTCAAACCTCTTGTGAGCTGGTTTGGCAGCAATCCAAGAGTTAGCATCTGGCCTGGAGATGAAGAGCACATTAAGGATTTAGCAGGACCTGACACCTCATAAAGGGTGGCTAAGGTAACTTTGTCAAAGGCTGGCATTCAGGACTTCTCCATCCAAGGAGCCAAATAGCCTCAGGCAGGCTGTCTCAGGGGAGTTCTGGGTACACTGCATAAATCTCCAACCTTATTAAAGCTCCAAAGACCACAGAATCCAGCTCCTGACCTTCTCTGGAGCAGAAAACGACAAAACATTTCCTGTTATTTATAGCAGCTGGAGAGCCTGATGGGAAAACCCCACTTGTGAAATGTGGGCTGCTTGCCACGGCTGCTCTCAGGGAACGGTCAAGCTGCTCTGAACTCCAGCCTGGATGGACCATTTCATCCCTGGGGCCACTTCAGCCCGGGCAAGACCACATCCAGAGCCTGTGCAAGAGGAACAGGCAAATGGATCTTGCTCCCATTGGCTCTTCCAGGTCATGTTTGCATGGCCCAACAAATTAGACAAGGCTGAGCATCCCGGAGAGGCGGCTTCACCTGTGGGCTACAGGCACATGGCCAGCCTCGAGGAGCATAGTGAACCTGTATGAGGCTCCACCTGGATGTGGCTGACCTCACCTAGGAGGCAAGTGTCAGCTTTTTAGGGAAACAGAGGCGAGGGCACAGCCCCTCTGCCCACCTCCACTAGGTGCCATCCCCCCCAAAAGCACGGCAGGACAGGCACTGGCATGTTACTCTTCTGGCAGCTGGATTTCCACCACCCTGGCACGCATGGATGGTGCTTTCCAGCACCTTCAGTCATGCAGGTGCAGGGTGAGCTCTTCCTGCACCAGGACGGGCTTTGCTGCCGGGAGCCTCTCAGCGCTGGCCCAGCTAGAGAGGAGCATTTGTTGTCATGCTGTCGAGGATTCCCAAAGCTTCTGTCTTGGGCTGGCGCCAGTGCGGGTGTTCTGCTCGCTCCCAGGCCGAGGGAAGCAAGCTGTTCGTCACGCAGGGCCGTGAGATGCTGTGAAGGAACTCGCCAGGCACGAGAGGAAGAGCCGGCTCTGGAGATGCCATGACAGCAGCTGAAAGGCTGTGAGGCAGCCAGGGACGTGCACAGACCACTGCCCTGCCACAGTCAAAAATAAGCCACTGGGCTGAGGGTAGAGTGACAGTGAGTGTTATCAGTGCCAACGCACCAGTGAACAGCTGCTGGGACCACACTGGGAACAGCACAGGTCACACTTGGGAACTCTACCTTCATCATGAAGCTTCTGCTCCTGTCCAGGTAATGATGCCTTGTGTAGGATTCAGCTTGAGAGCAGAAACCTGAATTTAGGGACCCAGGAGCCTCACTAGAGTCATCACAAAAATCACAGAATGATTTGGGTTGGAAAGAAACTTCAAATATCTAGCCCAACAATATTTAGTCCTGCAATGAGCAAGGAGACCTTCCAATAGATCAGGAGACCATTTCAGACCTTGATCCCAGGCTTCTTGACAGGCTCCTCCTGTCCTTCTCTGCACAGCTCTGCTGCTGGTGAATCTGTGCGGCCCCATGGCCAGTGTGGGAGACTGAGACTGACACATCCTCAACAACAAAATCCCAAACCAGAGCCATAGCCAAGGCCTAGGCATCTCCAAAGAGCCCAGACAGATCTCCCAGGGAGATCTTGGCCCTTGTCATGGACAAGTTCCTTCTAAACATCCCCAGGCAGTTTGCCTGCAAGCCCAATTAGTAACACTGTATTTTGTCAACAAAGTCGGGTCAGAAGCAATTCATAGACTTCACGCTGGTTAACCTTTTCCCACCAAAAAAGCCCAGGGATATTTTGACTCTCTGCCCTTGAGAAGTTTATTTGTGTAGGATCCATCCACTTACCAGCTTCCGGCAATGAAAAGACACACAAGGAGTGCAACTGCTTCTAATAGTTGGGGAAAGACTTGATGGCTGTGGCCAGGGCTCCCCCGCACTGGCACTAGACAAGCAGAGCACTTGCCAAAGCCACCTGAGAGAGTCCGAAGAGGCTTGTAAGTAGCCTGGGAGGGAAATCAGAATGAGTGCAATAGTTCAACCATCGCCCCCAGATGCAACAAGATCTTCTGTGGAGAACCTGGAGGTGTTCTACTTGTTGGAGGCAAAACACGTGGACCGGGATTGTGGAATACTGAAAGACTCAACGGAGACGAAACATCAGAGAAAGCCATCCCTGCTTTCAGCCTTGTCCATATGCCATCACTCAGGAGGAGATGACTCAACATCAAACCAGTTGAAGCTTCCCCAGTGCTCTTCACTGCCCAGGATCACATCATCTGCTGCTCACAGGATTCTGAAGCAAAAGCAGATGAGTGGGATCAAGGAAAAGGGCAACCTTAGCCTTGGCCTGGTGAGGATTTCATGTCTCTTAGAAGAAGAAGGACCAAGGAGAAAGATTTCTCACCTTCCTCCTGAGATGTGTGGGATGCATCTCTCAGCCCTGGATCACAGGCTGCTGCAGCTCACAGGTCGTTTCAGTTCCAGGAAGCCCAGAAAACTTCACTGTGATTCAAAAGGATTGGCCAAAAGGGATTCAACTTGAGACTCCCTCACTGCCTGGGCTCTCCTGGCAAATGATTAACAGATGCTGCACTAGCTGGCGAGCTCTTCACCCAGACTGAACAGCATCTGGCAGGCCCATTACTGCCTTGTGTGGTGGGTGTGCCCTGGAGAGCCTGGAGATTTATTGTCCAGATATAAAGTGACTGAGCTCTGTCCCAGGAGCACTGCAGAGAAAAGCAGAATTTCTTCATAAAAGAGCCTGCTTATCACAATTTCAATTATTTGCACATGAAGGGGAGGCCAGGAGGGCAAAGCCACCCCAGGGTGATACGGGGAGGTGACACAATGCTGGCTCCAGAGGGTGCTGCCAGCTGGAGGAGAGTGTCTGGTTCAGCGAAGGAACAGCCATCCCAGAAAGGGGCAGGGAAAGCTGTGCCTTTTAACAGCAGTTGGGATATTTTCCTCAGCACATTCCTCTCCCTCCAGTAATCTTGTGGGAGCCTGGAAAAACGGGTTGTGAAATGTAATTTCTCCCTGCCAGCAGCTCTGTGGGGATGCCAGGAGCCAGAGTAGCTGTGCATGGTGGCAGGACCAGTGTCCATCATGCTACAAACATGAGATACTGATAATTAAACTGGGAGGTGGGAAGAAAGCTCTTCCCACCATATCCCTCTTCCCTGGCCTGGCTTGTCCCTGCATCAGGATGGCCTCAAGAGTGTCTCCGATTGAGTCAAAGGACATGGGGCGTGCACATTGTGACGCAATATTTACCTCTTGAGATCTGGGTGAGGTCACGCATTTGCACCACTTTGAGCTGTATTTGCTCACAGATACGGAGTAAAATCCTTCAGCTTTCAGAGTAAATCCCAGTTTAGAGCAGTAACTGGAAGAAGAGCACAGTGGGATGCACTGGCTCCTGGGTGGCTACTCCAGGCCACATGGGTCCTTATGTGGTGCCTGAAATCTCAGGACACTCCATGGATGGGCAAAACATTTGGCTGTATCTGGCAACAGTTTGAGAGGACACTGGTCACAGCCATGTGCTGGGCTGAGCTGTTCATGCCGCGGTGTGTCTGTGTGATGTGCCTTCAGCCATCTCTGCTTTCAATTAAAGCCACTAATGATTTTAGCAAGAAAAGACTAAACCAAGTACATCCCTGGCAGGCTCGCTAACGCTGGCCAGATGTGCTGCTCCTGGCAGGTGCCACAGTGGTTGCAAGTGTGCAGGTGGCTTTGCAGGAGGAAAGTAAGAAAAAAAAAGAAAAGTAAAAAGAAGTTATGGGTCATTGCCATCAAACCAAATCTTCCAGACTCAGAAAAACTGAATGGAGCTGGTCCTGGATGCTTTGCAGTCTGGGATTGGGTGAGGCCCCAGGGCTGCAATGGTTTTATTTAGGGCATGCAATAACCTTTGGCTCCTATTGTATTTGGGTTTGCCAGAAAGGCAGTTGGTCTGGCTGAATTAAAGCTGGCGGTAATTACATGCCAATGCCTCCTCTGTAGCAAGGAAGGGCAAAACCTAAAAAGAAAACCGCGTGTGCAAAGGAAGGGCAAAACCTAAAAAGGAAACCCTCTATTTGCCACTTCATGTGGAGACATCCCTTAATCTCCCACGAGCAGAAATCCAGCTCATGCCCAGCATTAATGCTTTGGAAAGTTATTGATAATGCAGTCCAAAAAGGAGGAGAGCTGTAGGAATGCTCCTGGTGTCAAAATGCATTTTGTAAGCAACCAGACTCATCCCCTGAAGGCCACCCTCTGCCTCGCCCAGCCACCAACCCACTTAGCAGCCTTCCAGCCTTCCCGGCTTCCCCCAGTGAACGTGCCAAACACAAACCAGATGCTCCAAAATGCCTGCTTGAAGACATTCCCTTTCATCTGGTAATTGCTGCTTCCGAGGGAAAAGATCTTAAGCTGTCCTCAAACCCTCTTGAATGACCCAGACACCTATTTTTGTCCCTTCTGGGCTTCTGAGCATCTTTGGCTTTGGCATCTGAGCCACTCTGCTGCTCCTCATCCCCTCTTCCCACAGCTGATGGCCAGTCCCAGCCTCCTTGGCAGCATTTGGTTTATTACCACCTACTTGCCATTAGCCATACTCAATCCAGTCCCACTGCATGGGGTGCCATGATGCCACTGAGATGGGCACCACTGCTCCCCCAGCATCAGGTGGGCACGGTGCAGGAAAGTCAGGTCAGGGAGTACAAAGATGAGGTGCAGAAGGCACAACTAAGATGTTATTTGCAGTAATACCAGTGATAGCAGCTCCACCTAAAACTGCAGCAGAAGGAAATCCACACCTATCCCCCCAAATATGACCTGAACAAGCTTAAACTTAAATGAGGTACATCTGCATTGAGGATTTTCTCTTGTTCTCTTCCATCACTGCATTTCTAGCTTTGACAAATAAACAGCCAGGCCTCAAACCTCAGGCTCTTTATTGCTTGTGGTTCCTTCCCCTTCATTTCTAAGAAATTAATAACAGAAGGAGAAGGTTGCAAAACACACACTGACCTCTCCTTTAAATACAGTGAGAAATCAAATAAATAGGGAGGGAGGAATCAAGAAGATCGACTGCAAGCAGAAAATGCCCAGCTGTGTACCCACTAAGTGCTGGAGGCTGTGGATGCTGATTTAGGCAGTGAGAAAACGAGATGCACAGAGCAAACCCAGCAATGAGAGCAGGATGTGATGCACTACCATGCTGCAGCTGGGAAGGAGCCCACGGGCTGCTCAGAAAAAATTCAGGCGGGGAAGTTAATGCCCAGTGTGATGTGCTAAACAACCATGGCCTCGAGGAGAAGAGCTGGTAGTCAAAAATCACTTAACGTGGAAAGATGCAAAGGGGTCTGCTGGTCTCCTCCTGGTATCTGCTGCTGATGCTCAGTGCCCCATCAGCATCACTCTCGCCGACATGACAGTGGAGACGAGCATTAGTGGGAATTGTGTTACACCATCCCAGCAGCTTCACTGGAAACTGGGAGATGAGAATAATCCTGCTAATAACCGCAGAGGCCAGCTCCTCCTCGATGATGCCAATTTACGTGTGGTTTAATCAGGGCACAGAATGATGGAAGGACACTGCAGGGGAATATAAAACCCTGCCTCAAATGGACACATGCTGGTACGGTTTGGATTAGGCAGAATGAAAAAAGAAAAAAACAGTTCTCAAGGAAAACTTGGAGGAAATAAGGAGCTGGTGAGTGATGGCACCTGGAGCATCCTTCCTTCCATCAAAGGTACCAATCAAGTTCTGCCTGCCAAGGAGAAGGCAAGGGTCTAAATTGGGATGGATAAGCCAGCATCTCAGCATCACCAGGAATAAGCACAGAGCTCCCAAAGAAATCACATAAAAGGCAAAGAAAACGCATAGCAAAGATGCAGCAGAGAAAAATGTCAAAAATTATCATCCCTGGGGGGAAAGCAAACACCTTGTAGCTCTTCCCATACCATCCTGGATGGTCCAACACCTCCAAAAGCGGACCAGTCCTAAGGAGCCACGTGTGTATTTTGACCTGATGAACTTTCACATTCTAAATCCGCTTCAGCCTTTGAGCAGAGGGCTTAGCACAGCTGTACATGGGAAATGTCTGCTCCACAACACCAGGGCTGAGATTAGCATGGGCAGGAACACATGCCCTGGCACTGCCAGAAAGGAGAGGGAAAGGTGCTACTGAAGGCTGCCCTAGAAAAGAAAAAAAAGCTTATCTTCTTGCCAAAATGGTGTTTGCATTGCAAAAGAGAACTGTGCTAATGAAATTAGATAATCGTTTCATATTGGAGAGCCTTTGTCAGTGGTGAGGATGACCTTCTGCAGGCTGGGACCATCCTCAGTGAGGACGTCAAGAAGCGGCATGGTGGATTTTCGTTTTCAATGGGTAAGCTGTAAATCAAGTCGCTGGGGCTGTCTCCACTGCAGGAATGAGGAAGCCTAGATGCCCTTACACTCCCTCCAGCCCTGCTCCACCAGAAGCTCTGGGTTATTTAGGTTGGCTGATCCACGGCACTTGGTAGAGCCTGCCAGAGGATAAATACCAGAGCAGGGAAAGGAGCCATCCAAGCTAAAAGCTAGTACTGGTACAAGAAGAACAAGGCCAAATGGGTACAAGTCATCCAAATAAATTTAAGCTGGAAACGAGAGCAGTTTGTATCCGTGTGAGCAGCAAGGCTCTGGCAACAGCTTTCCCAGAGGACCTGCCAGGGTCAAACAGCTCATTAGTTTTAAGAAGGAAGCTGGCAGGGGGTTTGTGTCATGGCTCTGTGTAATGGCGAGGAGGAGGTGGGGACCAGCCAAAAACTGGTGGCGGCCCTGGGGCTGCCTTCAGCAGGACATGGGTCTGCAGCCACAGCCCACATATCCCACCTGCGCCGGTGGGATACAGAGGGATGCAACTGCATCTGCTTGCTCTCAGGGAGAGAGGGAAGCTGCATGGGGAGGAAAACAAAAACACACAGCTCCGTTTTTCCAGCTGACAGGAGCTTAAATACTGGCTGGGAATTGGGCTCAGGGCCCTGTGTGAAATTCAGCTTGGCTTGTCTTGAGACAGCAGCTCTACTCCCTGAGCACCCTACGAGAATTTCAGTAATAGCAGGGAGAATCAGACCTACTTGTCAAGCATGTTGCTATTTGTGCAAATGCTCTGTACCAGAGGGAAGCTTGAAGAACAAGTCCCCTTTTTATAGCGCGTTGGATGCTGGCAGCGAGCCTGCAAATTAGAAGGAATTCAGAGAGAAGCAACAACAACAACAAAAAGCCTAAGGGGCTGGAGGGATTAGTTTGGGAGGGGGGAAAAAAAAAAAAAAAAAGGGAGCTAAGTGTGTGGTCCAGTGGATACGACTCCGGGTTAGGACAGTACCCAGTGTTGTCCTATTCACAGCAAACCTCCCTGTGCCATGTGCAGGTTTCCCTACCTGTCCTTAAGAGGCAAGATGTGTTTCCTGCCACCTCAGAAGACAGCTCTGTCATGTCCACACAGAAAAAATAAATTATTTAAAAATTACATAAATGATAGAAAGTTCAGTAAGAAGCTGCCAGAGTAAAGGTCAGCCCATGAACGAAATCAGCTTGAGCTGGGAGCAGATTAGCCATGGCAATGAAGGGTGTGTGGGGAAGAACCCCCTGCTGCAATGTTTATTTTAGGGTGGTTTTACCTCAGATTAGGTCAGTTTATCCCCAGATCCACTGAACCGCTCAGAGAGGTGCAATATCCCCCACTGAATACAGTCTTGCATCAGCATCCTTATATTTTGGGGCACTGAGAGGGGCAGGAGTGACCTGGACCACGGGTTTAATCATCAGCCTTCAGCCTGGCTACAGTGGCACTGGTGCCAAGGCCCTGGAGAGGGGACTTGGGCAAGAGCCCAGCATCGTGCAGGGAAAAGCTTTGTTGTCCCCAGCTTGGAGTACTTAGCCCGATGGGGACATCCCCGTGACCAAAAAGTTGCACCAGCCAGGATGCAGCAACGCATGACCCTGGGAAGCACCAGCAACAGGGACATCCAGAGCCTTTCAGGGATGAGACCAACCTTCCAGTTTGTTGACCAAACCTCCCCCTTTTAGTGCCTGTCACACAAGCACAGATGAAGCTGTAATTTGCCATGACGGGATGTAGGAGAGATGGGGACACAGAGGCTGGGACAAGCCTTCCCTTAAATGCCCCCTAACACCATCTTAAAAAATAATGAACTGGGGGCAGTGGAGGTTACTGGTTTGGTATGAGAATTTTCATGAGCATGAGAAAAAGAAAGACCATGTTGCTCCAAAGTTGTTTTTTGGTTTGGTTTTTTTTTTTTTTTTTTAAGCAAGAGGCAGGGCTCTGGGAGAGCAAAGCTTGCTGCGAAGTTTGTTTTCTGTTGTGCCCATGTTACCAAGCAGAGCTGGCCGTGGAATGTGCAGCAAGGGGCACCCGGTTACGCTGCACCCCTGGGTAAGCACTGGCAGCCAGGTAGGATGGCACGGTGAGGGTCACTCAGCCTGGGGCATTGCCTCCAGCCCAGGACACTGCACAGCCACCCATTTTCCCAATTTAGCACAACTTTGCTTCCAGCAGCGCCCCATTTCCAACAGTTATGTTGCACATGCTGCTAATACATAAACATCATATAGACATCAAAAAAGTGTTTTTTCGATGTTGGGATAATCAGGGTAATTGCCCTGGCACCTTTCCCCAGCATGCCAGGGTGCAGTGCAGTAGCTGGCAGCTCTGAAACCCTTCTCCGGAAAAGTTCAAACCCTCAAATACTTGGAATTGCTCTTTGAGGGAATTTATTTTAAAGCCGCTTTAACGGCAGCTGGGAATTACCAGGGAGGCACTTTGCTCTGCTATTTCCCAGCTGCTGACCCCATTTGCATGAAGGGGGCCCCGGGCAGCTGCCCAGCTGGGACGCTTGGGGACATGTGCCGAGCCAGCACTGCCTGGAGTTGCACCCAAAATTCCCCTTGTCCCAGCTCATACAAAAGTACAGAGAAGGGCTGCTGTGCATGGTAGGAGTGA
The DNA here is from genome assembly GCA_013397315.1 of Donacobius atricapilla. Taxonomy (NCBI): domain Eukaryota; kingdom Metazoa; phylum Chordata; class Aves; order Passeriformes; family Mimidae; genus Donacobius; species Donacobius atricapilla. The sequence continues at coordinate 624,820 of WBMY01000729.1, forward strand.
GAAAAATTAACTCCCACATCCAGCAGTGAGGGTGTGAGCTGGGATGTGGCAGGGTTATCTTTTAAGGACCTGCTCCCATGAGGGTTGAAAATTTGCACCTAGTCATGTTGCTTCCTCCCCAGAGCAAAAGCAGAACTGGGAGGCTGTTAGCCTCCCAAAAACCAAGTCAACATCCCAGCGTGTTGGTGGTATGTTGTTTTTTAAGCAGTATTTTAGTCTGAAAAAGAAAAGGGTTACTGAGCAAAATCAATGACAGCAAGTCAGCAGCTAAATGTCGTCAGGACTGCGAGCAACAGGTCCTGAAGGAAGGTTGGAAAATGCCACCACTAGAGCTGTGGCTGTTCCTCCTGCAAACCCTCCACGTCCCCATTTCCCTGAGAGGATTACGGAGCCCTTCTCCGCTCCACACCCACATAGGGACACCATGGCCACCCCAGCTGACTCAAGCCCTGGGGATGAGCTAGGAACCTTGGAATAGTTACAGGTGGCTGGGTTGGGTCTGGCAGAAGACAGAGGAAACTCTGAGCCCAACAGCTGCCAGATGTGAACCCATCTGCAGCCACCAAAGTGAAGGGGCCCCCAAAGCCACAAGCAAGGGTTGGCCTGATAGGCATCAGCCCCCTGCAGCACTCGTGGCTTTATTCCCCCTCCTGTCACGCTTGAAAAACCTTGTGGAAAAACACAGCAGAATGAAGAGGGTTTGAGTGGCAAGTCAGAGAAGGAGCCGGGGGAAGAAAACAACTCGGGAGGAGCTGAAGGACACAAGTGTTCCCATTTTGGTTCAGAACTCCCCAGGGTGCCACTTGGAGCCTTTATTGACCAACTCGCCTGCCCCCACGAGCTGGCCTTGCAAACTGTGGCAGGAGGGAGGCTATTCCTGGTCAAGGCATGTACAACAGCAACAGTTTCTTAACTCTGTAATCAAGCAGTGACACACAAAACACACAGTCAAGGACTTTCCTGGAGAGGGCTCTAGCTCTGCAGTTACTGCACCTGCAACACCACCACAAAAAGCCATCAGGTGCTCTCATGAAATGCTTCAGTGGTCCCCAAAAAAGAGGAAAAAAAGAGCTTAAGTCCAGCCAGACAGACACAATCTGCTTACAAAAAATCAAGGTGCACCCTTGACTCAAGCAATGCAGCAGATAAGAGAGGACTGAGTAGCCTCTCTCGGGATTAGAAGGAAAATAATCATTGTCATGATAAAAAAAAAATGAGATGCAGCCAGGTCAGGTTCAATAAGGGTGAAAGGCAATGGTTTGACTCCAAATCCAGCTGTTCTCCCTAGCATTGATACGATCTTCCCAGCACAAGTCTGGGCGGGAACTCGTCACCCCCCCTCGTTCCTTGCAACATGATAACACAGCACATCGCCCCCAGCTCCCAAATTAAACATCTTATTAACTGCAGTGACGTAAAAGAGGAAACCTCCAAGAACTATTGCAGAGATCAGAGGGAACACATTTACCATCAATAGGCAACGATACTGCTGCAGAGAGATCTGCACATAAAGCAGCACCCAGCCCCTCCTTCCTCTCCCTCCTCTGATCACTCCATGTCATGGGAAACTAAACCTGACATCCAAACAGCCCCGATACGAGACACTCGCTGTAAAAATATTTTTAAGATTGAAAAACAACAAAAAAACTTGCCTTCCAGGAAACCATTTGGATACAAACCCTGCGCAGCTGCAGCCACCCTCGGTGTCGTATTCATCCCTCCTGCTTCAGCTCAGAAATCAGGCAGGGCGGGGAAGGGGAAAGGAAATAAAAAAAAAAAAAAGAGGGGAAAGAAGAAGCGATATTGCAGCTGATGAGCTGCGAGAGGCTGTTGGCAAAGTGGTCCAGCAATCATCTGAAATTCAGACGGTCACGTGTGGGTTCTGTCTGCAGCTCCCGCGCAGCCCAGGCTCAGCACTTCGCCCAAGTGCACACGCAGCAATTCCCCGCGCCCAGCTCTCCCGCCCCACTCCCAACACGCTTCCCAGCCCGTGCCCCATCCCAACCATATCCAGCAGGTTTTGGCACTGCAAGGTGACCCAGCTGCTCTGGCCACACAGGTGAATTTCTGCCATGCAAGCGCAGGGCATGCTGAAAAGCATCACTAAGCTGCAAAACCACCCTCCGTTGGAGCTTTTCTACCTAAATCCAAGCCCTGCAGGCAGTGCTGTCTTCTCCACCAGGATATGCCAGTGGCCATCCCTGCACTACATTATCTAGGGCTGGTGGGGGGTCCCACTGGCCTGGAGGAGTGCCCAGAACATGCTGTACCCACTCCCGAGGCCAGCTTGTCCCTGGGCAACCCTGGGCATGTCCAAAAACAGCCTCCGAGCTCCCTGAGCTGCTATGGTAGCGTCAGAGAGCAGTGGGTGAGCCCAGACACCTCTGGGATGAGGTGGCAGCCAGTTTCTTTCTTTCTTTTTCTTCCCTTTAATTTTCATCTGGGACATTGCTTTAGAGCCAAGGGATGCTCCAGGCTCCATCCTGCACTGCCCTGCAGTGCAGCAGCTCCTGGGAACTCACCAGGTCCAAGCAATCACCAAAGGTCCCTCTGCAAAAGGCCATGATGTGGCTGCAGAGATAGAGCCCCCACCCTCCCTTCCCCAAAAATCTTCAGGCCAACTAAAACGATTTTTTTTCTCTGCTTGCACCCATTCTTCACAAAAATTACCAAGAGGAATCAGGAGACTTAATGTTCCACACTGCCTCTACTTCACCACCTGGCTGGAGATGCATCGCATGGCACTAAAGTCAGGCAGATACAGTGGGACTAAAAAAAGAGCATAGTTGCTTTTTTTTTCTTTTAAAGCCGGATTGCCTTTCACGGTGACTATATTTATAGGTAGAGCTGTTGAAATTTTAAGGGCTCCTTGCCACAGGAATCCGGTCGTGTCTCGTGTTCGTAAAGTGGCGTAACTTGGCAAAAAATGAACATTTAATAAGCCAATGGGTGCTGTTTCTCTTCCTTAATTTTGGGTTAAATCAGAAAGGGAAAAGGACAAGATGTAAAATTAGCCATGCACGCTGCTGCCATGTGCCACACTCTGTATTTTCCAGATAAGGAGCGTAAGGAACACGGGACTTCACACCCGCCCCTAGACCAGCACTTTCCTTTTCTGTCAATGACCAAAAAAACACAGCTTTCACGGGTGTTTATTTTTGCTTTCAGTTTGGCTATCTGTGGCACACACAAAGCTTCCTCTGCACTTCGTTTTGTGGTTGAAAAATCCTGTCAGGGTTCAGCTGCAGAGTGGTGAAACTTGCTCTCCCCGTCCAAAGCCGCCTGGGAACACCACCCGCCAACACGCCGCAGCACACGATGCCCAGAAACCACGCAGTCTCAGCCCAAAAGTCGGCAGTTTTCTTACACAACGTCATGCTATGCTGCTAAACCCCCTTTTTATTTTAATTTATGCTATAAAAGCGCGTTACACCCTGTCCAAAGACGCTACCACCCCACTGAGCACGTCTGGATGCTAAACTTTGATTCCCTATGATAATGTGTGTCTATTTAAGACAAAACCCAAACCATAATTAAAGTTATTGATAGGAGACGATGTTTACTGTTTGCTATTTTAACATCAAGTGCTGCTGGATTTTAAGCCACTGATTTCCATGGCTTGCAGGGGATGATGAAGCTGGAAATATGCCTTAATGTTGGGGGTTTTGATGTTGCTCTGGGCACTTCTACTGTCAAATCAAAGAAATGCACTTAACAGGCCAATCCCAGTGGATGCTTCTCACCAAGGATTGCCTTGACTGGAAGTCGAGTGGTTTTTGAGCTATCAAGGCACACATAAAAATAAAATAGCTGTAACAAAAGCTTTTTGCTTCTGCAAGCAGCCCTCTCCCTAAGAAGAGCCAACAGGGTGATGGCTCATGGTACACACCTTTGACGCAAGTTAACCGAAGTTACAAGTTTTAACATTCCCAAAAGGAACAAATTTCAGGTTGGAGCACTTACCAAAGGTGAAAAGTCTCTTCACTTGCCAGCTGTCAAATTTGGTTGCCTCTGAGACCCCCGGAAAGTGGCTGTGTCAGGGACTGTGCTGCATCAACCCCCACCAGCCAGCACGGAGGCGCTTAACTCTGAAGCCAAGTGACAACACACTGTTAAGTCCCTGGATGTATATAAATATTGGTGCAGAACACTGGTGAGCCCACAAGGCCTTCAGCTTTAAATCCACCTGCAGCATTTTTCATGTATGCTATTAGCAACGATGTGATAAAAAAAATCAGTGATCCTTATAACAGTGGAATTTAAATCCAGCTCACAACCTGGTAGGGAGGTTCATGACATTTTGTATACAAACAAACCACTTAGCCCCATTTATCCACATTACTCTTTTTCCACTGCTGCTAATAAATATACAACTTCATTAAGGCTCAGTCTTCTTGCTGATCCTCCTTTGGCCAGAAGGATGCACATAAACCCAACCCAGCAGCTCCAGACACTCGGTTGCCCCGTTTACATTTCAGTTTCTTTGAGCAGAAAGATGAAGCTGTAACCAAACGAACTGGAGAAATTGGCAGCAGCACAAATTTGACAGATTCCAGCTAATTGCTTGGATCAGTAATTCCAGTTGCATGCAAAAATCCACTTTACCTACGGCAGAGAAAGGCATGGCATGGGGCGTCCTCCTGCTATGTGACCTGCCTGCCCAGGGAGTGGGAACTACTGGCATTCCCAAGCCCCCACGCTAAGCAAGGCCAGGAATGGCTTGTTAGCCTAACGAGACATGCTCCAATACAGAATCACTGAACCATCCAGGTCGGAAAAGACCTCCAAGATCACCGAGTTCAACCATCAACGCACCACCACACCACGCTCACCACTGAACCATGTCACCAAGTGCCACAGCCACATGTTTTCTGAACGCTTCCAGGGATGGTGATTCCACCACTTCCCTCGGCAGCCCGCTCCAAACACGACCCAGGAGAGGCCATCCCTGCCGCAGATATCGATGCAGAGCAGCCCCATTCGTTTGAAGAGGGAAACATCCTTAGGGATGGTGAGACCGGACAGCCTGGAGCACGGCGCTTCCCCCCTTGGGCCCCTCGTGACACCGATCGCTGCGTCCGGCCCGCACGGGGGTGGAGAGGCCCCGCGGAGCCCTGACGGTGCCACGCTGCATCCCACCCACGGAGCGTGGCGGGATGGGCTCTGTGGGCGGGATGCTCCGTGTCCGCACCACGGGGTGGGGGACTGCGGCATCGCGCGTGGGGCGATGGCGGGGAGGAAGCGGCGTCCGTGACGCCCGCACACCGGGGCTGTGAATCCTTCCCTTAATTATGGGTTCAGCGTGAAGGTGCTGTAGCCTCTCTGGGGGCCGGGAGGGGGCACGCACGTTGTTGCCCCCCTCGCCACAGCCCCAGGATGGCTGCAGCGGAGCCATCACCCCGCTCCGGGGGGACACGGCACCGCGCAGCCTCCTCCGCGCGCCGCGGTGGCCCCGCAGCCGGCGGCGCACGGACCCCTCCTGCCCGCATNAGGAAGAAGATGAAGAGAAGAAAGAAGAGGAAGAGGAGAAGGAAGAAGATGAAGAGAAGAAAGAAGAGGAAGAGGAGAAGGAAGAAGATGAAGAGAAGAAAGAAGAGGAAGAGGAGAAGGAAGAAGATGAAGAGAAGAAAGAAGAGGAAGAAGGAAGAGGGAGAAGAAAGAAGGAGAAGGAGAAAAGAAGGAGAAAACAAAGATGACAGGAAGCTGAGGAAGACAAAGAGCCTGGGGGCAGAGTCAAGGGAAGACAGCACAGGCCTGGGCTCTGTACAGCAGTGTTTGCTGTCCTCTCTGGGGAGATGCCCTTAGTTCCCCGACCGATGAAGGGAGGAGGCTGCCCATTCCTGAGGCTATACAGGTTGTATTTAACATCTCTCATTAGTGGTTCTGAGTACGTGTGAGGCACAGGGGTCACCCGGTGTGTCATGGACTCAAGCTGGCCCAATTCAGGAGCTGCTATCAATTTATAGCCAAGGCCCTCACCTCAGGTTGTCAGCCTTTGTGTCTACAACCCATGTCTAGATCTGTGGTGTAAAGAACCACCATAAATTCAAAGGAACAGGAGCACAGCACCTGACGCCATCTCAAGTTTTCATTTATTCCTAGCTTGTCAAGGACTCTCTTAGCAGAAGTCACCATAGAGGCAGCCAAGGGCTGCAAAAAATGAATACTAGGGGGCTTGGGGTCACAGGTACAGAGGAATGAGGTGATTGTTCAGGAGACACAAACACATAGAGATGAATATGAGGAGATCCTCAGATGTTACTGCATTTTAAGGATATTTTTACCTCTTTCCTGAAAGGCACTAAACTGATGTCCTCTAAATCAGAATGGTCTGAGTGTGCTTTGTGTTTCTGAGAACATTGTTCAAAGTATGCAGTCCTCCTCTCTGGTTAAGGGATGACCTGGAAGCATAGATCATAGATTATCCTCAGCTGGAAGTGACCCACAAGGATCATCAAGTTCAGTTCCTGGCCCTGCAGAGGACAACCCCAAAAATCACACCTGAGAGTATTGTCCAAATGCTTCTTGAACTCTGCCAGGCTTGGTGCTGTGACCACCTCCCTGGGGGTCCCTTTCCAGTGCTCAGCCACCCTCTGGGTGAAGAACCTAAAGCTTCCCTGACACAGCTTCAGGCGGTTACACAACACAGCCTTGATGTCCCAACCTGTTAGGGACCTACAGCAAGTCCNGGAGCTGGATTTCTTTAAGGTCCCTTCCAACCCAAAATACTCTATGATTCTAAGAAGAAGAAAATGAAGATGATGAGGAGGAAGAGGAGGAGGAAGAAAAGGAAGAAGAAAGAAGATGGTGATGACAAGGAGGAAGAGGAGGGGGAAAAGAAGAAATAAGAAGGAAGAGGAGGAAGAAAGAAGATTAAGATGAAAAAAGTCATGAGAAAGAGGAAGAGGAGAAGGAAGAAGATGAAGAGAAGAAAGAAGAGGAAGAGGAGAAGGAAGAAGATGAAGAGAAGAAAGAAGAGGAAGAGGAGAAGGAAGAAGATGAAGAGAAGAAAGAAGAGGAAGAGGAGAAGGAAGAAGATGAAGAGAAGAAAGAAGAGGAAGAGGAGAAGGAAGAAGATGAAGAGAAGAAAGAAGAGGAAGAGGAGAAGGAAGAAGATGAAGAGAAGAAAGAAGAGGAAGAGGAGAAGGAAGAAGATGAAGAGAAGAAAGAAGAGGAAGAGGAGAAGGAAGAAGATGAAGAGAAGAAAGAAGAGGAAGAGGAGAAGGAAGAAGATGAAGAGAAGAAAGAAGAGGAAGAGGAGAAGGAAGAAGATGAAGAGAAGAAAGAAGAGGAAGAGGAGAAGGAAGAAGATGAAGAGAAGAAAGAAGAGGAAGAGGAGAAGGAAGAAGATGAAGAGAAGAAAGAAGAGGAAGAGGAGAAGGAAGAAGATGAAGAGAAGAAAGAAGAGGAAGAGGAGAAGGAAGAAGATGAAGAGAAGAAAGAAGAGGAAGAGGAGAAGGAAGAAGATGAAGAGAAGAAAGAAGAGGAAGAGGAGAAGGAAGAAGATGAAGAGAAGAAAGAAGAGGAAGAGGAGAAGGAAGAAGATGAAGAGAAGAAAGAAGAGGAAGAAGGAAGAGGGAGAAGAAAGAAGGAGAAGGAGAAAAGAAGGAGAAAACAAAGATGACAGGAAGCTGAGGAAGACAAAGAGCCTGGGGGCAGAGTCAAGGGAAGACAGCACAGGCCTGGGCTCTGTACAGCAGTGTTTGCTGTCCTCTCTGGGGAGATGCCCTTAGTTCCCCGACCGATGAAGGGAGGAGGCTGCCCATTCCTGAGGCTATACAGGTTGTATTTAACATCTCTCATTAGTGGTTCTGAGTACGTGTGAGGCACAGGGGTCACCCGGTGTGTCATGGACTCAAGCTGGCCCAATTCAGGAGCTGCTATCAATTTATAGCCAAGGCCCTCACCTCAGGTTGTCAGCCTTTGTGTCTACAACCCATGTCTAGATCTGTGGTGTAAAGAACCACCATAAATTCAAAGGAACAGGAGCACAGCACCTGACGCCATCTCAAGTTTTCATTTATTCCTAGCTTGTCAAGGACTCTCTTAGCAGAAGTCACCATAGAGGCAGCCAAGGGCTGCAAAAAATGAATACTAGGGGGCTTGGGGTCACAGGTACAGAGGAATGAGGTGATTGTTCAGGAGACACAAACACATAGAGATGAATATGAGGAGATCCTCAGATGTTACTGCATTTTAAGGATATTTTTACCTCTTTCCTGAAAGGCACTAAACTGATGTCCTCTAAATCAGAATGGTCTGAGTGTGCTTTGTGTTTCTGAGAACATTGTTCAAAGTATGCAGTCCTCCTCTCTGGTTAAGGGATGACCTGGAAGCATAGATCATAGATTATCCTCAGCTGGAAGTGACCCACAAGGATCATCAAGTTCAGTTCCTGGCCCTGCAGAGGACAACCCCAAAAATCACACCTGAGAGTATTGTCCAAATGCTTCTTGAACTCTGCCAGGCTTGGTGCTGTGACCACTTCCCTGGGGGTCCCTTTCCAGTGCTCAGCCACCCTCTGGGTGAAGAACCTAAAGCTTCCCTGACACAGCTTCAGGCGGTTACACAACACAGCCTTGATGTCCCAACCTGTTAGGGACCTACAGCAAGTCCTCCAGCAGGACTTGAGAAGGGCCCATTTGGCGTATGACTGTTTCAAAAGAGTAAAGGAAATAAGTAAAATTTACCAAAGTTTCTTAACACCATGAATCTTATGCAACTACAGTGTTATATGTGTAAATGTATAAAATGGATCATTGGAAAAAACACTTTGGAATCTGTTGATTGATTTCAAAGGATATTCAAGATATTTGGTGTCTGCAAGTTTGAAATGCACCACTGGATGAAAGGGATTTTCATTCCCTCTTTCCCTTTCACCTCTCAACACAGAGCATAAGTTTAACCTTGGTTAGGCATCAGCAAGTTCACACCTTGGAAAGAAATCTGCTGAGAACAGAAAAAAAACCCAACCTGTGACTTCCTTCGTTACTGACATTTAGGTTCTGCTGTCTGACTCCCTGCTACTTTTTTGGAGTGAGAAAATTACCTGTTTTTCACATCAACGTTTTTTAAATGAAAACTCAGAGCGTGACTTTTAGTGATGCTAAAATCAGTCTGGCAAAGCCCAGGGAAAGCTCTGGAGGGCAGAGGTCCCACTGCTACCACCGGTGATGGTGGGACCCATGAAGAAGTCTGCCTGTGATTTCTTTCTTTAAAAGCCCAAAAACTTGAAAACTGAAACAAACAAACAAAAAAAAAATCCAAAGAAAAATGTCGCATTACTGCATTTGGTTGGGTATTTTTGGTCAGATCTTTTCTTGTTCAAACAGTGTTATGCCTTTCCCTTCCACGGGGATTCCCAGGCATGATGGGGAACTGCACTTGGCTCCGAGAGAATATGTTTGCTTTTCTGCATCCTTTATTGTTTGTAAAAACGACAGACCCGCCTTTCCCTCAGACACAGCAAATGTCAGTAATCTGGTTTTATTTAGCGGAGAACCTGAGAGTGGTGGTTGGCAAAGCTGTTCTTTTGCTTCCCATCTGAAATATCACATGGCAAATTGTAGCACTCGAGCACAACCTCAGCTTGACAGCTCTGGCAGAAGAAAAAGGGCCAACAGCATGAGGCTCCACCACATTCCCTCAGAAGTGCTGTCAAACCCAGCTTGATCCCTCTTGCATGGGTGAGGCTGAAGGGTTGCTGTGCCTGGGAGTGTTGCTTCTTGGCCAGGGGTGTAAATTCATACCAGTTTGGCTGATGCTCTTGGGCACCACAGAATCAGAGAATATCTGACTAGGGGAGCTTTTGTCCATTGTGAGCTGGAGGGGAAATGGAGGCATTAAACATTGATGGCCAATGCAACTGGGGAACACCTTCAGATCTCCTGGTAAGCCTGAATCCATCTAGAGTCAAGCCTCTGCCTTGCTTCTCTGTATTTTGGGAAAGCAAGCAAAGAGAAATGTTTCCACAATCAGGTCACAGCCTTAAGAGGATCAAGTAGGCTTCATGTTAGCTGTAATTTCTGAATTTGAATGGATTTTCAGTACAAATATCGACAATCTCCTGTGCACGTGAGCATCCTTGAGCATGTTTTTCAGCCTAATGCACTGAAAAGCAATGTGGAAGGATTGTAACCTCTGCACAGATGCTAATCCCAGCAGGCTGTGTTTGCCTTAGTGTTAGTGGAAAGCCTCAGTATGTTTTAATGTGTGCTTGTCAAAATCCTTGTATTACAGCTGGGACACTTTCCTGGATCTAGCCCATGCAACCTCCGTGTTTGCAGAAAGGATAGAAATGCAATCCATACACCTGCTTTGTCTAAATTTCGGTAATCTCTTTTTTCCTGCCCCTTCTGTCATTTCCATTTCAGCCAAACTCAACTTTCTTCAGGCCAGGACACCATTAACAGTGAACTGATGGAAAAAAATGACTCTGCTTTTAGCCACCTGCACTTCTAATAGCTGCTGTGTTAGAGGGGGAAGCAGTAGAAAAGTGGTAATTCGGGGTTAGAAAGGTTGCAGGAGGAACCACTCCTCCAGGGTAGGAAGTGAAACATGAATTCTTGAGACATCAGTGTTGATGTTCCAGCGCTGCTACCTCCTTCCTATCCACTAAATGTTCAAACTGAGCAACTGAACCACTGAATTTCTCAGCCACTGGAGCTTGTGTCTTGACCCTGTACTCCAGGTACTTCTTTGGTGAGGCAATTATCACATCATGTTCCTCTGGGGCTGCAACATCTCAGTGAGGTTTCCTGACTCAAACATCACATTCACGGGCATGACAAGCCACTTGGATTTCTTCAGATTGCAGAAGTCCCAGAAACTGCTGTGTGTTGACACTACTGGCTACTTTTTCTTTCTGGGAGAGATAAAAACATTGAAAAATGCAAAAAAACCCACCCCAAAACAGCATACCAAAAAAACCCAATCCAAAACCTTTGCAATAGATCTGATTGAAATATTATTTTTAAAATCTAGCTTTTCCTTCAGGAGAGGCTAAAAATGGAGCACTTAGCTCTTCAAGAAGAGTCATTTAATAGCTGGACCAGCACTTGGAATTCACTTGAAGGCACTGACTAATTCAGCACATGAGCGAAACTGAAGTTCACTCATACGTGGTAACGCCTTTCTTTTTCCCACACTCACCAAAACCTTGTTTGCTTACTTCACAGATTCCCCAGGTATTAATAGCAAGCGAGGGCTTCAGAACAGAAAGAGCTCGGTCCAGAGACTCTGAGGTTGCACTTGCATGGAAAAGAGATGGGGTAGGCTATGAAGGGAACTCTACCACTGCTGCAGATATCCTGGTCTCTTACAACTGCCCTCCTACACAGCTGAAGCTCAGTTCTCAGGCACAGGGCATCGTCCAGGGCTCTCCTCTGAGCTGAGGACATCGTTAAATCCTTGCAGCCACCACAATCTGGAATGGCATTTTAACCACACTAGGGAAGGTGGGGTGGGTCTCCCAGGACAGGGATTCTTCACGTGCAGTCCCTGCACTACTGGTGGTTCCCAGTGTGCCTGAAGGTGGTCTGCAGGATGATTGCAATTAAAAAAATGAAACCATACACGTTACATACCCCTGCACATGAACCAGCAATCAGAAAGGGGGATGAAGTAACAGTAGCAGATAAAGATTTTGAGTTTTAGGTCCTGGTAATGGTTCCTTCACTGATGCTGTCCTCAAATTTTGTGGGTTTTTTTTTGTGAAAGCAGCTGAATTGATCATTTGATTGAGGGAGGTTGGTGTGGGGCAGCTGGTTGCCCCACTTCATCTGGCACTGGAAACCAGGGCTGGTCCATGCTGCAAGAGCCCTGCTGCTGCCAGAAGTTACCTGCAGCCAACCCCACATACCTATTCAAAGCAGCTTCATTTTCCTCATTACAGGACATTCTTGCATAATCTTCCTTGTATGATAAGGAGCAGTGCCTACCTTCTGTCTCACTCCCAGGCCTCCAGGCTTAGCCAGGCCTAAGGAAAGGACTATTCTGCATAACCAGCTCCGCTTGGGAGTGTAGACACATCCTAAGGACATGATACTATCTGGGTGGAGGGACAGGGTGCTGCCCCAGGCATCCAGCACTGGGGCTCACAGGCTGGTCTGGAGACAGCAATTGGAAAAAGGTGAGAAGCACAGCACTCAGAAATTTCTCTGTGCCTCCGAGGAATTTCCTCTTTAGTCCTGTGAAAGAGAAAAAACTCACAATGCTTCATTTATTTTGTTTGGGGTGACAGTTGCTGTTTACTCTTGGGAGGATTTTCGAATGGTGCTGCTGAAAATTGACTGAGGGAAGGGGGCTTGCTCACCTTCACTTCAATAACAAAGTGTCTGGATTACCAACTGAACCTCAAATAAATTGACCTGACATCATTCAAACCAGTAGAGTCCTGAGGCTGTACATGGGGTAGATTTTGGGCCCCTGCCATTTGTTCTCCTATGAGATCCATAGGACCTCATGTGGCTGGTCCTGCATTCAACCTCTGTAAATGTTCTCAGTATTGATGAAAGCATCTTCGATAGGGTTTAGTACAGACTACTCTGATGAAACCTAAAACTTTGGTAAAAAAACAAGTACCGGGAGCACAGTCTGGGCTTTTCCAGGGGGTTTGGTTGCATTCAGTGATGGATGCGAAAGAAACTTATGGTTCCTGGGATGGCCAAGGCAGGGGATGAATGAGTCAATTTGCAGTTGGGAGTGTGGTAACAGGGCTGTTTTTTCCTTGCAGAAGTTCTTCAGGTGATCCAACACAGATCTGCACTGTTCTGGAGAATATAGCAAATTGTCTTTAAGCTTAAACTAGAAAGAATTCTACTTTCACTCCTCATGGGCCATGGTTTAATACTGGTGGTGGCAGCTGAGTGAGCAAAGCCTTCTGGTGATTTCTGCTCCATTTCACGGAAGGTGGAGGCAGACAAATGTTAAGTGACTTTCCCAAGGTCATGTAGGAAATCAGTAGGGCAGGAGCTGGGTCATTAGAGCATCCTTTCTCCAGAATTTAACAAGAAGTGGACCAGAGCTGCAGGGAATGAATGAGACTTGAGGGATCATCCCATCTCCTGAGGCCTTGACAGCAAGATTATCACTCACTTCCCGTATTTTCACTGCAAAAGGTGAATGGGAAGGGGTGTGTGGGGGAAACAAGCCGGTTGCTATTAATTCAGTTGAGCTTGACTGGACATGCACAAGCAATCTGCAGAAGGAAATAGCTCTAGTTCTGTCTGCTTCAGCAGAAACTCCGCCCACTGAAGCTTTCCGGCAGGAAATCAAGTTACAAACATTAAATGATCTGAGCAAATTCTCATACACTGATCCTACCCTGGGGACAGGACACTTTTGCGAGCTGCTTATTGAGGCTGTAGTTTGAAATACCTTAACCCTTTCTGCAGTGGCGCTTTGAGGGCATCACAGTTTCTTGTGCTGGCCAGAGAGGAGAGATCAAAAGCAAGGAAAAAAAAAAAAAGGATTTACAACTGTTGGGGGTCATTCTTCATCAATAAAGAAGCCCTGAAAGCTGTCTTTATGTGGAGAAAAAATGAGAAGGCTAGGGAGTCATTCCTCTACTTGCGTTTCCTACTGAAAAATTGAGATCTGTTGACAATATGTTTCCTGGAACACCCTAAAGATGACCAAAAAACGTGTGGTTTCTGGCACCAGCCTGACTGTGCAAGTGAAACCTCTCGATGGAGAAAGGAACAAAATTGTACTTGGACTGTTTCAGACCCTTTGTTTTTCATTAGGAGAAATGCTTGAGAAACAATGAATTGTCATAATAAAAAATCAACCTATTGCTTCATCTAGGGGTTAAGATAAGTTGTAATCTGCATTTAAATTATATGATGAACCTTAAGGGGATAAACCTTGATGCTGGGTAATAGCTCCAGGATTTTAAACGAAAAAGCACAGTGAGGAGGGGAGCTTTTCTTTTCACAGAATGGGAAGCAAAAAGAAGCACAGCTCATATTTTTCTCTTTATCCAATTACTGGTAATGTAGATGAATGTCTGACACTGAGGAAGGAGGGGAGGTGGAAGCTGCCTGCAGAGACGGCGAGGCTGTTTTTCACATGCTGGCTGGTTTGGGGGGCTTGCAGCCCCTTCCCTCATTGCTGGAGAGTGGGAGGGTGGGGATGGCCCCTGCAGATAGTGCTTCCCTCCCGAGCCAGCTGTGTCTCAGGTTTCCATTCTTTTTGCTTGAAGAAGCAGAGCATCTCTCGTTGAAGGTCACAGCTTTGATCCCCACGGCTCGCTCTCGTGTTTATGGATGGCCATTATTAGTAACACAGGGTAGTGCATGCACTGCTCCATGCCTGCCCTTGTCTGACTGCAAGGGAGCAGGGGCAGGATAACAAAAGAAAGTATAAATAGAACCTTTTTAAAAGCCTGTTAAATGGGAAGAGACTTTTAGGGAGGAAAGAGAAAGAATGAAGCATGTTACCATAGGAACTGCCAGTAGTTTATTCAAGAAGGGCAAAGAAACAAACACCACAAAGAGACGAAGCCAAGAGGACTTGGGGATTACTGAAGGTATATGTCAGGATACAGACAGGAAGGGCCAGGTAAGAGCTGTGAGCTTCTACAAAAGCTCTGCTGAAAAACTTCCTCTCACTTTACCTCTTGCAAAGTAGTCTGGAAAATGTTACTATGAAGTGAGTGTTTCCAGTTAGGGAAACTGCATTTCCAGGTTTTTGAGGGAGGTGGAAACTGAAGAAAGGCATGAGAACAAATGTCACATTGGTGAAATCATCAGGAGCAAAGGGTCATGTTATCTCTGACTAATCTGTACCCACTTAATGCAAACTCATGCTTTTGGTCACCCTGATGTTAGAGGAATAGCAGAAGATATTTTAATGTGTTGATGATGAGCAATACTTTTGATGATGATGATGATGTGGTTTCCCCATCCCTGGAAGTGTTCAAGACCAAGTTGGATGGGGCCCTGAGCAATCTGGTTTAGTGGAAGGTGTCCCTGTCCATGGCAGGGAGTTGGAATGAGATGCTCTTTAAGATCCCTTCCAACCCAAACCATTCTATAAGTCTATGATTCTCTTTTGTTTATGGTTCCTTTTCCCCCACAGGAAAGCTCTCACTGGATCAGGAGCAAATACTGAAGAGTGAGAGTGCTGCCAGCTGTGATGGACCGTGATGCTGTCTGTCTTCCCTTATCCCAGCTGCTGTCTTAATTTCTTAAATGTTTACTCTGGGATAATGCATTTTGTAGGTAAAAAGGGTGATTGTAATAATTCACCTTTATTTTTCCTGTGCCCAAAAGATGCATCCTGCCTGAAGACCACCTTATTCTAAGTGCTGCACATTCATAGGACAGAAAGATGCTTTCTGGTCTGAAGAGAACTCAACACCAGGAAAGAAACAGCAGATAGAAGAGCAGGTGTGATGGTACTCAGAAAAAAATGCAGCGGGACTGTCCCACTCTTAGTTTTAGAAACTCAAAGACCAGAAGCAACTCAAAAGTCCCTGCAGTTGGGGTGTCTCTTGCTGTTTTGTTTTTAATCTTTTAGTTTCTAAATCAGTGTAAGGATTTTCTAGTTCCTGACTCATAAATTTGAAAGCTTCAGGTCTGGTACTAGTGGAAGAGTTCAAATCATGGAGGAGCTACAAAGAGAGAGCAAACCTCTCTGGGAGAAGAGCTAAGAATTGCAAGAAATGTTATTTCTTTTAAGAATTGCACCAACAAATTTATCAGAGAGAGAGAGAAACAGTTGCAAAAGCCTCCTGCCTCTCTGCAGTGGAGGAAGGACACTGGAACTTCCTATCCTTTTTGGCTTTTTTCATGTAAAGCAAATTCTTTATTTGCCCAACAGAGCAGGAGACTTTCTGTTTCCATCAAGAAGCCCCTTCCTCTCACTGAAAAGGAGGCATATTTTTTTAAAGCTGTGGAGTATGAGCTGAAAGCCCTGTTTCTCCTTAGAGTAACCACAGAAGCATAGAATGATTTAACCTGGAAGGCTCCCTAAAGATCGCCTTCTTCAAACCCCTCTGCCAGGGGCAGAGACACCTTCCACTAGACCAGGTTACTCAAAGCCCCATCTAACCTGGTCTTGAACATTTCCAAATCCAAAAGTTTGTTCTCAATTTATTTCTCCAACATGTCTCTTCTCACTGAGTGCATTGCAGCAGCAGCAGCACCACCACATTACTGATGCCCTGGATGAAGTCTGAGGCACAGCTTGAAGGGCTGATGCTTCTGTGAGCCCATTAACACGGACATGTTTACCAGGGGATGGAAATGAATTCATCCAAAAAATGCCTTAGGTTACCTAACTCAGTCCAATTTTTGCACAAAGCCAAACCTATGGGTGGCATATTTATTTTTAGGTTTTGAGCTAAATTCTCTTCATTTTCTCCCCAAGAGCAAGAGGCAAATCAGAACCCGACTGCTCCACTTTCTACATTTCCCTGACCCTATGGAGAGTTATCCCATATGCCCACCCATGCATGAGAAATTCAGGGTGAGCATTTTCAGAAGGTTTCACACAGCCTTTGATGTCTCCCAGCCTGGGAAATTGGTCCTTCTCCTGCTTCCCAGCTTGGAAGGTCTCACTGTGGTATCTGCAAGAGATAACGCTCCCTTTTGCAGTCTGCACTCCGGGTCAGTCTGGCTGTTTGCTGTGGGACTGCAAAAGGGATATTTCCCTCCAGATATTGCAGAAGGGCCCTCTTGGAGAGGCTGGGCAGCCAGCAGAGCTGGGCAGTCCACACCACTCCTCCCTTCTCACAAAGACTGAGTTATGCCAGGCTTTGACCTAAGTGAAACTGCTGACGGTCACAGGGATTTGACTAATCTCCTTAGGTCACTGTGAAATTTGTGATTCCTTTTAAGGAATAGAATTTTTTTATGATTTTCTTTTTTTCCCTTTGGGCTAACTTGCAATGTAAAAATAAACTGGAGCCCATGGTGGGAGATTAATTTCCTCCCAAACTCAGGAAGGGCAGTCAGTCAATGCAAGATCCTCCTGGCCCATCCCAGGAGGATGCTGCTCCTGGATTCATTCCTGGAGACAGCTGCTGTCCGACCTTGCTGTAAGACTTCCTTCCCCAGCGCTCTCCTCCTGGCCCTGCTGTAGCCCTGTGGGGTCTGAGTGCAGCCCCTGGGCACAGCCCAAGACATTTCCTTCCCTCCTGGCTCTGTTCTGATCTCTCTCAGAGCTCTCAACTAGCAATACTTCTGGGGCTGGGGAGCAAAAATGATAAACCCCTAATTTCTAACCATATCTGACCTATTTCCTAGTGAAGGGAGAGCACGCATCTCCACAGGTATCCAATATCTAGGGGCTTGTGAGTAATTTTGTCTCTATTTTCATGGCTCAGAGAGCTTCTTTGCAGCCTCCTCCCAGGGTAATTGTGTCCCTTCTGTGCAGAAACCCCCATTCCTGTAGTTTTCCCATCAGTCCTGCTTCCAGCATGGTCCTGCCCTTTCCAGAACTTGGGAGGGTTTGTCTCATGCCCATGTTACATCTCCTACTTGATCAGCATTAGCCCACATTTCTGATCCTTCCTGACCCAAATTACATTTAAATTCAGTTTCATTATAAATTCCTCAAACACCCTGAGAAGAGTTGCAGTTTGGCATTGTGCTCTTGTACCCAAACCTCTGCAGAAACCCTAGACCCTTGTGGAGGTTTGTACATGGGTGACAGAGAAACCTCCACAAACCACTCAATGCATATGGTTGCTGCACAATGCTTGTAGTCAAATAATTAAGAACTGATTGCTCACAGAAATTCCAGAGCCTGGCTGCCTGGATTTTTTTTTCTTTTCTTTTTTNTTTTTTTTTTTTTTTCCCTTTTTTTTTTTTTTTTTTTTTTTTTTTCTGTGCTCCAGGGGTTCCTGTTTCTGGACATTCCCATGAATTAAACTGAGTGAGCTGGCAGAGAAGAAACAGTCTCTGAATGTTAGCATGAACAGCCCCACCACAAATTCAGCTGTCATTGTCCTTCTGCTTTGAAAGTTTTAAGCCCTTCAATTAGGGAGAAATGACAATACCCAGAGTGGGATTCTTTTGCTCTTATTTTGGCATGTAGAGTTGAGATGTCTGGTTTTGGATGAACTAGTCACTGTCAGCTCCCTTTCTTGCCAATGCAGAAAAATAGGAAGGACCAGAGTGTGATTCAATCTACAATAGTGTGTGAGAGAGGTCAGATGAATCACAGACTGTAAAGGAAGCGGAATCTGCGTGGTCAGACATAAGATTCTACATTTTAGAGGTCTAAATTTAAGTGGAATGAATGCTACTCCTGTGACTCAGGTGGTGGATCGTGCTGCAATGACAAACTGATCATGCTGAGTAATGCAGCTCTGATTTCCTGACTTCCCTTCACATGTGCCTCTTTTCCTTGCCTGTGTAAAGCTGCAGCACTGTCCTGTTGATTCATTTCTTGCCCCTCAGTGGCAGGACTGTGCCAGGTAGCATCTAGCTGGACATGGAGCATGTGCTTGTCTTCTGGGGCTGCAACCATGTGGCCTTACTTTGTGCCTCCAGGTTGCTACATTTTCTGTCCTCGAAGACAAGGCATCTCTGAATTAATAAAAGCGCTGAAGCATAAAGTCACAGCCAAAGTCTGAAGAGCTCAAGACTGCAGTGCGGAGAGGTCAAGAACAGGCTGAGGGCTCATGGTGGCTGGGAAAACTTGGGGAGAGGGCCTGGGATAAGGGCAAGGAGGTGAATGTGGTAGGGGTGAAAGTGTGAACACAAGTAATTAAAGGCACAAGATAACATGAGAAAATATTGGACTCATGAAAAGTGGGGTTGAAAGGTGGGCTTGGGACCACCATGTAATCTATCCTAACACAGGGGGTCGCATCTGAGTTCCTAAAACCAAGTAATGAAAGAGGTGATTTTGCTGGAGACTTTGCTGCTTGTTTCCTGATCCTTGGATCTGTGTCCAGTGCTTCACACGGTTTATTGTGCAACTAGCAATGTTGCCTCCCTGTGAGCTGCAGCAATGGGGATTTTATTCTCACAGTGCATTACTAAAAGTTCTTTTAACATTTTCCCTAGAATTCCCTGGCTAGGTTATCCCTAGAAATCACCAGCTGGGAAGCAGGATTAACAAGCAGTTGTGTCCTCCTTCTCTGAACCTCAAGGGCACGTCATTGACGCCACTCTTCTCCAGGGCCCTGCTTCCCCGGTGGGAATCTGTTTCTTGTTCCCTGTGATATGTGGCAATCCTCCGCATTTGAAATAGACGTGCCAGACTGTGACAGGGAAAAGTGCCTTGAGCAGGACAGATTGGAGAGAGCTGGCAGGGACCAGAGTCACAGGGAGTCTCTTGGGTGCATTTCTGCCTCTCTTGCTCCTTCTGACAGGGAGAGGAGGACACAGCTCAGGGCTGTGCTTCTCTGTCTGAACCAAGGACATGGAGAAGCTGTGCTGGCACCTCTAGGAATGCATTCAGAGCAGGAACATAATGCAGACAGGAGGACAGCAGAACTTGTCTAGGTGCTGCCACCAGGTATCACCATCCAGGAGGGGAAGGTGGTTTTGCAACAGATATTAATGGGCTCGAATTCAGATGTAACCTGCTCAGTGAGGAGCCTCTGGCAGGATGGAGGGGACAATTTCCCCTATCCCAGGTTGCTCCAAGCCCCATCCAACCCAGCCTTGGAACACTTCCAGGGATGGGGCATCCACAGCTTCTCTGGGCAACCTATGCCAGGGCCTCACCACTCCTACTGTAAAGAATTCTTTCCTAGTGTGTAATCTAAACCCATTCTGGTTCAAATTAAAGCCACTTAAATGGCCTCTCTAGTCACTGAGTCCTCTTCTGGCTTGTGCCAGTGCTGTCTGCAGGTCCTTGAGATTCACCTGGAACTTCTTTGCCAGTGGTCTGGGCCAGTCCTGCCTAGAAGTTGTAGAGTCAAGTAAATTCAGTTGTTTGCCCCAAGTGCTCAGAGACAGGGCCAGCTGGGCCAGGAGGATGTTATGCTATCTTCTGTTGTGAGGGTCTTAAAAAACCCAAAGGTTTTCTTCTTCCACAAAGCCGAAGAGACCCTGAATACTTTAATTTATGCTAGCTATTAGTATAGCGATAATGAAATAATGAATGCTCAAGAGGGAAGTGCTCAATAGATATATGACCTTGCTGCTAGAAATTGTCCCTTCCTTTCTGCTCATAATGCTGGTGTAGCTCCAATTAACCTTTGAACTGCTGAATAGATCCGCATAATCCTAAAGAGATTTCCATGCCAATCTGGTGGAGATTTATGGGAAAGAACAATGCCTTAAATTGAAAGCTGCTTGGGATGGGAAAAACTCCTTCCCATTTCCTCATTCTTTGTAGCTTTGAGTTACTGATTGTTTGGTGTAAACAATGTTGGGTGGTGCATCAGGCTGTTGTGAAGCTGGAATTTTATCCTGAAATATGTATGTGGTGATAGGATCATTATTCATCCCTACATGCCATACCTCCTTCTGTGGGCACAACTTGTTTTGTCAGTGGATTCTGAAGGTGTGGAGTAGTGAAGAAGTTTGGATCCTGGAGGAATGGGTCAGCCTTCCAAGAAGTGGTTTGTGGTACTCCACACCTGAAATGGACTCTGTTTTCAGGGTGCTAAGATGATGAATGCATCAAGAAGTCAAACCCCTTTATCACAAAAGGACAAAGGTTTGGAGGTCTGTGCTCTGTGTCCCAAAGCTCTGCTGTGAAAAGACATCAGGATCCTGGTCCAAATGTTCTTGCCCCACAGCAGTAAACGTTGAGTTATTCCTGGGAGTGCTTTGCAGCCTAAGGGAGAGAAGGATCTGACCCACAGATAACCACCTCCACCTGAAAGTGTCAGCCTGTGCAGAGGGGTTCAGCTGCATCAGGAGAACCCCTGATGGAGGCAGTGAGTTGAGTGCAGGGATTTGGAGCCATTCATCCTGTGCTCCCATGTGTTTGTGTCTCCCCTCGGTTCCCACGCCTCTGCACTTCCTTGTTTAGCCCAGGCCCGGAAGCAAAACTGCTGAAATGCAAGGAAGAAAGTTATTCTCATGGTGTTTCCAGTCCAAACAGAACCAGGAGGGAGAAAGGAAATCTCATGAGAAAGCTTGACAGATTTTCAGCCCGGTCCCACTCAGGGCTGTGGAGCTTCTGGCGTTTCATCTAAGCCTGTGGATCCAGAGCTCTCACCACATTTCCATGTGCCTGGAAGTTCAGCAGCACCAGAGTGAGATGACAGCAGTGCTGATGTCCAGGGCCCTCCTGCAATCCCATGGATTTCAGCTTTCCTCTGATCCAGCCCAGATTCAGTGAGGAGTAGTGTGTTTGCTGCTTGTTCCCACCATGGACGAGGATGGTGAGGCTGTGGTTGACTTCCGCAAGTGGGAGATTTTTCTGCTGGAAATGAAGCTCCTCCTTTCCTCACACAGACAGGATATCCAAGATAGGACCAGAAACTTCTATCTGGAAAGCAAGTCCAGTGCTCTGCAATAGCACCGGACTTCTGGGTATCTTCTCTCCTCAGATATCTCCACATTTCCCCATGTGAGATGTGTGGTCCATCAAGGGAAGAGGTGGGATGGAAGGGCTGTCCTGGAGCATCTTTTTTGACTGCAGAGTCCTAGAAATGGCCACCAATGCAGTCTCCTGACAGTGTGGGAGAGAATATCAAGGAATAAGTTGGATGTTGCATCGAGGCAGTGTCAGACATCATGCCAGGATGAGGGAAGAGCAAGAAGCACCTGTTTTTCCTTGGATGGTTCCGGCTGAAGCCAGCATGGTCATCTCTGGGCATTGCTGTTTTACCCAGTGCCACCCTAATTCCTGTCCTTGCTCACATCCTTTGGATGCCTGGTCTTGTTTGCCTTGATTCCCTTCCCAGCTGTGATCTGTGCTGGCTAATTGCAGACTGTGCTAAATCAAAAGGTGTTTCCTGTGTATTTGGCTGTAAATTTATCACTCCTTGCTGAATGCTGGTGGCAATTAGGACTTTGCTGCATCCCCAGCTTTTGTTCTGCAGTGCAGCCAATGTAGCAGCAATTAATCCCTCAGCAAACACAGTGGAGGTGAATTCAGCAGTGCTGGGGACAGAGAAAATTTTAGGATAATTTATAATTGTAAAGTCATGCTCAGAGCAGGAGAGACCTCTGTGACTTGCTTTGCTTTTCGTTTCAGAGGGAAGGCTGACTGACTGACAGAGAGTTGGCATTAGCTAGTTTATTTGTCCTGTTTGCATTGGACCACTTCCATCTTCTGACAAGGAGGGACTGGCTTTGTGATGAATTTTATCTCACGTAGGAGAGATGAGCAGTCTGAAGATGGTCTCAGCTGAGCAGTGAGAGAAATGCTCTGATTCTTCCCTGTTGTAGCTGTGAGCAGCTTGTCCCGAAGTGGTAGAGAATCCCTATCCCCACTAGCAGGGTTTCATGCTCACTACCTTGAGGATCCCTAAAGACTCCCAGAAGTGATGTTCTGACATTTCTCTGGTTGCATGAGGACCCCAGAGAGCAGCTTTTAGTGGAGGTGCTTCAGTCAAGTGTGTTTTAAAGTCCCCTGAGGCCACCTTAGCACAGGTCTCAGTCACATCATCAGGTACAAGCAAGCTCCTACACAAAAACCCTGTGGGATGCTGCTGGGGGGAGACAATTCTTCATTGAATTTGGATTTTCTCTTTGCTTCTCAGCCCATCCTTTGTGGGAATGTTTTCCTTCCCAGGAGGACAGGGGTATGGGATTGGCTGGGAAGCACTGAAGAAGTCCTGGGTTCTCATTTCTCCAGTGTGGTGAACACAAGTTGTTTCAATGTGTGAATCCATTTCACAGGTGTTCTTTGGAACAGATAAGCATCACCAGCATTTTTTTAACCCACGGATGGAGACATTTAGTCTCCACAATGTTATGAACCAGAGCCAAAGCTCTGCAGACCTGTGGTGAAGTGTTGTGCAGTTAAAGTGTTATTTTAGTGTCTAAAGGACTAAGATTAGGAATGACACCCAAACATTCACTGAAGGCACTGAGAATGTATAGCAGATATGTTTTGGAGGGACTTTTCTCCCCTTAGTGACCTGCAACAGGGCTGTTTCATGCTGAGGATCAGGGATGATGAGGCAGAACAAGACTAGGTGTTCACTAACTGAACAGTAGAATGGGAGAGTCAACAGGGTAGGAAACACAAAAAACAAGCAAAGGACAGGTAATTAAATGACTATTTTACAATCATATGACAGGTAATGAAGGAAATTACTATCGGCCATTAGGGACTGGTCAAGAGAAAACTTTTGGATCAGTCAATTCTCTTTGCAGGAGTTGTTCTGGAAAGGAGAGATGCTGTAGCTGCCTTTCATCAGTAATCTTCTAAAACAGCTGAAGCACAACTCAGATGCTTTTTAACAGGACTTCTGAGAGGGTGGTGATGGCAAACATGGGTCTGCAGGGTGGATGAATAAATCCAGAGGGGGATTATTCGACCTGCTGGACATGCATGGTCAGGAAGGACTGAGAAAGGCCCTGGCAGATGAGATTGGGAAGGAGGGGGCCCTCAGTTTGTGGAGTAACAGCCTTTCCAAAGTAGGATGAGATTCAGTTGGGAGGCGCATGGTGGAATAAAGCAGGAGGAACATTCAGCTGCACAAAGACAGAATGGGGAACAACCGGTTTGGGCAATTGGTTACAGGCACTGTGAGTCAGGAAATCCACCCTCTGGAGAGAGTAAAGAGTGTACTGGGAGTGTAAACAAGCATATCACCTAGTAGTAAACTCAAAGTTTACTTAGAAGTAGGGCAAGGTATTTCTGGATCTAAGTCTAGAATAGGGTGTAGAAAGATCTTAGAAATTTGCCTTAGGAGGAAAGGTTTAAAGAACAGGGGTTTTTAGCTGAAGAGGAAAAGCACAAGCTCTGTGGGTCATTGTGATGTTTTTTGTGATGTAAAAAGGCCGCTGTAAACCAAAAGGAAATGTCAATACTGTCTGTTGGATTTCTATTAAAAATGTATGCTGAATTCTCTTGCGTTTAAATATAGCTCAGCTAATAGAAAAGGACATTCTTCTGGGAACTGGGATTGCATACACTTAATTAATGATAATGAACACTGCGCAAAGATTTTGACTGCAAGGTATTCCAGCAACACTTAATTCAGTCTGGACATCTGTAATTTGATAAAGTGATTGCCAAACAGGAGTGGAGGGAAGGGCAAATTATATATACTACAATAACTTCTCTTCCTGACTATGTTCAGTATGATATTCACTGTCAGATGAAGCCTCTTGGAAACTTTTCTCTTTTCTTTTATTAAATCTGTCTCTTTAGTGGCTTTTAAACAAGAGCTATGTTATTCACTTTGAAATAGCATGTCCAGTAAAAGAACTTGTGTGGAGGCTGCTAAGCTGGACAGTGTTAATACAAACACACTCCCCTGGAGAGAAACCAGGCAATAATATAAACATGCTGTATCGGTTTGGTATGGATGGTGAAAGCCAATTAGTGACCTTCTTTGAAACTGACAACCATATTGGCCAGTTGGATGCAGGAGTACACCTCTGGGTCCCAAGGCTTGAATTCAGGATTTTGGGAAGCCACCCTCTTTCTCTCCCAGCCTGGCCGGAGGTAACATCGTGCGGCAGCCAGGCTGGGCCGGGCCCCGCTGCCTACCGGGTTTGTGGGCCAGGCCATGGCCAGGCCCAGGGGCAGCTGGCAGTGGGGTACGGGAGGAAGTAGAAAAGCCCCAATTACAAACATCTATCAAGTTTTAAACTTGCCCCGGCAGCTGCTCGCTCGCTGGCCAGGGCTGTGGGGAGATGTTCCCTCCCTGCTTCCCGGGGCCCCAAGAGCAACTCCGAGTTTGAGCCACCCCAGCTGAGACCGAGGGGTGGAGGGAGAAGGAATCCATCGGTCTACTTAACTATTGAGATCCTGGCTGCTGCTTCTGGGCCTTTCCCCACAGCATGACTTTCGTGACTTCGAGATCCTGGCTGCCACCTGACAGAGACAACATGACCACCGCAGGCCTGGGCAAGTTTTAACTCTTTCCTGCCAGCAGATGGAACTTCCAAAGCCCTAACCCTTCTTTAAGGGAGAGAAAATTTCAGAGTGGGAGGTGTTTAAAGAGATAATATGAAGATACCAAGGTCGATGAAAGAGAACTTGTATTCTAAGTGATGAGGAGATAGAGAAGATGCCTTAGCATTCTAGGCTGAAAATCTCCTATGAGTTGTGGTAATAGACTGTGATATGAATATGGTAGAATATGCCTTTAAATTGTGGACAATACAAATTGGGGAAATGGATTGTCCGGATGTTTGGGATTTGAGCAAAAGGTATTTGTGATTGACTGAGTGAATATTGAATTGGAATCTGTGATCCTGTGATACCAGGAGATGTTTGGACAGAGAGAGATGAGGATCCCCTGCGCCAGTGGAGAAGTGAAAAGAGATCTCTGTCCCATGAGTTGAAGAAATCCTTTGTGTCTGAACTGTCCATTTTTAAAATGACACCCTAGTATGCATAAGTCCATGGCCCCTATGTAGTCATGGGAAGGCTACGTGTTATAGGAGGTCCACAACTGCAGAAGTTCCCGGGCAGCTGCTGTGGTGAAAATTAAAAGCCAGAAGCAGACTGTTTTTCCTGTGGAAAGTTACCAGAAAAAATCAGGAGAGGCTTCTCTCTCTAAAAGGACTGAATGGAAGACTATTTTATCAGTGGTACTGACCTAGAGTTCTCAGTTTTGTCTCTTTACATTGTTTGTGGGAAAGTGAACCATTGGTAGGGGGGAGGGGAGTGCTTTGAAACCTTTAATTTTTTTTTTATTCTCATTTGTCTTCCTTTCTTTTGGTGTGTGTTAATAAATCTATCTGCTTTTTACTTTAATTTAGGCCTGTTTTGCCTTCTTGCTTATAATTCTATCTCATAGCAGAAAAATATTTAGACCACTACACTAAATTTAGTAAACAGAATTCAGTGAACGTGAAACAACTACACGTGCCCCCTTAGAAAGAGAGCAGTTAGGCCAGACAGAATATAGATACAACCCCCTAAAGGAGAAACCCTGGCAAACAGCTCTCTATGTAAGAGTGAAGAAATGTGTAAATCAGTTATACCCCACTGGTTCTTTTTTACCCCAGCCGATTGGTCTGTTTGGATCCTTCCCCTCACTGGTCCCTTTCCCAATTCCTTTCCCCGTTGGCCAAGTTGTGAAACCCCACCCCCTGGCTACCCCATATAATCTCTCTGCCCTGGAAGCATTTGGCTCCTTTCTGCTCCAGACCTGTAGAATAAAGAAGCTCTGCTGGAGATCCGAAAGGCTCCGTCTGGCTGCTTTTATTCCTGCGTCACCCGGAGCGGCAAACGCGGCTCTGCTGCTCAGGCAGCCTCACAAGGAGCGAATCACTCTGCACTTGATAGTGCACCTTTGAGCTGATCACTTTGCACTTGTGAGTGCACAAAGAGCAAATCACTGCACTTAATAGCGCACCTGAAAGCTGAAATCACTCTCTGCCTGAGAGTGCCCGTGCCTCTGTCAGTCTAGGAGTCTTTTTAAAGATGCTTCTAGCGAGGAAGGTCACAGCACCTGTACCATCGGACCAGACAGTGACAAACTTGTATTTTTCTTTAGGTCTTAAATTCAATATGTTATGAATTAACTTGCAGTTCTGACTGGCTTGAGCAATATGAGGCAATGTTTTGGTAGGTAGGTTGCTTTTCTGCCTGTCTGTACCCTTGCAGATGTTGATAGATAAATCAGGGTGTGGAGTGTCTGTCCTCATCAAACAAGTGAAATGGCAAGGACAGGGAGCAGCTGTGCTGAGTACTTTGGGGAATGGTGGGTAATGCTTCTCTGTAGATACCTCTCAGAGAATCCCAGAATAGTTTGGGTCATAAGGTTCCTTAAAAATCATCTCGTTCCAACACCCTCCCATGGGTAGGGACACCTTCCACTAGACCAGATTGCTTCAAGCTCTGTCCATTCTGGCCTTGGACACTTCCTGGGATGGGGCAGCCGCAGCTTCTCTGGGCAAACATGTTCCAGTGTCTCACCATTTTCACAGTAAAGAATTTCTTCCTAATATCTAATCTAAACCTACTCACCTTCAGGTTAAAGCCATTAAGCCATTATGAGTGCAAGGTCTTCACCAAGGATGCAGCCAAAGCCACGGGGAATTTGAGATTGTGTGGGATAAAGAAATACCCTTGACTGCTGTAAGGCTGTTGTCTCTAATGAAATGAAAAGGAACGTGAAACGTACTGAATTGTGGACCTGCTGCCCAAATCCTGCTCAGGTGGTGTCAGCAGAGGAGACCCCCGTGGTGCCCAGTCTCGAGAACTCATTGCCATTCTAGGATGTGTTTGTAGGAGTGTCCAACACCTTCTGATCAAGGAGGAGCATGTTCAAGCTGTAGCCCAAACCTTTGATAGCCTCACTGGACAAGTGGCATGTCATGGCTGCAAGTGGTGGCCGAGGCAGCAGATTCATAGAATCATAGAATGGTTTGGGTTGGGAAGGACCATTACAGATCACGTAGTTCAAGCTCTCGTGCAATGGGAAGGGACACCTTCCTCTAGATTCCTTGTATGCTTGGACAGCTCTGCCGCCAGCCCTTCAGAGAGAAGCCAGGAGAACTCCACAAGGTGGCATTCCTTGGGTGGGTAAACTGCGGCAGATGTATGGTATTTAGAAATCATAAAAGAAAAAATTAATGCAACTGGGTGTCAGCTTTCTGCTGGTGAGCGGTTGGATCCCATTTGTGAGTCTGCCCTCAGCTGCCACAGCCAGAAGCACACTAATGTGTGCTTAACCCTAGATGTGTGCAGAAGAATTACCTCTCTCAGGCGCTTTTCTCCCCCTTTGCTGGAGGACTTTGCTTGCTGAGCTGCTCTGAGATAAAACAGCATAGGGAGAAGACTCCCGGCCCTTCTGCTTCCCACATGGCCTGGCACAACAGCGCTGCTGTGCTCTGGCTTTTGTTTGCCAGTGGCAGTGGAGAGGAGTTGACAGAGCCTTGGCCACATCTGTCTCCTCCGCCCATTCTTCATCTCCAGGAGCTGGGACTTCCTGTGGTTTGGCAGGAGTTCTGTAAACATGTTCCCCAAAGTGCCTCCCCCCGCCTGCCACCGACTCACGCTCTTGCAAGAGAGGAAACACCGCAGCCGGGAATGTGGAAGGGGATTTCCATGGCTTAATGAGGTCGGCCTCATTCTCCAATCCATGGGATTCCTCCTTCTGGCCAGGTCAACCCTCAGGGAGATCCTGCCCCACTTGGTGTAGGGCTGGGACAGTGTCCAAATGGCACCAGGGGTGGTGCCCTGCGTGAGGCTGCTCAGCTGGCTCTGTCCCAGCTTTCCAGCCTCAGGGCCACCTTCCCAGGGTTTTGGTTCCCCTCCTTTAGCAAGGGAACAGGGAGCGAAGCAGTCCTTGGAGGAGAGGGCGTGTGAAGGAGACCCGGAGCCAGGGGAACGGGGGCGCAGAGCGCCCTGGCTGCCTTACAACATGGGGCTGTTCCCTGTGTCTCTGTGCCATCTCTGGCTCCAGTCTGCTCGGGGGACCCATTTCCTGGCCACGGATGTGTGTGTGACACGGAGCATGCCACACAGCTGTACTCTCTTCTTGCTAAATTAGGGTGCATCCCAGTGGGGACTCATCTCCAAACCCTTCAGTCCACCCCCAAGGCTGCCCAGACATGGGCAGTGCTGGCTGGCGTGGGTTGGGGACAGTACAGAGTTAAACATCTGCATCTTGGACCATCTCCTGAGTCCAAAGACCCGTCCCTGTCCTGCAAGGCAGTGGGGGCATGGATATTGCTCCTATCCCACCTCTTCTAGGCTGAGGTATCAGGTCCAGACTGTGGGCATTTCTCCTGGCATTCCAGGCGCCTCCCCGATCCTGAGATCCACCCAGCTTGAATCACCTGTCCTGAGGTGAGGGGGGAATGGGCTCTTTCCCATGTGGGGACCAGGAGACGGAGAGAGGCTGTAAATGCAGTGCATGGGTGACATCTAATGTCATATTGGGGTAACACATGCTGGGTTTTCCAAATTATCCCACTAATTGTAGGGGTTTTGGAGCAAGCAGGACGATCAGGCCCATCTGGCTCTAAAGGGGCACCTTCTTTCCCAGGGGCTTTTAAGTTTAAGCCCTCCCAGCTTCAAAGCATTTTGGGAAGTTTAAAAGGGATTCGAAAGGCATTATACTAAAATGTTAATCTATAAATGACTTTGTACTTGGAAAGCTGAGGCTGTACTTTGAAATTAAACATTTTAGAGTCTTGTAAGGGAAATGGCAAGATTAAAGATAGTTTACTTGATTATATCCACTTTTCAGACACCAAGATTTGACTTTTAGCCTTGCTTTGTGAGGGTATGTACATGAATGCATATATACATATATAAGTATTTAACTTGAGAAACTGTTGCCAGAGAGGAAAGAACTGTGAAAGAGGATTCCTTCGCACTCTCTTCCTGTGGGAATAGCTCCTTGTATTTACTGCTACCACCCTGGAATATGTCCAGGCCTAGGACTACTCCCATCTCCCTACTTTGTTAGGTCTTCACAGATAGACAGCAATCAGCAAATCTATTTCCCTTCAGTTGTCTAATTGGGGAGTGCAATTAAATTTGAGCTCGGGTTCCCAGCCTACACTTGGCCTGAGTGTGGCTATTGCTCTTTCAAACCCGAAGAAAGGCTTTTATCAGTCTGCAGGCTCGGGTGGCGCCGTGGCCATGGGGGATGCCCACCTCTGGAGCATCCTTTGGGAAAGTCCCTGCAGAGAGTTGATCTCTGCAGATTGCAAACAACAGTGTGTTCTGGACCCTGCTGTAATTTCACCGAATCATAGAATATGATTCCCACGTAAAGGACCTTAAAGATCATTCAGTTACAATCCCCCTGCCATGGGATCAACAATGTCTAGTTGATATCAACCCAGCAGCCTCTCCTGTTGTGAAAACTGAGGATGACAGAGAAGCTGTTGCTCTCCCAGGCAGAGAAATGTTTATTTGGACACATAGCTTGGATCTTCTATTTTGTAAAACCTCCTCATGAAAGGCCCATCTGCATCAGAAGTTCCTGTTCCACAGACGAGTTTGGTGTCCCTGTCTCTGATTCTTCCACAAACCATTCCCAGTTTTTGGCCAGATTTTTGACCAGAAGGCACAGGGAATGCCTTGACTCTCGCTCCTTATGTTAAGTCCTTCTTTCTCTTTCCCTGCTTTTAAAACCAGTTACTTTGCCCCATCCTTCCTGCACCAGCCTGGCCCCATTTCCAGTTTCCTGCTCCCAGGGCACAGCTCCAGGTGCTGCTCCAGAGCCACCACAACGCTAGTGTGACCACGTTGGATTTGCAGGGCAAATCAAAGGCTGAATGAGGATGTACAGCTCAACCCAGGGACTTTATCACCTTGTATAGTGGGAATAACTTTTCTTTCCCTTTTCCTCAGCATGCCACGTTGTGAGGGGAGGTTGGAGCCTTCACTTTCCCAAAGGCTGTTGGAGAGCTAAATTAATTTGTTAATGTTTGTATTTTCAGAACCTGCTGCAGTGCCTTGAGGAGTCACTTACAGCCCCATCAGTGGCTCATTGATGTCGTGGTTCATCGAGTCCAGGAAAACAAGCACCACTAGGACCAAAGCAAACCCCAACTGCTCCTCTCCTGCATAATGATAGTAATTAGTGCTGGCTGGCACTTCACAAGCATTAGTTAATTACTCCTCAGAGCTTCCTCCGGGAGGAGAGTCGCTATTTTTAGCGGGTTTTACACCGAGAGAAACTGAGGCAGCAGGCTGAAGGTTGTTGAAGGAGGGAGGGAGAAGGGGACAGAGGGAGAAGGGGACAGAGGCCAGCACTGTGGCTGCAGCCCTGAACATGCCCAAAGCTGCTTCCTTTGCCCCTCAGTCCGCTGAGACACGTTGGTCTTGCACAATCCAATCACGCAATTCCTAATGCCAGAAGGTTTGTTTGGATTGGAAACAGCATTTTTTTTATTTCAAAATAGGCCATTTGCCTCAACCCACCAAACAAAACTTTTTTGTGTGTGTTTTTTGGGTGGGTTTTTTTTTTTTTTTTTTTGTCTCCAAACTGGCCATTTTTGGAAAATGAAAATCAAGGGTATTTTTGGCTTTCCCATTGCTGCTCTCTTATTCTGTCTTTTCAAGGCAAAACTGAATAAATTGAGAGAAGAACACAACTAAAAATGCCCAAGTGCGCATACAGAAGAAGAGATCTATAAATGTTTCATGTGCAGAAGGTCATTGGGATGCAGACCCC
The DNA here is from genome assembly GCA_013397315.1 of Donacobius atricapilla. Taxonomy (NCBI): domain Eukaryota; kingdom Metazoa; phylum Chordata; class Aves; order Passeriformes; family Mimidae; genus Donacobius; species Donacobius atricapilla. The sequence goes on from WBMY01000729.1 coordinate 656,015, forward strand.
TGTTCTCCCAAAGTCCACAAACTAAAATCAGCTATAAAGTTGCTTAATTCTTCCTTGATGGTTTTTACAGCTTCAATATTTTGAAAGACAAGTATGTTCTTTTTTTTTCTTTTTTTTTTTTTTTTTTTTCAAGTTTGATCTTTTTT
>WBMY01000729.1:656179-669525 GCA_013397315.1 Donacobius atricapilla
AAGCTAGTAATTTATTTCTTCTTATCTGGGTTTATTCATTCAGTTTTTACTGCCCCATAAAATCCCTCAGATTCTGGAGAGGAAAGATGTCTGGTAGATTTGTCTAGGTAAGTGCAGAAAATAGAAATATTCCTGCTTTGTAAAGACACCAAGCACAATGCTGTTGTGTAATTTTACTGTTAGTTTTGCAATAGATGAGGTTTTTTTCTGATACATCTGACTCCTAGGACTCCCTAACCCATTATATTCTCAGGCTTCATGATCAAAAATAAGTTCTAGCTGAGGAATACAAGCTGGAAATACAGCAGAAAGCCAAGGGTGAAACACCGAGGTTGTTGTTGCTGCTGTTTTTGTTATTATTATTCATAAATGTCAAATTCTCTTGTGATTTTCAAGCAGGGCATGTGGGTTTTAAGGCCTGACTCAGGATTTTTCAGTGTCTGGGGCTGACTGGAATGCCAGTCACCATGGTGGGAGCAGTCAGCACAATCAAGCACAGGTTTTAGCTTTCATCAGTTAATTTCTTTCTTGACCCATAGGCTGATAAATATGACATTGCTGACCATTAATAAAACATGTAAATCCCAGGGTTCATATAAATCTGAAAATTTTCCACTGACATGGGTTTGTTTATGAACAGGCAGCCTTAAACAGGGTGATACTTACTTCCAAAAGTATGAAAGATTTTCTATAAAATTAGTTTTTCAGTTAATTAACAGGCATTTTGCTGAAATTCTTGTATGTGCTACACCCCCATTAGGCAAAAATACTTGGAATTCAGTGTGCATGTCTGTCTTTCTGCTCTCTTCCTTCTGTGGTCTTCATGTCTCTGGTGCACAAGTGTCTGCCAAGATCCTGGAATCAAACATCTGCCTCTCTGAGGAAATCCAAGGCCAAGCAGGGTGGCAGTTGTTTCATTTTCCTTGTAAATGACCTGTCTCTTTTCAGACCTGAACATCTTCATGGTACAGCCCCAAATCATGACTTTAGTCCTGAATCCTCTCAGTTGACATCATGGGGGGTTTTGAAGGTCCTGTTTGTGCTGGTAAAACCCAGGAAAACAAGGAAGATGCAGAGCCATCCCACTGGAGAGCAGGCATGCCCCTGGCTCCTCAAGAGATGGTGCTTCTCCAGGCTTGAAAACATTCTGTCTCATTTGCTCCTTCTCCTCCCTCACCCATTCAAGCTTCTTGCTGGGGTTGAGGTAATTTTCCCGGTTTGTCCCAAGTGCTCTGGTATCTGCCTTTCCAGGGCTTGGCTGGGAAAAGGTCACAGCTCATGGCTGTGATGTGATGGATGAATCCTGTCTGCCTTCATCCTCAGTCTAACACCACCACTGTACCTCTCAGGGGTGCCAGCAGTCCTCCCTGGACACTCCTCCCTCGATGCCTTCCCAGATTTCCAAGGCCTTTGCTCCTTGCTGATGCCAGTTTTTAGGAGCACGGTCCTGATGGGGACAGCCACTGTTCATCTGCTGAGCAGGTGAGTTCAGACCAGCAGGGTTGGAAGGAGCTGCTGCTGGGATGCTCTGCAATGGATGAACACCTGGGAAGACCTGCTGTCTGGATCTTTTCCTACTCCCAGGGCTGAGCTGCAGGGCTGATGGGGGGAAAGATCACTTTTCTGCCTTAACTGGTTTATTTTCTTGTGCATGAACAGACGTTGCAGGTGTCCAAGCTATTGTTGTCTATGCAGAGAAGTGTAATTTACATGGCCAGTTAGTGATAGAACAAGGGGGAATGGTTTTAAACCGAAAGAGGAGAGATTTAGATTAGCTTTGAGGAAGAAATTCTTTCCTGTGAGGGTGGAGAGGCGCTAGTACAGGTTGCTCAGAGGAACTGTGGCTGCCCCATCCCTGAAGAGTTCAAGGCCAGATTGGACAAGGCTTGGAAACAACCTGGAATAGTGGAAGGTTTCCTTGTCCAAGGGAGCAGGTTGGAATGAGATGGTGTTTGAAGGTCCCTTCCAACCCAAACCGTTCTTTGGTTCCATGACTTTCAATAAGTAGTTTAGCCATTTGAGTGCTGTTGTTCAGACCTTTTGCACTGGGATGTCCTTACCCCCCCTCTCCACTAGAAAGCCCCCAGACTAGGCTGATCTTCCCAAGGACAAATTATGGTCCAAGAAAATTCATTTCTCTCAGGAAATCTCCCCCAGAAATTGTTTTAATCTTGCAGAAGATACTTGCAGCTCCCAAAGGGAGATGGTCTGGGACTAAACGCCCCACTGAGAAAGAGGGTTTGGCCTGTCAGCCAAGGGATGGCAGCTGGTTCTGACCCCTCTCCAATGCAAAGAGGTCTCATTAAAGGACCTGTGCTGGAGGGAGGAATGAATTGGCACAATGCAGTTATCAGCTTATCAGGTTTCTTTAAACTCATTTCCTTCCAGCTCATAAACAGAGAGAGGCTAAACCATTACTTTTTGAAATGTTATTTTGCAAAGTTATTCTGCAATTCTGCAGTATTTGTTTATTTTTTCTCCTCCACTGTCCCAGAGACAGCAACCTGGTCTAGTGGAAGGTGTCCCTGAACATGACAGAAGAGTTGGAATGAGATGAGATGACCTTTAAGGTCCTTTCCAACATAAAGCTCTCTGATTCTGTAAATAATAACTAAAGTAATGATTTTTCTTACTGTGAAAGAAGGCTGTTTCTATCTCTGTTCAGATGGAATGGCTTTTGTTGCTTTTATTTATTTTTTACACATACGTTTGGGTGTAGAGATAATCCTCAGACACAATCTGTTCAATTCTTCCTTGAATATTTCTTAGTTTTTATCAATACGTTTCTCACATGCCATTTACATTCTGATGTAAATCAGAATTCCCCAGAGCACTTTTTTTTTGTTATCTCAAAGAAATAAGAAACAATCCCTTGATAAGGAAATCCAGGTACCTTGTTAGAGATAAGGACAACTCTCAAAGAAATAATTTCCTTATTTATTTTAGGTGAAAAATAAGACTAACAGAAGGAAAAAAAGAAAGAAAAAAAGAAAAAAACCCGCAACTGTTTAGGACAGAGTTTGGGCTATAAAATGAGGATGCCAGTACTTAATTTTAAGTCTCATTTATGGATTGCCCTAGTGAATCTACAAGGTGTTTTTTTGCCTCCGCAGCCCTATTTCAGCCGTGTAGTGCGGGCTAGCAGGTTATTGCTGGAGAGTTGTGCCTCAGGCAGACTGAGGCTGTGTTCACGTGTGGGTGAAACCACAGCCCGGGGTTGTTCCGGAGCAGCTTCGGGGACTCAGCAATTGCAGCTGATGTGTTTTGGAAGGGGGACAGACTTTCGCAGGCAGGCCCTGGCCCCGTGCCCGGGCTGGGGCTGGGTGGACGTCAGCAGCTTTGGTTCAGGGAGGAAGGTCGTGTGAAACTGCTCTGCCCACCCTCGCTGCCGTCTGCAGCCGAACCCAAGGACCTGGAGCCAAGGGCAGAGCTTCGCCCGAACCGTGCCCAGGCTTTACATCCTTCCCTGGGAGCCTGCTCCGTGCAGGGAGAGCTGCTGGTGCCTGGGGTGTGTGAGCTCTCACCCCACAGAGCACGGGCAGACCTGTTTTAGGGGACATCCTTTGCTGAGCACCTCTCTGGGGCATGGGGGCTCTCGGGGTGGTCCTGCAGAGCCTTCACCTTCCCCAGGAGCATCTTTCCCTCCCCAGTTTCACAACACTCCGTGGGAGCCTGCTGGTTTGATTTCCATTTTCACCTGTTTTCCAGCAGGTTTCACTGCTGACCCACCGGGCACAGCCTCCTTTTACTCCTGTGGCAGCTGTTGGTGGTCATGGCTCAGAGAATTTAAGGGATGGAGAAAGGCACAGCAGCTGTAGGATGGATTTGATGAGTAGCATACAAGGGATGCTTACTAAAGTTTGTGCTTGTGAAGCTTATTGGGCATTTCAAGAGAAGAAATATGGGAAGCATGTAGCCATCCATCATCCTTTGGTGAATTTTGGTTACCCAGAAATGCACAGTCTTGCCTTTTCCTGAGATGAAGCTGAAAAAATCCCATCTCTTTGCCCCATGATAGTTATTTTTCTTTTTTATGTACTATCCCTGGTTTATTGCCCAGTAAGAGGGAAAGTACTCTCCTTTTCCACTTTTAATTAACCAAATTAACTTTATTTGCCAAATAAACCTCTGCAATTAAATCACAAACTACCTTTGATATAGAATTCCACACTCAAAAGCTGATCTATAATCCAATAAAAAACACGCAAATGTTTAGTCAGTGTGATTGTGGTTTTTGCCATGTAAGGGAAGATATTTGGCATCTCTTTTTGGGAGATAAAGAGTGGGAGACACCCAGAACAACCCCTCAAAGTGTGAGGTTGACCTAGCTCTAGAATTCAGGCATCTCCATCCCTTTCCAGGTTGTTTTCCTGCAGTCAAGAGAGCTTGGGCACATCTCAGCATCGGGCTGGCAGGATGGAAATATCAAACTCTAGAAGCTGGACCTCAGCTCTTGGAGATCTGGGCTGTCCTCCCAGAGAGGAGCAGTGGGGAGTCAGCTCGGGGGGTGCTGGTGGGTGACTCCACCCCACTACTTGGCATGAGAGAGCCACTCACAGTCAGGAATTTTCCTTCTCCCTCTTCTGTCTGGTCCCCACCTCCTCCATAAAAAAATTTGCCACGTTTCAGCAGATTCATGTGGATAAGTGCTGGAGTTGTGGGATCATCTCTGAAGACTGAGCTTTTATAGGTGGCTTTTTTGGTTCTTTGGCTCAGATCTCTGGGCTCTGTCCCCTCCTTGAGCTTTTTGATGAAAGATCCTTAACTGCTTTTATTCTTTGTATTTGAAGTGTACTATATACCCTAAGTTTCTGGGCCATGAGAGATTCACAGGCAGGCAGAAAAGCTGCCAGCCACAAACCCCTGAGCTCCAGCTCCTGCCTCTCTGAGCTCCCAGCAATCCCTTTCCTTGCCATCATTTCCCTCTGCATATGATGGAGATTAGATTTTTTTTTTCCTGGTAATTTTTTACCTGTCATTAAAGTGGATTTTGGCATCACTACAGCCATAGAACTGATAATTTTTCACTTGTGTTATAAGACAAAATGATTTCAAGAAGGAGGAGTTAATTCACATGCCAGTACATTGGAAAAACTTCTTCCTGCCAGAAACTGTTTTTTCCCAAGACAGAGAAATTCAACAATACCAGACCTTTGATTTCAAGTTGTTTTTTTTTTTTTTCATGTCCATCATACAGCATTCCCTCCAGTTCACCTTAACCTCCAGCATAACCTGGCAATGACCTGGTTTTCATGTCACTGGTGCCCATTTGATGCTGACAGTGCAAATCATGTGTTCTTCTTTTCTAAGATAGAAGAGAAATATGGTTTTATGCTTTGACTTCTCCCCCACTGTGCTGGGAGGCCATGCTGGGTATCCTGAACTGCTCTGTGAAGCAAGGAAGTGAGAACAATTACTTCAGCGATATGCTCAGGATCTGCTCACCCTTCTGAATCCCAGAGGTAGCTTCCAAACCCTCTCGAGGGTCCTGACTCTCCATCACTTGCTCTGCAAGTATTTCTGTCATATCAGAGCTCTGAATGCTGCCCAGAATCAGAAGAATGGTGGTTTAATAATATTTTTTGCTTGTGAAAATATAGTAGAGGATTTGTTTTAATTTTTAAGCGAAGGTACACAGGTTCCCTAGGTAGTCTTTCTCCTTAAATTCTAGAGGCAGGGTTGAAGAGGAAATGGCATATTGCCCGACAAAGCAGTTTATTGCTATGACTTTCTGCGCTTTGTGAAATACTACCTTTAGTTTGCTCTGCAAGAACCAAATCAGCCTCATTCTCTGTGTGATCAGTTCCTCAAAACCTTCCCCAAAGGTTCTTTCCATAGTTCTTTAACAAGGTGACTAGTGTTTAATTTAGGCTTTTAAATATTTTTCAGCTGAGTTGGGCCCAGACTGCACATGAGATCACAGTACAGAAGTTAAAACAACTTCTTAGCCCTGCTTAATTCTTCATGCACCTTAGGATTTATTTAGCCTTCACAGAGGCTCAGCTTTCCCAGACACAGGAATTCCCTGTTACAGGAATGGCCCAGATCCCTGTGTCCTTGCCCTCCTTGTAGGAGTGAGCAGAATTATGCTTAATGGTTCTTTTTTACATTCAGGAGTTTTACAAATGTGTTTTAGGCAGCTGTAGCAGACACAGGAAGGTGGGGCCAGACAGGTGCCAAGTCAGGCACAAGCACAGCACTGATGGGAGGAAATAGGAAGGAAATGACCCTGAGGAGGGGAGCGAGGCTGGGAAATGGTATTTTAAATGATCTTGAAACCTTTGTACCACCCCTCTTCCTTCTCACTGCAGGGCAGGGGATGGACGTGGAAGGAAGGACATAAACCACACTTTCAATACTTGTATTTGACGCTCAAATTGCTTTAGACAGTGTGAACACCAGAGAATCCATGGACAAAGATTTCACCTCAGGATAGGAGACAGAAGCTGTCTGAGACACTGCAACAATTAAGGAAGATCTTTATTCTGCAAATAAAAGTGCCTCACTCCAGCCATAACTGAAATAAAATCTGACATCTTAGTTTCCTCTAACTCTAGCACAGTGATGCAAGTCTATCTTCAAATAAATATATTATTTCCTGCTTTAACCTTGCCAAGTGATGGAGCTAGTTCATATTTTACGCCGTATCTAAGGGTATGGGAATCCTTTGACCAGGGCTCTGGTGCTTTATTGGTTCTCTGCTAAGGGAGAGAGATACCACATTGCTTTGTGGTGTGCAAAGGGTGCCAACACTGGCGTCCACACGAGCTCTGGAGCAGGGCTTGGTGTGTAAAAGAGAGCAAGAAATGTCTTTAGATAACTTGCAACAGTTGAGAAAACTCCATTTACCCCTGGGAGAGTCTCATGTCTGTCAATAGTTTCTACGTTTATAGTTGTCACTCATTTTCAGCTGTTCAGGATGAGGCATCATCTACACCTCAGCATATTCCACAAAACACTGAGTTGGACTTGAACCTTGTAGGTCCCATCCAACATAATCATCCCTGGGAGTGCTCAAGTCAGTTTGGATGTGGCATGGAGCAACCTGGGCTAGTGAAATGTGTCTTCTCCTGGAGCACAGGTCCTCCGTCCACTCCACGTTAGCATGTAGCTACATCGACTCCGTGAGGAATCTCAAAGGGATCCCATTTCTGTCCCATTAAAGCCGGTGCTGCCTGCTCAATTATGCACCTACAACATTATTCAGAACATGTGGCAACCTTCAAAACACAATATTAGAGCCGTGCTTTATCATTTCATGAAGATTCATTTTCAGAGGGTTACACAAACTCTATTTAAATTAGAAATCACATCCACTTTTTATGCCTGAGGATTCATAATAAGAACAACAAGACCTCCCAGGCACAAATAAAGAAGAGAGTGAATTTTTCATCATGAAATTACCACCGAGGTTATTATTGACTAGATTTTGTTTTTTCCTGATCATTAATGTCGTTCTGCTTCTCTGGATGGCTTATTGGCAAGGAGCAGAGTGAGCATCCCATGCAGCAAACACAGGTGAGAGGCAATCTAAATGTAAAATTAGTTAAGTGCTGTGGTGCTATTTAATGCACTCTTGCAAGCTTAAAATGTCAGGTAGGAATTTTGCTTAGAGAAAAGAAAAACAGATCCAAAAAGGATGTTTTTTTTACCAGCATTATACCTCATGAGATCATTTACATTGACACTGGGTATGCTTTCTTTTTGGAAGCATCTTATTGTTTCTTCTGCTGGTACAAATTACAGCACAGAGGTGGGATTCATTTGCCAAATGAAGATGCCCAATGTTATCTGACATGCCTGGCAGCATCCAAAACTCTCTATGGGCAAGACAGAAATAGCCCAGAGCTTATGAGTGACCGACCCCTTCTCAGATCAATAGCTCAAAGGCATCTGTGTTAGAGTGAATCTTTCTCCAGCTGACTGCTCACCACGGAAAGGACTTGATTTTCTGCACTTCTAGGGCAATTTCACATGGCCCACGATACTCAAACTGCCTGGGAGTGTCAGAGGGACACTGGAGATCTCTGTTCTAAGCATCTGAGTGCTGCCCGTGGCCTGCATGGATTTTAATGGGAGATCAAACGTTATCACACAGTCCACACCTACATGTGGGTATCCTAAAGCCTGGGTGCCCCCTATGATGTCAGCCTGGGAGGCTCAAATCCAGCCTGGTTTTGGTAGATCCTCATCCAAACCCATCTGCAGTCATCAAAGGTCTGTTCATGTGGCTGATTCAGCATGTGTGTGGATCCAACCCCAAACACCATTCTCATCACTTCCATGGATGCTGGAATACAAATGACACGGGCTGAGGAGGATGTGAGGGAAAAGTGCAACACGTGGGGAGGTACCTGAGCTTGGATTTCTGGGATTAAGATGTGTCTGCTTTGCCTGGGCTACAGGCAGTCTGACAATCACCAAGACTTGGCTGGATCATATTGTTAGGGATGGAGTGAGGCACTTAAACAGGCTTTAACCTCTCCCAGTTCCATTATTGGGTAAATCTGCAGCAGAACTGGAGTTTGTAGCTGGGACTGGATAGGAGGCTGGAGGGAGAAAATTTTTTTCATGAAACAAGCAGGTAAAACTTCCAGGCTTTAGCTATCCATTGGTTTAATCATTAGGTGATAACAGTAGTTAAAGGGCATCGCTGTTAAGGAAGGTCTCGTTAATCATTTTGATAAGAATGAGAAAAGCATATTTATCTCAGTGGCAATGAGATGTAAATTAGAGGAATTCTCTTTCACCCCACTCACAGACACTTGAGTTTTCCCTTAATTACTTGCAAATAACAGCTTATTCAATTAAGCAGCAGAGCAGAACATAGCCCCCTTCTCGCCTTCTTAGGTTCTCTCTTGGTTCTTTATGTGTGGTACCAGAGATAAGTGAAAACCTTTCTCCTTACAACATTCTTCTGGGTTAGCAGCGTTAGCTTCATTTTATAGAGGCAGATCTGAAGGACACAGAGAGATCAAACAACATTCTCAGAGCCGTAGAGGGAATGGGAGGTGTCAGGAAGACCTGAACCTGCTTCTCAGAGGGCTGACATCGCTTGTCAAATCAACAGCAGGATTTTTGCTTCCTTTATATCTGCAAAGTGATGATAACAGGCTTCTCTGCATGGACTATTGGAAGTTCCTGGAGGTGGCAGTGGTAGAAGCAGAGTTTCTCCCTGCTTTTTCTTGATTAAAAGGAAAATCAATGTCAGTGGTATAGGCTTTGGAGTGATGTTGTGCTAAGCTGTTCCACTGTTGTCCTACCCACTTAGTACATCTATCATGGGCAGAGTTTCACTGCTCACTGAGCATGCAGTAGCCAGGAATGCAGTGCAAATGACAGCAACCCGGCTTGTCTAACCCTGTCTGACTAAATCTGAAAAAATCCATGTCCACGTCTTTGTCAACCCCTGAGCTACTTGCTGTGTGTCCTGGGGTTGAAAGAAGTTCACACCCTGGCACAGAGCACTCTGCCCTTTGCTGTGGCTAGCTGGGTGTCTCAGTCCCCTGAGTGTGCCTCATCTATTCCTGAAAGGAGGAGCTGGAAGGAGACTCGAGATATTGGGTGCACACTGTCATTCTAGGGTAGGAACCTCCCTGCAGCATATCAGGCTCTCTGCACTGCTGAGGGTTGAAAAATGTGGGTTTTCCACACGTATCTGGAGAGCTGGAAGTGCTCCAAGGGTAGTCCACAGGCAGGACAGGACACAACCCCAAGCCTGCCAGAGTTCGAGGAGTGTTTGTGCTATGTCTTCAAGCTCATGGTGGGATTTTTTGGGCTATCTTATACAGGGCCAGGAGCTGGCCTCAGTGATCTTTGTGGGACTCTTCCAACTCGAGATATTCTATGATTTGATGACATCAGGGGCTTGGACCAACATCAGTTGTCTGGGCTGCAAAAGAGAGTCTCAGCAGCCACCTGGAGGGTTTGGGCTGTCCATCCTCTGCTGATCTCCTACAGTGTCCAAGGAGCCAGATAGCCCAGGAGGTCCTGGCAGCTCAGCACCGCTGCAGGGCCAGGGATGTACACGAAACCCTTTTCTGGGCTGTGTGGGAACCAGCTGAAATCTGGCAGCTGCGAGTTGGTCATGCCTGTCGTAACAATGCCTGTGCAAAGCTATTGTCTGCCAGGGCACACACCATCAAATCCCTTTTTCTAGTTGCAGCTCTCTGGGTTCATGCCATGTGTTTGAAAGTCATTTTCCCAGAGCAGGCTGACAAATATGAAAAGCCAAATGCCCTTCTGCTTGCAGAATGGGAGAAAAAGCCTAAAATCTTCCTTGCCTCTTCCTCGATATTCAGTGCAAGCGCAGATGGATGGAGTGTATAATTCCGTAGGAATGCAGCTGTAATTTCATGTGAACTAATACCCAGTTGTTAAACCAGCTACTAGAGAGGAAAAAGAATCCTTCAAGCTGGTTTTAACAGACACCTGGCCTCTCTGCTTTTCCTTGTTTTCCTGCTACCAAGATCCCTCACCACTTCTATGTGTGCAATTCAAGATGAAAAGAGCATTGAGCATTTCCTGGCACGGTCTGGTGGATGGATGTAGAAGAGCTATGGTAAGGCAGGATGTTCTTGGAGCTGGAGTTTTTCTTGGATGTGAGCCCAGGATTTTTTGGATTGGGGGCCAGTTTTACTGAAAGGTTCATGAACTCTTGAGGACTGGGCCCAGATTTCCTCTGTCAAAGCTCCACACAGCTCTATTGGGACAGACTGGAGCATACCATAGCTGTAACCATTCCACGAGAAATTTTGGCCCTGCAGAGTTTAGTTTTGTTGTGTTTGGACATGATTTCTGCAGGTGAGATAGGAGGTCAGCACCCTGGGGAAAGAGGCTGCAGTGCTGAGTTTTAACTGGGAACTGTGTGCTTTACAGTGGGGCGCTGTACATGGAGAAATTAGAAGGCCTGGGGTTTACATCCCAATATCTTCTGTGTTTCCTCAGCCACTTACTACCATTCTTTCATCCCTTTCCCTATTCCCCTCATTGGTTATGCCCACCATTCCTCCATGGTGATCAAGAATTCTCTCCTCCAGAACAGACCTTTTGCTTTTACCCTGCGTCAGGCTCTGTGCCCTGGAGATGCAAAGCCAGGGGTGACCCTGTTGGAACACACTGTAAGGAGAGCCCAATGTAGTGAAATCTCATGCACTGTTCACTGAGCAAGAGCTTTATAGTAAAAAACTACCCATGAGAAACTGTTTTGGGGAAGACTGACTGCTTTATAGCAAAATAGCCTGGGATTGAACTGATGTTTACATGTCAGGAATAAGGACCCTGGAGGTGACAGAGAAACTAAGTTATATGATGGTAGGGACATTACTAGTGAGGCCTGAGTCCAAAGATCTCTGCTTAGCCATCTTTCTAGTTTTAAGGCTGCTTCAGGACTGACTTGAAAAGATAAAGGGCAACACTATGCACACCAATCTCCTTTCTTCACTTCTCTTTGATCATCCTCCCCACTCTGCTGTCTTCCCCATATTTCCAGTTCTAGTTCCCAGTGCACAGCTACATTTCCCGCCATCCTTCAGGTTTAACCTAAAAGATGACATGCAATCACAGAATCACTTAGATTGGAAAAGACCTCCAAGATCATCGAGTCCAGTCTTTGTCCAATCACCACCTTGTCAGCTAAACCACAGCACTGAGCATCACGTCCAGTCATTTCTCAAGCAGCTCCAGGGATGGTGACTCCACCACCACCCTGAGCAGCCTATTCCAAAGTTTAACCACCCTTTCTGTGAGGAAGTTCTTCATGATGTGCTACATGAAGCTCCCCTGGCAGAGCTTGAGGCTGCGTCCTCTCATCCTGCTGTTGGTTGCCTTTGAGATCCTCGTGGAGATGTCCCTGGTGGGTAGAGACAGAGGAATTAGGGAAGGGACAGGTAATTGCCTTGTACAGTAGCCCAAAGCACACACCTTGAGATACTACAGGTAGTCCTGGGGCCGGGGGAGAGGTGCTGTTCCTCCTGACCTCTATGAGCTGGAGGTGGCCACATACCCTGAGGTGTGCACGTTTCTCAGCCTTGGCAAAGCTCTGGAGATTCTGCTTTAAATCATAAATAAAGTCAGGATTTTCATGTTTCTCATGTAGAATGGGTTTCCAGCAGGCCTGAGGCACTCTGGTTTATTGGCAGATCTGTAGTGTGTTCAGTCGCAGGTGAATCAGAAATGGATGTAGTTGTACAAGCTTTGTGAGGTCTGGACCATCACAGCCAGAAGTCCTGTACCAATCACACTTGTGCTCCTACTTCTTTGCATATATCTATTCTTGGATTTAAAAAGTATTTTTCCCTTGCACTGTTAATTGACAAATGGAGAAAATCAAGTTACAACGTTCTGGGGAATAACAACCTCACTGCTTGATTTCCATCATATGTAATGTACTTCATAATTTAGGCACACGCTGAAGTTCTTTGCCAAATTATAGCTTTTCTGAGCAAAGAAAGTGCAGTTTTCCGCAGTTCTGCTGTAATGTGCTTCCTTGCTGGTAATACTGCTTTGACAAATGCACCTTTCTGCTGACACTGATTTGATTCATTTTACACTCCAATTCTAACTGTGTTGGAAGAAATTGCTCATAATTTTGATAAACTTATCAAGGAATTTTCTTCCAATAGAGTTACATTTTTAGGCAACTCCAAGTGATCTATTGTCCTAAGTTCCCTGGACCCCCGCCCCGCTGGAGGGCAGTGGAATTTGAATAATTATACTGCGCGTGGATGAACTTGCTGTGGAGCTGGCAGTAAATAATACTTTTCTACCCCATCTTTCTTTTCCTTCTTGGGAATAAAGAGATTTTTCTTAAGTGCATTATAACCTTTCCCATGTTAACTTTTTGTTAATCGTGTAAGTCATTATATTTTGAACACATGACTCAATGCCTTGCTAGGGTTGTGTCTACATGAAAGAGCCATTTATCAAAAAAAAAAGTGCCTTTGGGAGAGAGAGCTTTTTCACTGAAATGAAGATTATCCTATTGTTTGACAGATCCCATTGAGATCATCTACTGAACCTGATCAAGGACCTTCATAATGATGTGAAATGGTAATAATAAGGCAAGGTTCTGTTTTCCTGACTCAGCCAAGGGGATATAATTAAGTGAACATCAAAACTAATTTTAAAAGTGCTGTCTAATAATGTCACCTATTTTGCTTTTACAGGCTCAGTTGATTCCATTCTCTTATGGCTTGACATTTCAGTGTAAATGTTAGTATCTGAATTTAAAACAAAACTGGTGGGTTTTTTTCCAGTTTTTCCAGGCACATATGCATTTTCTAGCTGATGGCAGACTTAATGAGTTTTGGTTTTGTTTTTTGTTTTATCACTGCACCACACGCCTC
>WBMY01000729.1:669545-690304 GCA_013397315.1 Donacobius atricapilla
CCCCCCCCCCCCCCCGGTTGTTACTTAGGATTAGAAACCCCATATATTGATATCATCACAAGGGACTGAGTTCTTGGTAAAGATTTGGGGTAATTTGGTGACAGGCTGGCTGTACAATGTCCTTTTCATGATACTGACTGCTCTAGTTCACCTGCAGCACTTCCCTGAGCACTGAGCATGTGATGACATATCCACCAGCCCTGTCTTGGATACATCTCTCTTCCTGCTTTATGTTCCTCCACTTATGCTTGGATAGAGCTTTAAGCCAACTCTTACTGGGTAGTTGTTTTCATCTTTTATTGGCCGATGTCATTCTTTCTTGCTCAATAAACCCTTCTTTCAAAAGCCAATAAATATTGCATTAGTTGTTGTCAAGGTCACCTTCTTTCAGCTTTTCTTCTCTGTCACTTTTATATTGTCACATTTATGCCCATGTCCATGTTTGTGCAGCATCTGTAGCACCATCCTGGCCTTAGTCTCTCCTCTCTCCTTGTTAGGAATGAGGATCAGCTGGTGGCTGTGTTAGTCAGCCAGGAATTATATCCAGAGAATCCTAGAATGGCTGGGTTGGAAGGGACCTTCAATATTATCTTGTTCCAATCACCTTGCCACGGGCAGGGACGCCTTCTACTATCCCAGGTTGCTCCAAGCCCCATCCAGCCTGGGCTTGGACACTTCCAGGGATGAGGCAGCCACAGCTTCTCTGGGCAACCTGTGCCAGGGCTCCCCACCCTAACAGGGAAGAATTTCTTCCAAATATCTGATCTAAATCCCCTCTCCTTCAGCTTAAGACAATTACCCCTTGTCCAGTTACTATGAGAAGGGGTAGTAAAAAGCCTCTCTCTGGCCTTCTTGTAAATAAATTCTTCTTATAATTAAATTCTATCTTTTTCTGTCCCTGTTGCCTTTCTGAATATTTTTACCATGGCTTCATAGAGAAAATAAGTTATGATGACTACAAGGAAGTTGTGAGTGTAAACCAGGTTGCAATGAATAAATTTTTGCCAATCTGTTTTCAGGTGAGGAAAACAGTTTGATGCCTAAAGCAAGCCAAGGGTTCAATAATGTGTACAACTGTCAGCTGAGAGCAGTGAAGGAAGAGAAAAGAGGTGGTGGCTGCCCCATCCCTGGAAACGTTCAGGTTTAGGTTGGACTGGGCTCTGAGCAACTTGATCTTGTTGAAGATGTCCCTGATCATGGCAGGAGGGTTGGAGTTGGTGATCTTGAAAGGGCCCCAAATATTCCATGATTCAGTGATTTATGGCTTGGTTGGCTGCATTACCATGGGATGGCCTGGCACTCCACCACAAGGAGAGAGTTAGAGGAGGAGATTTGCCTTCCCTTCAGGAATTAAGTGAGTGAACCCACTAAAATCAGACCAAATCTGCTTTTATGTCGGATAGTTTTTAGTGGGAGAAAGCAGCTCCATTCCTGGTTCTTGGGTGGCAGTTCATGCCCTTAGTGCTGGGCTTCTGTTTCAGCCCCAAGAAGGTTTTTAATCTGCAGCACAGCAAGGTCATTAATCAACGAATCAGAAAAAGCACCATGAAATCAGTCCAGTGATGCCTGAAATGGAGAATTTTTGTAGGCAGTAACATTTCTGAGACTGGAACATTGGCAGTGAGGTGCTTCCCAGGGACAGGGTTTGTGTGAAGGGGAGGGCAGCACTGCCTTTTGCTGTTTTAGGTGGTCACAGTCACCAACCTCTGCCACTGCTGCTGCTGCAGGAGGGGAGAACACCGAGGGCCCATTTGAGATCTCCAAACCGTGAGCTCAGAGGCTCCATCAGAGCAGTGGCTGCAATGCTGCAATGACTTCTCGGACCTCCTCCTACCACCATGTCCCGAGTTCCTGAGAGTTAAGTAAGAAGGAGATAATGTCCCCCTTAGTGCTTGAGTCAAGCTGTAGAAGCATTTGAGTACTGCTTCTTTTGTAGAGCCATTGCCTCACAGCTGGGTTTTTTTGTTGTTGTTTGTTTTGTTTTGTTTTGTTTTGTTTTTTCCGGAACAGATACTCGGGAGGGGTTAGACCTAGTCTCCACTGATACCCTGTACCTCCTTCCTGCCTCTGCCACTTAGCTCCCATCAGGGAAGGTCTGACAAGACTTGTCATACATAAGAGGGAGCCTAGAATTTCCAGGCGGGCTCTGCAGTCCCCGGTTTGGGAGGTTTGAGAGGTTTCCTGGCTGAGCAGGAGAGGGCAGCAAAACATAGAGATTGAGAGAGAGGGAAGGAAATCCCCTCGCTGAGCGTGCTGTTCCTATCACAGTTTCAGGAAGGGTGCACTGGTGTGGAGTGGGATTTGGGGTTTTCTGGTGCTGCCCATGGGGATGTTTATGCAGCCCAGACAATTTTTCTGGGGTGGGCAATTTGCTGTAGCTCCCACTCAGAGCAGTCCTGCAGAGAACCCCAGGCTGAACAGGGAGAATCCCTGCTCCTTGGATAGTCAGAGAGGTAGAAAACTTGGTGACCTACAGAGAATGATGTGTAAGAGCCAACTGCCTCAGACAACAGCAATATTTTCAGTGAGAACTGTGCATGTGGGGCCTTGGAGGAGGAGTTACCTCTCTCCTTTCTTGCCCCATGATGTGCAGCCAAAAGCTTCCAAACCACGGAACAGGACGAAATTTCAACAACAACAACAAAAAGGATCAAGATCTTGGCAACGATGGGAACAAACACAGTCCATATAACAATTGGTGTGGAACAAATAAGGAGTGTTGAGGAATGCAGTAACTGTGGCAACCTGGTAATAATAGATAACAGCAGTACAGAGGTGGAAATAGAAATGAGAACAAGGAAAGCATCGAGAAGTATGAATACATGAGTCAAAATCTGGAGCAATAAAAATATTGTCAGAGAATTAAAGCTGAAGCTATGCAACAGCACTGTTATGCTGCTGGTATTTAATTTGGCAGAAGTATGGCCAGAGACAACTGCCCCTGAATAAAACATCAGAGTTCTCATGCATGGTGGGTATGGAGAATATTAAGAGGTAAGTGAGGGATAATGGTTATAAATCTAAAAGCATAGGAGAGATCAAATGGATACCAGAGCATCCTGAAGTCACATCCCAGAACATTAGGAAGCACCAGCTGGGCTACAAAGAATAGGTAAAGGGTTTATTGCATTGGGACAGTGGTAGGAATTAACAAGAGGTTTCCAGGGTTGTGTGGGGATATAGAATGGGACATAGTGTTATACACAGACCTGGCTTTGAGCTTAGTAATTTAGTTATTAGACTTCCAGGTGGAGAAAAATCTTCAGCAAAGATCCTACTCCCTCCTCACTGACTGCACAGATCTTCCCTAGCTGTAATTCCTGGGATTTGTTTGAGCTGACATGAGATGACACTCTGGGGGTAAGGCTGGTGGAGATACTCTGCTACTGTCCATTAACATCCCAAGGATGCTGTTTGGAACCAAGGTTCCCAACTCTCTGGAGATATTCCTGGGTTTTCTGCACATCCTTTCAAGGATTAATGTGCAGCTTTAACCTGATTGCTGCCATGGTTTTCCACTGCCTTGAATCAGGAGTCAAAACCTGCCTTTTGGTGGACACTGTAGAGGATTACAGAATCATGGAGTGGTTTGGGTTGGAAGGGACTTAGTTCCAACACCCTTCCATGGGCAAGGACACCTCCCAGTAGACCATTATACCTGAATAAGCACCTTATTTCCCCAGAAAAGAGGCCAAATTACTTATTCCAATGCAAGGGGAAGATTGTACAATGAGGGTCTGTAAATCAGGAGGAAAAAGCCATGGCCAGGCAGTGGAAAATTATTTCTCGTGGCAGCTGAATGTGATTTGACACTGTTAGTTAGCACATTAGTTTTGATGGTAAATAAATGTCCCTGTCTGTGGGACAAGGTGCCATTTTGAAAATTGCTTTTGCAGTAAAATGGAACTTCAGTGAAATGAGAAAAGAAAAAAACATCTGAAACATCAGTGATTGTACAAACATTATGTTGTAAAGTAATCAATAGTACTCAGAGAAAAGATGAAATATACTCATTTTCTTTCATCTCAGCATATTTTCAGATGGCCAAAGGAACTGTTACTATAACAGGCAAATACATAAACACAGTATTTGAAGGATGGTAATATAAAATTAGGGTGAAATAAAACAGAGTAAGAAAGTCAAAACAAACCCTCTGCTTTACAGAAACAAAACACTTCAACACCAGAGTGAAATGAAGAAGTCAAAATAATCCAAATTTCCCATCAGATATTTCACCAAAATCACAATATTTCAACACAACATATCTGTTTCCAAGAAATGTTGTTTACATGTGGAAAATTGTTGTGTAAGAAATGCTTCCAACTTACTGTAAAGCTGGCATACCTGAAGAATGGCATTCTTGTGGCCAACAGTGTTGGACAACTTTGGCTGTTTCTTTTTTTTTTTCGTTTAGGAAACTCCATCACAAAAATTCACTCAAAGAAGGAACGTGTTCAGTAAAGTGGGGAGTTTCTGCTGTGGTTGATGCTGTTTTCCTGATGTGCTCATTGGAAATTCAGCAAACATTCTCTTCTGCTCCATGGGCAAGCACGGAGGAAAGGATTCCCATTTCAGCACCAGTAACATGCAAGTGCTATGGTTATTAGTAACAATCTATATTTCAATACTGCTCAGAGGCCTCAAATAAGATTAGTCGCTCATTATGTTAAGCTATATATAAATAAACAGGCACAGAGTGTTTTGTAAAGTAGCCTTTATCTACACCAACAAGAGGAAATAGGGGAGACCAAGAGGATTTTTTATGGCTCCGAATTTTTAGAAGGGGGAAAAATTATGATTAGCTATGATTATGAATA
The DNA here is from genome assembly GCA_013397315.1 of Donacobius atricapilla. Taxonomy (NCBI): domain Eukaryota; kingdom Metazoa; phylum Chordata; class Aves; order Passeriformes; family Mimidae; genus Donacobius; species Donacobius atricapilla. The sequence continues at coordinate 674,363 of WBMY01000729.1, forward strand.
AAACTGGCTGAAAAAGACAGTTAAATTTTGGCTCTTTGAGGCTAAGGTGATCAGCTGTCTCATGAGAGTTTGATGTTTTGAAGAGGGTTTCAATGGCATTAGGATTGCCTGTCTGCCCCAGCCTTATCACTGAAAGCAACTTGAAATCAAGTTCTTCACTGGGACATGATATTCATATGAAATTCCCACTGAAATGGTTAGACTGTCTCAGGAGTCAGTCTCTGGGATACCACCCTTGTGAAAATCTCTAAGATGAAATTGCAGAAGTCTGCTTACTTTTATGGAATAGCAATAGAAAAATTATTAATACAACAAACAAAGTCTTCAATGGGTTTCTTTTTTTAAACCTAACACAAAATTATCGAGAACTACTTGTGTGCATTCTCTTCAATGGGTTTCTTTTTTTAAACCTAACACAAAATTATCGAGAACTACTTGTGTGCATTCTCTTCCACACGTAGCCAAATGACCCCAAACCAGTCTGAATTGTTTGAAATTTCGGTCCTCTCAGTTAAATTCCTGTAAGTCCAGACTGTGGCACAGTCAGAATCTCTGCATGTTTTCTGTGTGCAGTACAAAATACATGCAAAAAATTAAAATCCAGAAAACAAGATCAAACCCACCCTTACATCCCCATTTGTTCAGCTCACGTGGTGACCCTGTACACATTGAGATGTTCAATTTACACAATGAATTTTGGGGCAAGATTTTTTGTCTTGGGAGCTTCCATATCAAATCCTTTATTACATTCCTGTCTCTTATCCTTTTCTGTCTTCCCACATGGTATTGAGGTTACCTAAAATAAAATCCTTCAGATGTAGGGGAAATTCACACACCTGAGTGTCTCCTTACTTTGCAACTTCTTGGTTGTTGTACTATTATGCTCTTTTGCTCTGGGAAATGTGAACTCTTTTTCCTAGGAAAGCCAGCTAATTCCAAGCTGCTGTGGTCCTGCAGGTCACTGATAGTTTTCCCAGATGGTCTTCTGCTCTCCATGTCCCAGAATGTCTGGGTTTTGTGTGACACCAGGGCTGGATCTGGAAAAGAGAACTGAGCCTCCTGTAAAATGAAGTTAGGATAAATCCATGCTAAAAGCCAGTTCACTCTGTGGCAAGAACAAATCAGCCCTGCTGCTCCAGAGCCATTAGATGAACAGGTGAAATGTTTCAGGGTGGGCAGAGGGGAAATTCAGCAACCGATATTCATCAGAGCTGCATTTCCTGCAAAAATTTCTCTCTCTGCAGCTGTCCTTCTATTTAGAGAGAAATAGTCTTCAAGCATCTGCAATAGGGAAGAACTAGGAGTGGTTACTTCATAATTACTTATTTTCTACATTCATATTTGGAACGTTTTTTATCTTGACCAAAATAACAACATTGCCACCAGCCAATTCCCTTGTGCGCCTCTGCTCCCCCAACAGCAAAAAAGCAAATTGAAATGGATGATTCTTGACTATTTTTCTGCCCTTTTTAGGTTACATAAATCTCAGATTTAAAGCTTGAAGCAAGCAGAGCCCCAGAGATGCAGGAGACAAATGGAGGTGAGTGGCTGTTGGAAATGGAGTCTGCATGTGTCGAGGCTGCACAGATCCATTCTCCCTTTGGCAAACCCCATTCTGCTGTTGAAGGCTGCAGACCTGCCTCCAGCTCAAGGAATTCACTCTGGCTGCACTTATGGGATTATTGAGGCCTCCCAGATGCTCTGCCAACCAAACCCCTTCATTTCCAGTGTTGGGAAATATGGCAGGACTCACAATCACATCCCCTCTATAGTCCTTTGTGACTCTGGGCAGTGGTTTATTAGTTTTGGTAGAGTCTCAAAGTTCTTTCTATGCCATTTTGGCATTCAAAATAGCCCAAGGCTTCTTAGCAAGAGGCAGAACTGATCAGGGTCAGGAGCTGAGCTGCTCCTACTATAGGAGAAGAGGAGCAAGAAGATCTTGCATTGTGCAGCAGGATGGAGGTTTGGGATGGAAAGATGTGAGGATATGGACTTGCTACACTGTTGGTATTGTATTAGAAACGGTTGAAATAATGACATGGACTCTGGTCTTCTTTTTAGAAGTCTAGAGCAAGTCTTTATTGTACAACGTCCTTTTTATAGACAGTTCTGAGGGGACAAGACATGATTGGCCCTCAAACTAACATTTTACTATTATTGGCCGCTTAGGAACAACACCCTTCGAAAACACTTGCCAGTAAACAGCAAGTTGGCAAAACAACACTTGCAAAGACCAAAACAACGTCTGCAAGGACTGTTTTGGTTCCTCCTTACAATTTTTCATGCCCGGGTGGGAAAGTTATGTGACTCAGTTTCCCGCAGATTCTGCTGTTGCCTGATTTCTTCTCTGACCTAGGTTTCAGCATCCACACTACACCACCTCTGTAGTGAAGGATTTGGATTTATCCTGAGAAACTGCCAGAGATCTGACTCTTCTCTCACTTGTAACAGATACCCTTTTTTTCCACAGCAAAAGAGGCAGCAGAGCTGCGGGGATGTCACAGGTGGTGTGTGGGGACATGTCGCAGTGCCTTCCAGGAGAACCTTTTCTCCGTCTGCCGGGCTAGCCCTGGCACCGTGCAGCGTAGCAGGTACGGCCTGTCCACTGTTGGATGGAGCCGATCCCGGGAGTCTCCCGAGCGACCAGACCCGCTCTACAGATAGACACGAGATGTGCTTCGATGGCAGCAAGGCGTAAAGGAGGACTCTGACTGGGGGTGCAACACAAGTTTATTGGAGACCCAGCAGGGACATCCTCACATTGGAGCCCCTGCCCAGACAGAGTGAAGAGCTCTGCCTGACTCGAACTTTTAAACCAGGGAGGGGAAAGGGGAGTGGATGAGGGAAACGCCAGTGGGATCACATTGGGGAGTGACCAGGGAGTGAGGGACACCTTCGAGAGCAACTCCCTTGGGGAGGAGGGGAATCCCTCTGGCTGCAGCCTATCACTCTACGCCCTTCCCAGAGCTTTCCAGAAGCTGGGTCGGGCCCCAGAGTGACAGGCCGCTCTCCAGAGGGCAGTAATCAGGGAAAAGATAGGTTTGGTTGCCAAGGAGATCAGGGGAGAGATACAATGTTCGGGGAGGAGAAAACAGGGGGCAGCCACGAATACAAAAACCGAGGGGGTGAAAGGAACAAATCATTCTTGAACAAGCAAATTAACAAGACAAAACCACGCCACTACAGGGACAAGCACCTTTGTTTGGTGTGGTGAAGGAGAGGGGACACCTTTGTGTATCCAGAAAAGGGCAACAGAGCTGTGGAAGGGTCTGGAGCACATCTGCTGATGAGTGGCTGAGGGTGCTGAGGGGGCTCAGCCTGGAGAAAAGGAGCCTCAGGGGCGATCTTGTTGCTCTCTACAATTCTCTGACAGAAGGGCGTAGCCAGGTGGGGGGCAGATTCTTCTCCCAGGTGACAGGATGAGAGGAAATGGCCTCAGGTTGTTCCAGAGGGGGTTTAGGTTGGATATTAGGAAAAATTTTTTCACTGAAAGGGTGGTCAGTCAGTTGAGCAGACTGCCCAGGGAGGTGGTGGGATCACCAAAGGGTGTGTCACTTGGGGACGTGGTTTAATGGTGGACCTGGCAGTACTGGGTTAACTGTTGGATGATCTCTGAGGGCTATTTGAACCTTAATAGTTTTATAATTCTATAAGAAAATCAGGGTCTTAGAAGGCAGTGGAGGATAAAATTTCCCCAAATCCTATTACTGATAAGTTCTCAAAAGCCCTGTTTTTGATGTGTACCCAGAAAATGAAATAAAATTGTTCACATCTTCCAAAATCACAGTTTAAAAAACTCAAAACTTTTGAGCTGTGAAGGGGTGATGGATTTCTTACCGGAAAAAGGAATCAAATTGTGGCATGTTAGGTTGTTCATCCTTGATCCATGATGAAGGAAAACATTCTTGAACTATACATAACTGAGGTTTCTGGAACCCAAAATGCAGGGTGTAGGTAGATTAGTTGTCTTCCTTTTATTTTTACAGAAGCAAGAAAATGTCTTGATAAAAACACAGCAAAATCCAGCTTCCAGTTCTGATATTCTCTAATAAATGAGTGCTGATATCTTGTTTTCTTCTCGGCTTGGGGAAATGTGCAGAAAGCAAAGTTAATTAAACTACTAGGACAAAATTACAAGTTTATTCCTTAACAAACAAAACAAAGTATTCAAGCTTATGGCTACTAGCAATGGTTCAAGAGGGCTTGAATCCTGGTATAGTCTCTGGAGACAAAATTTTTCTGAAGAAACAAAAAATAGAAACAGGCAAGAATTTCCTCTCTACAGAGAAACAACTCTCAATCAGTTTTAGTAGATAAAATGTTTTCTTAACTCCTATGGCATTTCACAATTGATGAACGTTTCCAAAATAGAGATAGTTAAAATATTATCTCTTTCCCACAAGTCTTTTTGGCTTATATTCTGACTTAGTTACTGTTGTGACCCAAGCTGTTTAAATTTATAATCTCACCTCTCCACCATCTATGCTGGAATGACTAATTAATGTGGCTGCTATGTCTAATTGCTGTAACAGATATCTCGTACCCTCACATTGTGTTTTGATGTATTTTGCTATCATTTTGAACCAGGGTTCCAAAAAAGACAAATATTGTTGTGTCAGTCAATGTTTTTGCTCATCTAAGAACAGAAATAAACAATCTCAGGGTCTCTTAGCTCTGTCCATTAATTAAAACCATAGGAATGAGAGTGGATGCTTTTCTACCATGTCACCTCAGCAAAACTGTGGTTATTAAAGACCAGATTATGGCCCTACAATTAGGAAGGTAGTCAGAAAAGAGGTGACCAGAAACTTGCTCCATTTTCCCTTTAATTTGTCTTCAAGAAAATGGACACAAATTCAGGCTTTCTCTCATTATTTCTCAGAAGAAAAAACTACAAAGTTTTTGCACACAGGAGTATTACAAAATGCTTTTTTGACATTAAAACTCAGGTTGCAATGTCTGGAGAACCTATTTGCCTTGAAGAACCTGTTTTCTTGAAAACTCTGTCAAACAGCTTTTCCCAAATCCATGGCATCTGCAGTCACCAGAGGCAAGAATCTTCATCAGCAACAGATTCTGTGAAAAAACCCTCTTCAACTTAAATTCTCACCAACAGACCTTGTGCCTTGCCCACCTTGTTTCATTTAATATACTTCAAATTATTTAAAATTATTTTGGAAGCATTGAACTTGTGGTGGGAAAAGTCATAGAGATGTCCAAAAGAAAAACGAATCCTCCATGTCTAAATGGCAGAGACTTTTTTCTCTCAACTGGAAGAGAGGCAAGTTTGACAGGAACCCCAAAGTCTGAGTTTTGAGTTGCTAGTGAGAAAACAAATGTAGAATGATGATGTGAACCACGTGGAGATAAACTGACAATCTAAAAGAATATTGGATATTTATACAAAACCGGATATTTATTAAAAATAAAACAAACCAGAAATGGAAAAGGGTGGAAGTGAAGCATTCATCCTCCTGAATGCTATAAAAATCATTTAATCTAAGAGTCCTGGAAATGGTACTTGTATTTAGGTAGCTTAAGGTTCCACAACACCATTTTGAGAATTTACCTCTGTATTTTCTGGAGGGGATGCTGGACCTTTAATGATTGTGGGCTGTTCTCTCTTGGGGCTGAAGGCAAGGACTGTCAAGTGAAGAGCTAAAAGCACATCTGGCTCTGTGAGAAAAGCAGACATCCAGGGGAAAGAAGTTTTTGTGGTGTGAAGTTGTTAGGCATTAGCGAGCTCATGTCTGCTGCCATTCCTTCTGGAGGTATGCCTTAATGTGTAAGCCCTATTACTTCACAGTTTTTCTTTTTTTTCAATTTATCTTGCTGTCATACTGAGCACCAGCAGTGCTTCACCAGCACTTTCAACACCCGGTCCTTGCCTGAATCCTGTCAGCTATTTCACTCTTCCTGGAAACACTCTGCAGGGTGCCTGCCCTATTTCTCCTTCAGTCTCCTCTTTTCCATGCTGCCCACAGCCTCTTCAAGCTTAGGTAAGACATTGATGTTCCTGGTAGGTCCCTTCCCAGCTGAGATGTTCACAAGGGTATCCAGGGATAGGACAAGGGGGAAGGGCCTTAAGATGGAGGGAAGGTTTTTATTAAATATTAGAAAGAAATTCTTCTCTGTAAAGGTGGTGAGACCCTGGCACAGACTGCCCAGAGAAGCTGTGGCTGCATCATCTCTGGAAGTGTCCAAGGCCAGGTTGGATGGGGCTTGGAGCAACCTGGGATAGTGGAAGGTGTCCCTGCCCATGGCAAGGGGGTGGGACTGGATGATCTTTAAGGTCCCTTCCAGCCCCAAACCATTCTATGATGCTATGATTTCATTTAAACATGAAAAAATGCTTTCCTTTCCTTTCCTTTCCTTTCCTTTCCTTTCCTTTCTTTTCTTTTCTTTTCTTTTCTTTTCTTTTCTTTTCTTTTCTTTTCTTTTCTTTTCTTTTCTTTTCTTTTCTTTTCTTTTCTTTTCTTTTCTTTTCTTTTCTTTTCTTTTCTTTTCTTTTCTTTTCTTTTCTTTTCTTTCCCTTTTTTATTTTGTTTTGAAGGTGGACGAACAATAGAGTAGTTTGCTCAGATATGTTGTATGTCCCTCCTTGAAGATGTTCAAAACTCAGCCAAGCAGGGTACCCTGGCTGACCCTGGTTTGATAAGAGGGTTGGAGTAGGTGTTTTCTGTTCTAAACTCAACAATTCTGTGATCTTCCCATAAAAATATCCTAAATTATTTCAAACTAGTCTCTTTATACCTGAAGATTAAAGCAGGGAAATGAAAAGAGTAAGACTGTTAAGTCTAAGGTTTTATCTAATACTCTTGAACTTCTAAAAGCTTTATTCTTTCTCTTTTTCTTTCTTAGTCAAATATTAATTAGGTTAGGACTATAGTTATATAATGATACTCTTGCTATTCCCTTGTGTACAATGAATAGAAGGCACTTCATCTTCAGAGATAAATGATCCAAAGGCTTTTCCTTCTGTAAATCCAAGGCAGCTACAACCTTTCAGCCCCTGCAGGACTCTTCTCCTGGAGTCACAGCTAAATCAGTGCCACACTGTGTAAACATGGGCTCTGCCTTACAGCCTGGACTATTTTGAAAGAGACCTGAAAAAAGATTTTCAAGTCTTTTCACCAGTAAACAAACAAAAATCCCCACAGTTGGATAGTATCCTTCCTTCTCTGCAAGGCTTTGTATGCATATTCTTATTAAAATGTCTGTGTAAGTGTCCAAAAAGGTAACACTTCTCTTTGTTTGGAGGATCATAGTCTAGTAGGTGATTTTATTTAAAAACAGGAAGATTTAAGAACTGGATGCAGGTTTTCTGCTTTTGTGTGCATTGTTAATAACACCTTCCTTGATCATTACAGTGTTGTGGCAACACATGGAGAACAAAGGACTGTTGTTCCTCCTCCTTTTTTTTGATAACCTGAATTTATTTATCTGTGACAACAGAATTTTTCCCAGATAAATTTGGAGCCTAAATCTCCTGCCATCCCTGTTGGTAAACGTACTTCCCTTGCTAGGCTTGAATTGCATCACACAACTACTTCCAGGGAATTATCAAGTTCAATAACCATCCCTCACCCTGGCAAACTCTCAGCCCTCTCACTTTGTTAACCACAGCTGTTGCAGCCTGCAGTAGAGAATGAGCTCACTGAGGAGGCCCATTTCATTTTTCTAAGGACTTTAAAGATGATGGTGGGAGTCCAAAACCAGAATGAGCATTTGTGATACCAGGAATGAACAGAAGGCACTGGTAGGAGTTGGTCTCAACAGATGTATTTTTTTTTTCAGCAGGAGGGTGGGATATTATCAACCCAAATGGGCTGGAGATTGAGCACAACTCCTGGAAGCAGCTTTGTGGGGAGGTGGAGGCATCACTGTGATAATGCAATCACAAAGTCCTCCCTTTACCCGGAGGAGAAGAGGAGCTGAAGTGGGGTGGTCACTGAGAGTGCCCTTCGCATTTGCAAGAGATGAGGATCCACTTGATTTCATCTGCTCAGGAAACAAACCCACAGTCTGACTCGGGCTTATTTTCTGACTATTCATAAAGTAGATCTGGTTGCCATGAAATGATAAACTGATGAAATGAGGAACTGATGATGCCTTTGCTCAGAGCAGAAAACAGGGAGGAACAAAACAGCTTTCCTGTCTCATACTTCCGCTTTTATCCACTGCTTGCAGCACTCATCCAGCAAACCCATGGATCTCTTGGATTTTCTGTTATTAAACGTATGGGACATGTAAAAAATGCCTTGGGTCCTATCCTCAAGTAGGAAAGTTCCTAAAATCAGTGAAATCATCAAACCAGATGATGGCAGGGTGTATAGAGAAGAGCTATTTTCTCTAATAATCTGTCCTTATACCCCTCTATGACTCCCCTGTGCTTGCCACACCCTGGGGTAGAACACCAGGACCTCTGATCTTGGCCTCTACAGAGGCTCATCTCATTAGTCATCTCCAGGTTCTGGAGACCTTTCAAGGTTATAAACAAATGGCCAAGGGGTCCTGAAGTCAAGTGTGCAGCATTTGTGTTTTGTGTCTGGCCTCCTGACCCCTCCCACTTCCAAGAGGAACTTTATCTGCTCCAATATCATGGGAATCCATCTAAAAATCTCCCCAAAACACAAAAGGACTTGGAAGCTAGGAGTCTGTGGAGCAATGGCAATGAACTGATGGTAATTAGGCCAGGTGGGTAATTAGGCCCTGAGCAAGTTCGTGTAGTAGAAGGTGTCCATGGAACAAGTTGATCTTCAAGTTCTTTTCCAACCCAAGCTGTTCCATGAAGCTGAGGTCTCATTCACATGATATTCATCTAGTATCTAGTCTTAGAAGAATGTGAAATACAGAGCGGTGTGTTCAACATTTTATTAAACATTAACCATGCCTAACATGGATGTCAGGCATTGGCAGAAATCTTTTCTGAAGAAATTATTCCCCACTTTAAATTCCAGCAGAAATGGAAAGATTTGGAGCCTGAGAGAGACATTTCCTTTTATGAAAATGCTGTTACTGGCAGTTCTTAAAGGTGGGATCAAGGGATTTAATAAATGTAATTTACTTTTTATTGCTGCACAGAACTGGAGCTACTTTGGAGCGAAATGGGGATGTGCTGTGGGAAAGTGCTACCCTAAATCTTGCCCCTTCAAACAAATCTGCCCCAGAGCTGTATTTTAGGGCAGTGTTTTGAAACGGGAAGGGTAAATTTGCAGGAACCATGTGTGCCTGTGCCCTCTTGCTCCTTTAATCCGCTCAATCAGATCTGATTCTTGTGACTCAGAAATATTTGTCCAGCTGAATTGTCTGGGAACTATTCTCCCTGATATCTTTCTAAGGAAAGTTGATTAATTAGCACATTTATTGAGTGTTGCTCCTATGCTGCAATGGGTCTTTGCTTTGCAGAGGGAAGATAGGCCCTGTTCCAAGTCCTTCCTTCAAAGCAGCATCTCTAAATTTTAACTGCTAGCTAAAGGCTGCAATTCTAGGCAGTCAAGGGTAGCTTTCTCCTTATTTATTCTCTATTAAAAGGTAATTTTTGCTGTTTGTAAAACATAAGATATCCAGAAAATCACGTAGTTACTAAACTGAACACCTGGGAATACACTCCTCAAAGGAAATTTAAGTTAGCCAAAACCAGCACGAGGATTTTTCCTGCAGCAGGGCAGGATATAGCTTGAAACATCCCTCTGCCTGACAGGCAGCAGTGAGTCTCTGGGAACCAAGAAATACAGCAGGAAATATTGAACTTCTAAGGAGAAGTGATGGGGAAAATGCTGAGAAAAACACACCTGCTACCAAAATTGCTGATCTGTGTCATTTGCAACATCCTGAGGAAGGTTTTAGTGTGGTTTTCTTTTTTTTTTCCCTTTAGCAAACTGCTCACAAGCCTGCTCTGCTTGGAGTTTGCCTGCCAGCACTGTATCAGCAGCATCCTGCATGGACTCTACCTGCCAGTAACTCACAGCCTCTGGAGTTTCCAGTGCTGATAGCGGGGCAATGTCAGCCAGAAAAACAGGTTTCTGTCCTCCCCTGGGGAAGAAACACTGAGGTTTCACTCTGAACTGCAACTGGTCCACTTTCTGGAAAATTTAAGTCTCCCATGGTATTGATTTGGCCTTCTTAGACCTTTGCTTAACAGGTCAGCAGAGATCCACGAAATCACTGTATCCAGCAGATGGTCCGGCCACAGAATGGAAACCTAAGTCTGAAATGGGGTAAGAGTTCTCAGGCTATATCCTTCCACTTCCAAACTTTTCCTGCCATCTTGTCACAAATTTAATACTTTTAATGAAAACAAAACAAAAACAAAACCTAAAAACTAACCCAAAACTCTAGGGAAGGGTGACATTCTCAGAAGAAAGCAGGAAAGATCAAGGAAATTTACGTTGCCTCAGGACCTGGAGTGCCTGGGCTCTAAACCCCTGTGTGATCCTAGGAGGTGAAGACTGATTCAATTTCCCTGAAAATCATATCTTGGGTAAATGTATCTGAACAGGAAGAAAAAGGGAAAGGAATTCTTTGAATGTCAACAGCAGTTTTACCCCAACTTTTAAGGATGTTTTAGGAAAAAATCCCTCTAAAAATTTCTTTGCTTGAAGAGGGACTTCCCCCTTTGTCTGTCCAGCAAACAGATTCTTAGGCCATTTCTCCCTGCGATGCTGCAATGAAGCATCTGATCTTTTGACAGTGAGAAAATCAGAATGGAAAAAGACTGACAGAAGAATGGAGGGGATCATGTTCTAGTGGCAGCATTCGTCCCTTTCTGTGCTGCAGCTTGGCTATATCCTGCTGATTTCTGAATTTTTTTCTTACATGAAAAACACACACCTGTCTGTAGAAGTCTTGTTAAAAGCCTTCAGATTGGTACTGATACTATATAACAAATTTTGTTTTAAGCTAACACTTGTATGGGTTCACTTCTTTGATAAGCTTGGATGGTGTGATGGATTAGTGCTTTGAATGTTAGATCCACCAAAGGAATAAAAAGATTCAAAGGCTTTGAGAATGTGGACACGGACATGAACATTCCACATGATTTTATAATCTCATTCAGATTGCTGCTTAATGAATATTCAACTTTGATTAAGAAGGTCAAACAGTGGAGATTTTCCCTTCATCCCATCATAATCAGCTCCAATAATTACTTACTCTCTGTTAAAATAAGTATCTCCTTTCCATTTCAAACTTTGTTGACTTTCAGATAGAAATTAATATCTCGATCTTTGTACAAATAAGAAAATTCTTAAAGCGAAAGCCTCTGGCAGGGCAAAGTGTTGCAGGTCATTAGAAAAGTTCTTTTTCCAAAATAAAAATGAAACCAAGTCTTTTCATTTCTTTCCTCAAGTGCTAAAGGTATCAGTATTGCACCTGGAAACCGGAAGTTAACTGGGCAGTGATGGAAAATGATCAGGTTAATGTCAGTTTAGCTGAGACGAGAATGAGCTCTTTGGGTTTATTGTCACCAACATGCAGAAAAGAAGTTCAGGGAGGTGGCATTCCCCTTTGTGCAGTGAGTTTGAAAATAAACAGGTTTTCTATTTTGAGAAGTTTTACTTGTACAGGCATATAAACTAACACAGCTGGCTCCTGAATTTTGTTATGTCATAAAACCAGGGCATAGACACAGAGGTATTTAACAGTTGCCTTAGGAAATGGGAATCCTCTTTCTAAAAAGAGCTGGAAAGAGAAACTAATAAGCAGTGAAGTGTCTCTTGTCCTGAACGCTGCAGCAGTTCTATGAGCAACTGGACAGCTTGCAGGGTGTCAAAAGAACATTCAGCAATTTTGCTGTCTTTGTGCCTCATCTCTAATATATTCTTAGCAGCCTTTAAGATAATGGTGTGTTCTGATTACCCTTGCAGGCAGAGTACCTTGTGCCAGGAGGGTGTGACTGGCACCACTTGGAGCTGAGCTGCCTTGCTCTGCTGCAATCTTCCCTTGAGCTGGAATGATTCTGAAATCAGAGAGACTTTTTTTTACCAGTGGCAGATCTTTGGTAATTGACTGATATCGTGCATAACCTTGTAGTTTGGGAACTTTGACTTGTCAGATGGTAGTTTGGAATCAATGTTCAAACGACTGTGCAAATCAGTAATGGAGTGACTCTTGATCTCAAACTTTGTTAAGTCACATTTTTGCAACCTTGTATTAAAACCACCTTTGCTAATAGCTTTGACGGTGGTTCTTTAAGTGATCTAAATCACCCATTCACAACATACTGGTGTAGTTGTCAGGATGGTGAATAGTTGTCATGGGTTGACACCGTTTGGTTTTTAGTTAGAAAAATACAGAATACTGCCCTGTTAGGACCTTAAAATTGTTTTAGAAGGGACAAGCACCTATTAGAGGTCACTTTTAGATACTGACATATTGTTTAACCACTGAGAAAGCTGAATGCGACTCTTGGTAATACCCATATAAGCTGAGACTGTGTCTGAGCCGGTCCCTTTCCTTCCCGCGTTGGAACAGGTAACGGGGCCGGTCCCAGCAGGGACCTCCCCTTGCTGGGGGAGGACCGGCCGGGCTTGGTCCTGCCTCTGTCCCCCTCATCGGCTGCCAGCAGGGGGAAGCTGCAGCTTAACATCTAGCAGACTTAGAAAGTCTACCCCTTCCGCCGGATGGGGCCAGAGAAGATGTTCTCTTCCCCACCCTGGGGGCCCCAGGGAGCAGCTCCGAGCTAAGCCGCCCCGCATGGGACGGAGGGGTGGAGGAGAGGGGCATCCACCAGCCCGGCCGCTCCGATCTCTCGGCGGGGGCTTTCCCCCACCCTGTGGCCTTGAAATCTAACGCTGTGAGCCGCAGCTCGACAGAGAGAGAGAGAGACCCAGATTAACCCTTTCCTGGCGAAATGAGGCCTTCAAAGCTTAACCTTTCCCTGAGAGAGAGTAGAAAGGGACAGAGTGAATGTAGAGAAGACACCGCATGAAGTCAAATGGAGAGAGAGTGGAAAGGCCTAATAGGACAAAAGAGAATGAGTAGCCTCATTTAGCTAGATGTTTCTAGTAAAACCATAGAGAGTAGACTATTTCCTGTAACTTATAAATACTGGTTGGGGGGGGGATGCCAGGCTCTAAAAAAGTTTTACGAAGTCCTTCGCTCCTAGGGAAAAAGGAAATCACTGATTTTAGAGATGAAAATGATTTTAAGGATAGAAGAGGAAAATTTTAGTTTTATATTGGAAGAGGCATCCTTATACAATACCCTAAAAATAAGCAGACATTGACCCATATGCAGTATTGGGAAAGCTGCTAATAAGTAAAATTTCACAGTTTCAAGAAGTTTCTTTCAGGCAACGGTGGATTTGTGACGTGGGAGCCACCAGAAGACTGTTTTTTCTTGTACAATGTCTCCATGGGACTCCAAAAAACCTCCTCTCCCCAAAAAACTAATAAAAAGATTATTTTCAAATAGTAAAACTAACTAAAAATCACAAGTTTTGTCTCTTTATGTTATTAGTAAAGAGAGTGAACACTTACAGGAAAAGAAGTGTTCTAAAAATTTCATTTCTTTTTTACATTCTAATTTTCTTCTTTTAGTATTTATTAATAAAATCTATCTATTTTTCTTAAGTTAATCCTGCTTTGCTTCTCCTGATCCTATCTCACAGAGGGAAAACAGAGTAAACACTCAAACCGCTACACTGATTTGGCCAACAGAGACAGAAATGAATATAAAACCACTACAGTAGCACCTCTGATTGCTTATGGCAGCATAGAATAAATCTGAGTCTCAAATTCTCAGAAGAATGGGCTCACCACCACTGGCATGACTGGAGTGTGACAGCAAAGCAATTTAAATTAGCAAGAGGAAATATTGAAAATGGTAGAAGAAAAGGAGTTATTTGTAAGACATTAGGCAGCTGCCTCTGAAGACAAGAAAAAGCATAATACAGAGAGACAAGATCTGAGAGAGGGAATAGAAGGCAAGGAGTGAGCTGAGTTACTACTGTACATGCAAATTGAACAGTTACAGAAGCCATTATTACAGGGAGAAAATGAGAAAACACAAAAGTTGAAAGAAAAGATCTACGTGATGCTGATGTGGGCCCCACATTCCCCTGACCCCCCATGCAAATTAGGAAACTAACAGTGTCCCCAGAAGTTTGGGGTGGTGGTAGTTGGGGTGATCCTGATGATTGTGATGAGGGAAATGATGACCACGTTCAGTTTCCTCTGAATATGAGAATATACCCATCATTAAAATAAAATGAATCTGATTCCAGCCAGTCCTTGACGGTATCAGCTGAAATTTGGGAGCACAAATTTCAGCACTANTAAAGAGAGTGAACACTTACAGGAAAAGAAGTGTTCTAAAAATTTCATTTCTTTTTTACATTCTAATTTTCTTCTTTTAGTATTTATTAATAAAATCTATCTATTTTTCTTAAGTTAATCCTGCTTTGCTTCTCCTGATCCTATCTCACAGAGGGAAAACAGAGTAAACACTCAAACCGCTACACTGATTTGGCCAACAGAGACAGAAATGAATATAAAACCACTACAGTAGCACCTCTGATTGCTTATGGCAGCATAGAATAAATCTGAGTCTCAAATTCTCAGAAGAATGGGCTCACCACCACTGGCATGACTGGAGTGTGACAGCAAAGCAATTTAAATTAGCAAGAGGAAATATTGAAAATGGTAGAAGAAAAGGAGTTATTTGTAAGACATTAGGCAGCTGCCTCTGAAGACAAGAAAAAGCATAATACAGAGAGACAAGATCTGAGAGAGGGAATAGAAGGCAAGGAGTGAGCTGAGTTACTACTGTACATGCAAATTGAACAGTTACAGAAGCCATTATTACAGGGAGAAAATGAGAAAACACAAAAGTTGAAAGAAAAGATCTACGTGATGCTGATGTGGGCCCCACATTCCCCTGACCCCCCATGCAAATTAGGAAACTAACAGTGTCCCCAGAAGTTTGGGGTGGTGGTAGTTGGGGTGATCCTGATGATTGTGATGAGGGAAATGATGACCACGTTCAGTTTCCTCTGAATATGAGAATATACCCATCATTAAAATAAAATGAATCTGATTCCAGCCAGTCCTTGACGGTATCAGCTGAAATTTGGGAGCACAAATTTCAGCACTAACATTCTAGGACGCCAAGAAGCAGGATATGTGATCTGGGTTGTGGAGAGAAAATGGAGCAAGTGTTATTCACCAAACCATGAAAGTTAATTTATGGCATCTAGGCAAGAAGCACATTCATCTACTCACTTTCTGATTAAGAAGCACAACAAAAGTATTCTGGGGTTTGATGTTTCGACTACATGAAACAGGTGCTTGCCAAAAGGCAGTGTGTGGTTCTTACAATAAGATGTTTAATGTTTAACTTGACTGAATTCAAAGAGACAGAACAGAGACATTCCAAGGGGGGAAAGGGACTTCTATCTTTAATAGGAGCAGTTAGACAAGTTGAACCACTAAGGGATGACCTGCCTGTAAAACTCCAATGAGACTTGTGTTGTTTTTGCCTTTCTAGGAATGACAGGGCAACAAAGCTGGAACGGTTGAGGGGAGTAAGACATATGAGGAGCACCTGAGGATCTGTGTGTGTTTGGTCTGGAGAAAAGAAGGCTCAAGGGAGACTTAAACTCCCTGACAGGATGACTGTAGCAAGGTGGAAGTTGGATGCTTCTCTCAGGCAACAAAACAAGTGGAAATGGTCTCAAGCTGCACCAGGGGAAGTTCAGGTTGGACATCCAAAAGAATTTCTTCACTGAAAAGGTGGTTAAGCACTGAAATGGACTATAGGGTGGTTAAGCATGGGAATGGGGAGCGGGTGGAGTCACCATCCCTGAAGATGTTCAAGATAGATCTGGGCAAGGCACTTTAGTCACAGGGTGAAGAAACTCAAAGCTGGACACAGGATATGAAGTATGGAAACACAAGTGCCAAACAAAGAGGGACAATCACCACCCTGGTCCTGCTGGCC
>WBMY01000731.1:0-10139 GCA_013397315.1 Donacobius atricapilla
TATTCAGTTGCCCATTTCCCCCTGCACTAAGGTATAAATTAAGTTAAAGTACTGTTAAACTGGAGTGTTTTAAGCTTTTATGTTGTGTTCTTTTTTATCCTTGCCCGCACTGCCTTCTGCACACTTAAAAATACACACATACACACCCATACACACACACTCAGTCCTACATAGTTCTCAGTTCATTTCTGTTTTGATTGCCTGCATTTTGTTTGGTTTTTTGTTGCTTGTTTTCCCTTTTTGTCTTAGCTGTCCTGTAAGTAGTAGAGTGAATCTTGCCAACAAACTTTGTCGCCCTTTGTCCCGTTTTGTCGCGCTTTGTCGTGCTCTGTTGCATTTTGTCGCTTAATATTAAATCTGACTTTTGCTCATGCCCTTGCTAATTATTTTTTAAAATAATCTCAAACACTCATTTGTAACATGCATCCACAACTTTTCTTAGTAACCTGTTCCAGTGCCCCACCACCCTCATAGTAAAGAATCTCTTCCTAATCTAAACTTTCTCTCTTCCAGGTTAAAGCCAGTCCCCCTTGTTCTACCTAAATGCCCTTGGAAAAGTCCTTGTCTAGCTTTCTTTTAGGCCTCTTTTAGGTACAGAAAGGCCGTAATTAGGTCACTCTGGAGCCTTCTCTTTTCCTGGCTGAGCGTGCCAAATTGTCTTAGCCTTTCCTCATGGGAGATGTGTTCCATCCTTCTAATTATGTTCGTGGACTCTGGACTCGCTCAAACAGGTTTATGTCCTTCCTGTGCTGAGGACACCAGAGCTGGATGCAGTACTCAAGATGGTTTCTCACCAGAGCGAAGGAGGAGAATGACCTCCCTCAAACTTCTGGTCAAACTTCTTTTGATGCAGCTGTCACGGTTTAGGGCAAATTTGGGAGGAAACCTCCGAATGGGGCTCCTCTGGAAAAAAACAAACCCAAACGGCCCCTCCCCCACAACTGGTCCGGAAAAACTTTCTTGGAGAAAAGTGGAAAAAACTATTTATTTAACAAACAGAATGCCCATGGGCGCACAGAACGAATAATATGAAACAATAAAACCCTTCGTTCTGAAGTGAGATGGCAAACTGAGAAAAGTCCTTGCTGTGNTAGCATCGGCTGCCCTTGAGGGTTTGTGAAACAAGCCTCTCTTCCATCCCTTCCGATCTCAGTCGAGCTGCCATTACCACATGCTCCCCTAGCTCACACCAGAGCGCCCCCTGCAGCCGCGGGAGAGTCATTGTACCTGCCCACCAGGAGCCACTAGAGTCCCTGCCGGTTTTGCCCATCACTACACCAAAGGGGAGAGTGACTTACTGGATTTCTGGTTCTGTTTGTTGTTAATGCCATAGTTGATTTTTTCCCTTATTATACATACTAGTAAAAAACTCTTATTCCTATCCTCATATCTTTTCCTGAGAGCCCTTTAATTTCAAAATTGTAATTCAGAGGGAAGGGGTTTACATTTTTCATTACAAGGGAGGCTCCTGCCTTCCTTAGCAGCTAACTGTCTTTCAAACCATCACCCATTCCTCCCAGCATTCCATCCCCTCATTTAAGAGACCAGTGCTGCTGGGGCTGGAAATGTGGGATAGAAAAATTTCAGAAACACTTAAGAAAGCATATGGAAAAATGAATAAACATACAGGCATATAATGCTCTGAGTTGTGTCCCAAGCCCCTCATACAGGAATTAAACCACTCAGCCAGGCGGCACCAATAGGTTGTGTTATTCAATGTATTAAGTCTTGAAAATGTTGAATATTGTCCTCCATGCCATCTGATTCAGCTGTCATGTCAAAGCAGCACATGCCTTCACACTTGGAACAGTATTTATGATGTTGAAGAGAGAATAGTACATCAGTAATCAATGTTGTAAAGCTTGCACATTTTCAGATTAAATTTAAAATCAATGTTGAGTTTGTGACACCAATAACAGTTACATTGCAATCCCCCCTACATAAGGCATGTGTATTTGTCAAAGATATCTGAAATACAAGAACTAGAGATTATGAGATTAACAGAGGATGTAGAACAAGAGGAGAAGTTGGGGGACAGAACCATACTGCATTGTCAGGCGTTATTCTATGAATGTTCAGATCTAGATTAACAAGTTGCAATCCAACCATGCAATCCATTGGTGTAAACAATTACATTTCCCCTGTGGTTAATATTTTGGGGCGGACACCATCTGGAAGAATTTCAGTCCTCACTGTGTTTTGGACTGAGGGTGTACAGTCATGCTATTTTGGCCTGTGAGTCTTTCAGCATCTTGCGAAGCCCAAAGTACAGCTTGAATTTGTTTTTCCACCAGGGTATAATGTATAGCAGAGCCTTGTAATACCTTGGACTAAAATCCTACAGATTTTTTTTACCTTTTTGTTCCAGTAATCTGCCACAATCCCCATGAGACTATATCATCTGGAACTGTTACTTTGAATCCAAAGGGATTTCCTTGCCTAGGAATGTATAATTGGGCATGCTCAATCAAAGCCGTTTGGCAGGCATCAGGGGCTTCTTATTCCTTGGTCCATTGCCAAACAACTTTCTTCTCAGCCTGTCTCTTCTAGTTTGGCATTTTTCCAGGTAGTGTCTCACTGTGAGATGGCAGGTAGGGTGGAGGGGGAAGAATTTTTTTGTGTAGCTAACTTTTGCCAATGATGAAAGATTTTTTGACATTGTGATCCCATTTATTTCTTATAGGATGCTGGGTTGCATAAGATCATTCCACATTTGTTTCCTTGTCACCTGTGGGGTAACACTTTTTGGTTTCGCCAGCTTATTTTCATCCACCACTGGTACAGCTGGTTCTGAAATTAACCCCCCAATTTCCCTCAAGGTAGTCACTAGGGCACTGTCCTGAACGAGTGTGCTTGAGATCGCTCAAAAAATCACCATCAAGGGCATCAGCAAAAGTCAGATTTAATATTAAACTACAAAGCACAACAGATTCATTGGCAAGATTCACTCTACTTATCAAGGCCAACTAAGGTACAAGTGAAATCAAGCAACAAAACCAAACAAAATCCAGGCAATCAAAAGAGAAATTAATTGAAACTACTTAGGGGGCTGTGTGTGTGTCTGTGTGTAAAGACAGTGTAAATAAGGATGAAAAGGAATGTGGCCTAAAGCTTAACACTTAAATGTTGCAGTACTTCAACTTAACTTATACCTTAATTTATACCTTAATCTTTACAATCTAACAGAGCAATAACACTTAACAACATTTAGCCTAAATTATAAATTAACCTAACTTCCAGATTTGCTATATCATATGCGCAAAGGGTATGAATGCAGATATAGTGCAAGATAAGGTATCTGTGGAAAGATTTCAGTCAAATTCTGTGGAGGGGTGTCATCTTCCTCCTCAACAGTCAAAGCTCAGCCCAGATGGCTCTGCATTTCCCCTACCTGTCGCTCAACACTGCCACCATATGCAGGACTGCAAAAATATTGCACACTGGCACCAACTCCTTCACCTCCTTTCATCCTGCTGCTTCCTTGCACTCACCTCTGTGGAGAGGTGAGGGCCTGTTTCTAACTGTCTTGATTTGGACAAGGTGCTGAGGCAGAGACGAGAAGCCTCTCCCACAGTCAATGCAGAAGGTAGGAACACACACCAGGAGCAATCTGCATCCTGCCAGAGAGACGAGATGGTAGTGGTCAGTGGCAGAACCAGGTCTGCCACCTCTAGGAGGATGAATGTCATGGGCTGTGTGTGTGTTGCCTCCTTCCCGCAGTGGCGACCCTAGCCCCACTGAATCTTGTACGAGGAATGGCAGATGGGCTCCTGAGGGGAGACGATGACATGCGGGGCCAGTGAATGTGGGACCACACTGCAGGAATGCAGATGGCAGTGGAAGTCAGGTCTCATGGTCAACTGTTACTGCTGTGACGGGAGTGGCCTTGGCTGCCCCAGGAGGCCAAGTGAGTGGCCATTATCAGTGCACCTGCAAGTGCAGAGCCTGGTAGGCAAACCTGCTGTCTTTATCTAGCCTCTTGGAGGTAGGTTTTGTGTGGTTCTGACAATGTGCCGCCTTGGGGAGGAGGCAGTGGACTCAATACACACAAGCTGTGACAGAGAGGTGTGATTTGATGAGGTTGTTAGCCTCCATTATCAATTTTACCACAGCTGTGTAGAGAGAAGCTCCTCTCTCAACCAATGGGTGACAGTTGACACCTTTATAAATGACTGTGGTTCCCTCTCAAGCTCTGCTGACTTTGGTGGTGGCTTTCTCCCCCTCCCTTCTGCCTGCCTATAGTGTCTTTATTGTTGTTATGATTCAGTCTCCCCTTCTACCCAATATCAATAACTATTATATTAAACACTTGATAACCTTTTGTTAATCTGCTTGCATTGGTACAGCTATGAGCTGCCAAAACAGTGTGGCTTTATACTGATGCCTTGGAGTGGCTACCTAGAACAGAGGCTGGACAAGATTAAGAGAATAAAAGTGGGTATTTATTAAAGGCTTTCAATAGTTACACCTTGGGCAGTCAGAAGCATCCCAGAGGCTACACCCAAGATGGAAAATGGTCATGAGTTTTTCAGATAATTATAAGTTCTGTCCATTTACATATCAGGGGTTAATCCTCCAATTACAGCCTCAGGTAATGAAGTCATATACCCCCAGTTTGATTCCCCCCAACGTACTTTTGTTTATACTTTTCGGGGCCTGAGGCAGTAGGGTGCCCTTGAGTTTCAGGCCTAGAGGAATTGTTTTATCTGAAAAAAATGTGAAGACGGTAGCTAACACTCTATATGGAGTTTTGAGTTATACACTAATGTAGTACAGGATTTGAAAAATATAAAAGCTAAAATCCTAAGGCATCAATACCACTGCAAGAATAAGAGATAATCTGAATGCCCTGCTAATTGCCTAGTTGATCTGCTTTCTGGGCACCTGAAACACAGGTACCTTCTTTATGCAGCATCTGATTGTGGAGGGTCTGTAAACTGCTTAAAGCCAGTTAGCTGATGTGACAGATATAGCTGAACTATATCTGCACAGATGATTTGGCTTAACAGATACCAGCTTGACCAGCCTAGCTTGAAGTAAACAAGTGTCTGGACATGATAACAATAGGTCGGATTCAAACCCAGAGGACCTCAGCCAACCCCTTTGAAGCATGGATACACCCATATCATTGGCCAGTGGGCCAGGCGGAGTTGAGACCCTTGACCAATCATGTCTGTAAGCGCAGGAAATTTGAAAGCCCTATAAAAGGAGCTGCCAGACAATAAATGTGGGCTGTTGCTGCATGATCTCAGAGTGCTAATGTTGGGTTTCTGTCTCCGACTCCACAGCAACATCTGGTGACCTCCTGACGTAATAGCAACAAGTGGCAGTGGTACTGTGAGGAGATGGGGCTGCAGGATATTGCTGCAGTGCAGTGGGATTGCTGCGGGCAGCCGGTGAGGGGGCAGAAGGAGGCCGAATATTGCCGCAGGCAGTGGAATTGCTTCAAAGTCCTGGTGGAGCAGAGGAATATTGCTGCGGAAGGTGGCAGAGTGTGCCGCGTAGGTCAGAATCCTCCTTTCGTGGAACAGAGACACCGCTGGGCATATAGGAGCTTAGGGCTCGACAACAGAAAATCCTGCTCTGAAGGTATGGACTTTCTTTCTTAAAAAGAGAGGGATAAAACACAATGAGCGAGCTCTGCTAGCCCTGCTGACGTGGTGTAAGAACCATTAATTAAATGTGTCTGAAGGGGACGCCCTGGACTTAAAAACATGGGCAGCCTCCATTGGCAATGACACAGCCATCAACGTTATAAAGCCATGGAGGATCTTCCTGGACTTACTAAAACAGTTAAAAATGAGCAGGGGAGGAGGACGGGTGGAGCGGCCACAGAACGCCACCAAACGACCACATGGGGACGTGAAGCTTCCCTGGGCAGGAACGATATGCCGGCCGGGCATTCTGCCGTAGAGTGGAGCCGCGGGGCTAGCCCCCACTGGGACGCAATGCCAGTAGAGCGCGCCGTCACCGAACACAGCGACGGAGACACCCCGCACTCCTGAGCCGCGTTGGATGGGCGTTCTGCACGGTGTTCTGCTGGTCCATGTTGTGTTGTGTTGGCAGAAACCCTTGCGACCCCTCCCAGCTGCTGTAAGACAGTGTGCGGCTGCTACAAGATGCCTGCTTGCCACGGGGCCGCGCCTACCACTGGCTGCTGTGAAACAGCGCCGGTCGCTAGCTCCTGCCAGGCGCCCAGCTACTGTCAAGCACCCGGCCATTGCAAAGCCCTGTCTGCCGCTGAGCCACGCTCTGTGACTCCCCCCCGACTGTACTAGCTCTGTCACTGCACCGCGGGGATGCCTGGCTCTCACAGGGGCAGGGCTCCTTACAGCTGTTCCAACTGCACCTGTGCAAGGATTCGGTCTGTACTCGCGGGAGTCATCTACACCCCCTGCTACCACAAACGCACCAGGACTGCCTTCTGGGGGCCTGCCAGGATCTCCGATCAAGCCTCCGTGGGCCGTGCCTGCGTCTCCGATCCAGCCTTCAGGAGGCATGCCAGCGTCTTTAACCCAGCCTTCGAGGGGTGTGTCAGTGCCTCTGACCCAGCCTCCGTGGACAGGTCCGGGAAATGCGTCACCAGGAATTCCTGGAGACGTAACACCCAGAAGTAACAGTGGACCCGGTGACCCCGGAATCACTGCTGCCACGAGCGCACCCCTTTTACCAGAGCTGGAGCTGTCCCTGGATTATATACCAGCAAGGGACGCAAGGGATACCAGCAGAGAAGGCCAGAGCCCTCTGAGGAACACCATATTTCATCGCATTTGAAACCAAATCCGAACTGCCGCTCTGCATCCGCAGACCAGACAAAGAAGGATGTTTATGCCACCATGGCTTCCACTCCGAGACTTTCTACGCCTGTATCCAACAACTGTAGGTTTATCGGGGCATGGGCAAAGCCCCTGCGGGAAGCCCGGCAAGTGAAAAGCGGCGGCAGAGGCGGCGGGGGGAGGCATGTAGGGGCGTGGTGCCGCGGGGGCAGTAGTGATCGGCCTGTCCCGAAAACTTGGTACTGGCCGCGTGGCACAGCGGCAGAGGGCAGGCCACTCTGCGGGCCCGGCGGGACATCAGCAGCTCCCTGCGTATGGGCAGTAAAGAAGCAAACCAAGGAACTTAGCAGCACCGGCCAAGGCAATGACGGCAAAAGAGCGCCCAGTTCCTACCCCACACACACAGCAGCGTGTGCCTGGTAAAGTGCAGCCGCCCTCTGGTACGTCAGCAGTGCCTCACAGCCGCCTCGCCCGCCGCTGCTTTGACTCCACCAAAGCTTTCATACCCTGCAAACTCTGATAAGCTAATACTAAATGGAAGAAAAGGTCAAGCTAGTTTCATAGCCCCTTCCTCAAGAGGGAAGACTGCAGCATCTGCATGTGCTGAAGTTGAAACTGATTCATATAACCTCTTTGTTAGCTACTTGACTTGAAGTTACTATGAAGGTATTACACCAGTGTTACAAATATGGACTACAGCTTGCCCAATATACCTTGAAGTTTATAGTACAAAGCTTGTTGATTTTGCTTTTGTGCACTCTGCAGGCATCATGTTTGCTCTATCAACCTGAAAAACAAAACCCACTGTTTTGAATTTAAATTGTCAGTTGCTGTCAGGAGTGTTTGCGGCTGAGAGCTAGACTTGTCATTTCCTACAACTAATTGGTAGAAATTTTCTGCCTTTACTATTCAAAAAGTGAATCCTGCACGATTTAAAGAGTCTACTGATATTATGCCTATGTTACCACTATCCCAAACCTCCATTTAAAATTGCTTTTATGAATAGATGCTCCTGTAATAATTCTAATTGTAAGATATCCTTTCAAGCAGAAATTAACTGATGTGCTTTCTCAAAGTACCTTCCAAAGAAGAGAAAACATTAAGGTATCTCTTCCTTTTCCAAAAATCTTACAATTTCAGTTATAGGATTTCAAAATATAAAATAAATTTTTTTCTCAGTCACTTAAGGTGTTTACAATTGACTGCAAAAGATCCTGCAAAAATCATTATACCTGTGATGCAAGAAGAATTTGAGTGGTGTTATGCCAACAGCACTGCTTTGCAAAGTGCCTTACAAAATTTCTCAGGGCAAATTGACCATCATTTACCGTGTCATACATTACTGCAAATGAATAAAACCGCTGCACTATCCCTAAAACTTCTCAACAGATGCGCACCCTTAAAAGGTATTACTGTGTTTACTGATGGTTCTGGGAAAAAAGGAAAGGCAATTGTGACATGGAAGTAAGAAAGCTAATGGCAAACATTGGAAGGTTATGAGAATGGGTCACCTTAGTTGGTGGAGCTATGTGCTGTAACTATGGCTTTTCAGTGTTTTCCCCATACCCCTGTAAATATTGTCACTGACTCTGCCTACATTGCTAACATAAAACAGAGATTAGACCAATCTCTGTTGAAAGAAATTGACAATGCACTATTATTCGGCCTACTAAAAACTGTGTGGCACACTATACAGATAAGAAATTACCCATACTACATTCTACACATTAGAAGCCACACAAGTCTCCCAGGTTTTATTACAGAGGGCAACGCATGAGATCACCTAGCTAGCTCTGCCTGGACAGCACCACAGCCAGACATGCTGGCACAAGCAAAAGCTGTACATGACTTCTTTCATCAAGGTGTTCGAACTCTGCAGAGGCAATTTCTTCTGTTGAACACAGAGGCTTGTAACATAGTCAATACTTGTGCTGACTGCCAAGGCCACATCACACCACCACAGATGGGAGTTAATCCCCATGGCATAAAAGCTTTACAAATCTGACAGACTAATGTCACCCATATTCCTGACCTGCATACACATCACAAAAAACTAGACAATTTCTACAGCTCTGCGGTGTGTCACACCAAACTGGTATACCCCATTTAGCAACTGGACAGGCCATTGTCGAACATGCACATGGCACTTAAAAACGCATCTTAGATAAACAAAAAAGGTGAATGTGTAGTGAAACCCCACCGAGCAGAGTAACAAAAGCTGGTTACACCTTGAATCACTTAACAGTACCAGAACAATCCCAAAACCCAGTAATCTTAAATCATTTCCTATCGCTGCAGTCATCTGGAGATACCCAGTCACCTAAACCTAAAGTAATGGTAAAAGACATTGTCACAAACAACTGGGAAGGTCCATGGGACCTCATTGCATGGAGACGTGGGTATGCCTGCATTTCCATGGACACAGGAACACGATGGATCCCAGCCAGGTGTGTTCGCCCTACTCTGCATCCTGCTTCAGACCAGAGACAATAACTTCCTGATGAAGCTCCAGCAGACGTGGTGGAGCAGTGAGTTAAACGACTTGTGCAATTGATACATAGTGATCTGGGACCTTTTTGAGATAACAAGTTTATTCAAGGCAAAAAACAGAACTTGACAAGTTGCTTTCCCTGTTATTTGATTTTCCCACAGTTGTAAAGTTGAAATGCTTCTTGTTCATAGAGTTAAATTGTAAGTTTGTAACTTCCAAGTAATAAGCCTGCAGTGTGCCAATTTGAAAGCCTGTATTGTTGGTAATCCTGTCTGACAGCTCCTGAGAATGGATGTAATGTATTCAATGATATGTGGGATGCATCACTGGATGGGAGAGGCTAGGCTTGTCGAGTTAGGTAGAATTCTATGTCTTCATGCTGTCCTGTCATCTTATCTGCAAAGGGCTCTTGCAGGTAAAATAACAGAGAACACTTTGCATTTTTATTATAACTGAAAGGGGGAACTGTGACAGATGTAGGCGGTTTATAGCTGCACAGATGTTTTAGCTTAACAGACACCAGCTCGACCAGCCTAGCTTGAAATAAGTCCCTGGACATGACAATAAAAGGTCGGATTCAAACCCAGACAGAGGACCTCAGCCAACCCCTTTGAACCACAGATACAACCATATCATTGGCCAGTGGGCTAGGTGGAGTTGAGACCCTTGACCAATCATGTCTGTAAGCGCAGGAAATTTGAAAGCCCTATAAAAGGAGCTGCCAGACAATAAATGTGGGCTGTTGCTGCATGATCTCAGTGTGTTAATGTCACGTCCCTGTCTCCGACTCCACAGCAACACGTAAAGAGTTAGATTTTTCAATTCCTGATTGGGCAATAATAACATGGAGATTTCTCATGAGTGCTTTAGAG
>WBMY01000732.1:0-15772 GCA_013397315.1 Donacobius atricapilla
AGTTACTAAATTCCCTCCTGCATTAATGTATTTGTAAAAATATTTTTGATTATCCTTCACAGAAGTGGTCAGATAGAGGTCTCACTGGACTTTTGCCTCTCTAATTTTTTCCCTACATGACCTAGGAACTCCCTTAAGCATTTCCTGAGGTACCTGACCCTCCTTCCAAAGGTGATACATCCTCTTTTTTTTCCTTAGTTCCTTCAAAAGCTCCTTGCCCATCCAGGCCAGTCATTTTCCTCATTGGCTAATCTTTCAGCACATANTCAGCACATAGGGTCAGTCTGTTCCTGTGCCTTCAAGATCTCGGTTTTGAAGCACGCTCATCCTTCCTAGACTCCATTGTTTTTAAGGGCTGCTTCCCAAGGTACTCTTTGAATAAGTCTCTTGTATAGGCCAAAGTCTGCCCTCCATAAGTCCAGTGTAGAAGTTTCATTAAAGCCCCTTCTTGTTCCACCAAATATTGAAAACTCTATAATTTCATGGTCACTGTGCCCCAGATGGCCTCCGACCATCACATCTCCAACCAGCCCTTCTCTCTTTGCAAAAAGCAGGTCTAGCATAGTCTCTCCCCTGGTAGGCTCACNGTCGAGAGCCTCCCTAATATACAGCCCCCCCCCTTCACCTCTTCTCCCTTTCCTGTCTCTTCTGAAGAGCTTGTAGCCATCCATCACAGCACTCCAGTTATGGGAGTTATCCCACCATATTTCCATGATGGTGACTACACATAGCTTTCTTGCTGTACCATGGCTTCCAGCTTCTTTGTTTGTTGCTGTCCTGGTGTTGCTGTCCTGGTGTTACTGTCCATGCTGCGTGCATTGATGTATGTGCACTTCAACTGGGCTGCTGATTTCACCCCTGACTCTGGCTTACCACCTCTGGGCTTGTTTCTGGAGAGCCTAATTGCATCCCCTTCTCCCTCTGAACCTAGTTTAAAGCCCTCTCAATGAGTNNNAAGCCCTTCTCAATGAGCCCTGCCAAGTCATGGGCTAGAATCCTTTTGCCCTTAATAGATAGATGGAGCCCATCTGTATTCAGCAGGCCAGGTACCATAAAAGTTGCCCCATGATCAAAGAACCCAAAATTCTGCTGATGGCGCCAGCCCTTAAGCCACTTGATAATGCGGATTCTCCTGTTCCTTTATCATTTGTCCCGACCACTGAAGGGACTGAGCAGAACACCACCTATGCTCCTGCCCCATCAACCACTTAACCCAGAGCCCTGAAGTTCCTTTTGATTGCCCTGGTACTCTTCTTTTCAATCTCATCACTGCCAGCCTGGAGTATCAGCAGTGGGTAATAATCAGAGGGATGAATCAGCTAAGGGAGTGTCCCAGTGATGTCCTGTACCCATGCCCCAGGGAGGCAGCAGATTTTCCTGTGAGATGGGTTTGGTTGACATACGGAGCCCTCTGTTCCCCTCAGAAGGGAGTCACTTAATAGGACTACCCCTCTTTCCTTTTTAATGTCAGAGGTGGTGATCTGTCTGGCAGATGAAGTATGATTGGGAGGCTCTCCAGGCAGATGATTTTCTTTGATGTCATCTGGCTGACCCTCCTCATCCAGGGCCTCATACCTATCCTGAAGTGGCACCTGGGTAGGTGAGGGGGATCAGGAGGTATTTTTATTAACTCCCTGAGTAGAGACTCATTTCCACTCCCCTTCATCTACTAGATCTCCTCCTTCTTCCTGATGTTAAAAGGTATGAGAGTCCTCTGACTCCTGGTGAGCTTCTCTCAGGGATGGTAGGGTGAAACTCCACCAGTCTATTTCCCTTTCACTTTCCCTAATCCTCCTTAGTCTTTCTACTTCCTCCTTAAGCTCCACCACCAGACAGAGCAGATCATTCACCTGTTTGCACTGCATGAGGGATCTTTTACACCATCCCCCGGTACTACTGACAGGCTCAAACACTCCTTGCACAAAGGGGTCTTGACAGATGTGTCTTTCTTGAGGGATTGTGTTTAGGTTGGTACACTTTTACTAGCTATAGCTTTTGATCATTTGGAGACCATTGCTGAAGGAAAAAAAAACCAAAATCAACCAATCAAACAAAACCCCAACAAAAAATAAAACCCCACTACCAGGAGGATGGCTGCAACCCTGCTTGCTTGCCCTGCCTGCGCAAACTGTCGTGCAACGCCTTCAAAGACATGCCATGTCCCTGTTTGCCTATTCCTGTTTGCCTGCTCTGAGTTGCCATGGTGCCTAAAGCCTTCTTTAAATCATCTACAATGGGCGGAGGAAGCCCCTTCCTGTGCCTGAATGGCTAATGAGAGGAAGGGAACCACCTTCTAAGCTCCCTTTTAAAATCACCTCTGATGGGTGGAGGAAGCCCCTCCCTGTGCCTGAATGGCTAACAAGAGGAAGTCATAGTGCCCACTGTCTCGTTTTCCTCATTCCACTGCATTGATGCTAGGAAATGGGAGTATGCCTGTGTCATGAGAGTTTGAGCCACACCAGTGTTGTACATTTTACCAGGTCTGGACTCTTAGTGGTTTTGTCATCGTTTGAGAAAAGGATCTCTAGCACAGCCCGTTCTCAGAAGCATTGGATTCGTTGCTCCATGGTCTTCCGAGGGCCTTGCTGCAGCTGGAGATCTTCTGGGCAAGGGTATGTCTCCTTCACAATGGCCAAGAGTTGTGTCCAGAGGATGAGAGGTTCAGACCTCCTCACGATCCCCTGGTTGATACTCATGACACAACAGAGATCCCAATTGCCTTGCTTTAATACCATCCAAAACTGAACCATCGCCTGCAGTGTCCCAGACTCAGATCAACAAGCTCAATATAGAATTGTCATGTCGTCGGGTGAGGTCTTTCCTGAGACCGCAGAGACTTCCTAAGGATCAAGATTCGGTGATTATTTCTGGTTCTGATTCCTCTGCTTCCTGTGAGGGTCATGCCTCTCTATCATCATCCATCAAGCAAATGGATTTGGTCTTATACTTTCTTTTCTGGATGAAGGCAACTGCTATTGGCTTAGGCTGCCCTTCTGGTTTAACTGCAGACTGAGTGACCATGGTGTCCTCCAATTTGTTCTCCTTACCCTCCGGCTGTAGGTGCTGCTGTATGGTATCGAGCAGTGTGCGATAAGCATTAGCCAGGACCCAGCACAATGCAATGAGCTGCACCTCTTTGGAGCTGTCATTGCAATTTTCTTTCAGATATTTCCCTACATCAGCTGGGTTGTGAATTTGTTCAGGGGTGAAATTCCAAACTATTGGGGCAGAGTTTTTCTTCAGGACCTGGCCTATATCCTCCCACATCCCATGCCACTCCAGATTTTCCACCACTGGGGCAGATCTCTGAGCAACCACCCTGGAAATCTCAGCCCTGATTCTAAATGTGTTGTAGGCCATATAGAGGAGAGTTAACAGAATTAACAACAAAAACATGGTGTCTTTAACATCCAGACAGAAATGAACATTCTCAAAAGATATGTCAGACCTGAAGGAGAAGAAGGATGTAAAAGGCTGGGAAAAATCATCCCCTACTTTTATTACTAAACCCCCAGAAGTCACAGCTGAGACCAGGACAGGCAAAACAGCAGCAAATACACATCTCACTGCCTCTGATGTTATCTTAACATAAACTGATATTGCAGACTGTATCAACAAAGCAATCTTGGTTTGTGTCCCCAACCTGAAAAAGAACCATATCCTGGGCAAATTGTACCATATATATGGAGATGTATATAAGCCTAGGTGCCAGAGACCCATGATTAAACCAGGCAGCATGTTGACCAGTGAGTTCTGTATCCAATATAAAATGTTCCAGACAAAATTGTAATTTTTCCACTTTCTTTCTCATGCCCCTTAAGTTGGGTGCCAAATTTGTCTTGGTTTGAGACAAATTAAAGGAGAACACTCTGGAATGAGTTGCCTCCTTTTATAGGTTCAAACAAATCCCTTTCCACTAATGAGCAATGAATACAAGTAGATATAAGTGAAACAGTAACAGTTTACTAACAAGTGGAACAGCAACAGGCAAAAAACCCCAAAATAACCAAACCAGTAAATAACTGCTAGATAAAACATTGCTAAATCTCACAGATTCCCCCCAAGAACAAAGAGACCCAAAATGCCGGGCACATCCCCCCCAAGATGGCACTCCACAGCCGAGCATGTGGTTCGAAGGACAAAGGGAAAGATGGTGTCAGTCTTCCCCCCATGCCCTCCTCTTCTCTGCTTATTTCCCTGATGTCTAGAGCTCCAACTAGTATTCTCCGGATCAAGGGCTAGAAACTCACAGAGGGACTTCACCTTCCTCGCAGCAGGAGATGACAGGAGCAGGAAAAGCAAGGTGGTTGGGCTGGGGCAGCTCTTGGTCTTCTCCCCTTGGCTGGGCACCAATGGCAAGCTAGATCGGCTTGCTGGAG
This sequence comes from Donacobius atricapilla, assembly GCA_013397315.1. NCBI lineage: Eukaryota > Metazoa > Chordata > Aves > Passeriformes > Mimidae > Donacobius > Donacobius atricapilla. The sequence goes on from WBMY01000732.1 coordinate 4,380, forward strand.
CAGGGGGCGGGGGGGGGGCACCCTGCTAAGGGCTGGGGCAACAGTTGGGCACCTGGGGAATTCACCCCAAGACAGTCTCTCCAAGTTGAGGAAAAAAAAAACAAAAAGAGAGACCAAAAAGGAAAAGCCTCTGCCCATGCTGCCTCAGCTCTACAGCAAGAAACCAAGAGCCAAACCAAGCAACCAAGAAAGAGCGAGCTCTGCCTAAGGCAAAACCCAAGAGGCCAGTGAGGCAAAAATCATGAGGCAAAAAAAAAGAGAGTGAACTGCCTGGGAAAGAGCAGACTAAAAGCACCTGCCCTACCATTCCCCTGTTTCTGGCTTCACTGCTGGTCCTTAAAGAGACAGTAACATTTTTTGGGCACAGATGGATATGGAATATAATAACATTTTGGGTTACTCATGGCATGAGCATTTCATTATATTTTCTCTCCCCTTTCCAGCTGAGGAAAGGGAGTGATAGTGCAGCTTTGGTGGACACCTGGCATCTAGTCAGGGTCAACCCACCACAAATATCCAGCATATTTTGCACTTTTTTGAACAGCTTTATTTTCAATCCTTTAATGTTTTAAATTTTAAAAGGCCAAGGGAGTATTAAAGTTTCAAGCTGACAGAGAAAGTAGAGAAAAGGAAAGGGAGAAAAAAAGAACCAAATGAAACCTGGAAAGTACTGGTTTCATGGGGAAAAAGTAATTAAAAGCCTTACCGCCATAGATTTCTGCTTTCAAAAGTCCCTTTTCAATCCAGAGTTTGAATGAAGCCATCTTTAAAAAAATGCATAGGAACATCAAAGAAAACATTAAAAATTTATTAAAAAGGTTTCCTAAAAATACAAATATTTCATGCCAGAAAACACACAATTTTATCAGATTACATGTTGTGAGTTAAGTAAAAAAACCCCACCCTTCACGAACTTAAAATTATACAAGATTCTTCCTATTTGACTGTAATATATGCCTTTAAGTTTAGCTTTCAGAGACCGGTACAATGACATTATTCTGGCCTTTTAACCTTTATTACCAAATGATATAGCAACATATGACATTATGGCTTAGACAGAGAAATGGAGGGTGCTGGGTTTTTTTAATGGAATATCATCATGATTCTAACTTAATAAAAATCATAACAGTAAGGAAAACCCTTCCAAACCAAACTATTCTTATCTTTTCAGTTTTTAAAAAAGAGGATTGATAACATATTTCCTTTGCATCTACACCCAGTTCAAAAGAAATACTGAAATACACTGCAGAAAAGTTCTGTTATGTCAGAACACATGTTAAAATACTTAGATGAGACAGGAAGCCTTTTTCTGCACAATTTTAAGTTCTAGTGTAGTCTGAGTGCACCCTGCAGGTGTAAAAGCTTTTCATGTTTTGTACTCAGCAGATTTGTGTTTTAAATGATCCTTGGAGGATCTTTGAATTATTGGTGCTACTATATTTCTCCAATGTCAAGCACCTAGTCGAGCAGAACCAGCCGTAAAGAATTGTGGTGGGTTGATCTTGGCTGGATGCCAGGTGCCCAAAGCCCTTCTATCACTCCCCTGCTCAACAGAACAGAGGAGAGGAAATATAATGAAAAGCTCATGGGTTGAGATTAGGGCAGGGAGAGATCACTCACCAAATACTGTCATGGGCAAAACAGACTCAAGTTAGGGAAGTTAGTTTATTACCAATCAAATCAGAGCAGGATAATGAGAAATAAAACCAAATCTTAAAAACACCTCCTCCCCACCTCTCCCTCCTTCCTGAGCCTAATGTTACTAAAAATTTTCTCAATCTCCTCCCCCAGCAGTGTAGGGGGACAAGAAATGGAGGTTGCGGTCAGTTTGTCACACATTGCTTCTGCTGCTCCTTCCTCCTCAGGGGGAGGACTCCTCACACTCTTCCCCTTTTCCAGCGCGTCTTCCTTCCACAGGGTGCAGTCCTTCAGGAACTACCCTACAGTTTCAAAAGTCCTGCCAACAAACCTGCTCCAGCGTGGGCTCCTCTCCACAGGTCCACAGGTGCTGCCAGGACCCTGCTCTAGCACAGGCTTCCCACGGGGTCACAGCCTCCTTCAGGCATCCACCTCCTTCAGCGTGGGTCCTTTCCACAAGGTGCAGTCCTTCAGAAACAGACTGCTCCAGCATGAGTCCTCCACGAGGGTCACAAGTCCTGCCAGCAAATATGCTCCAGCGCAGGCTCCTCTCTCCACAGGTCCTGAAAGGACTCTGCTCCAGCGCAGGCTTCCCATAGGCTTACAGACTCCTTCAAGCATCCACCTGCTCCAGTGTGGGTCTCCTCCACAGGCTGCAGGTGAATGTCTGCTCCCCCATTGAACTCCCTGGGCTGCAGGGGCACAGCTGCCTCACCATGGTCTTGCACCATGGGCTGCAGAGGAATCTCAGCTCTGGCGCCTGAAGCACCTCCTTCCCCTCCTTCTCCACTGACCTTTGAGTCTGCAGAGTTGTTTCTCTCACATATTCTTACTCCTCTCTCTGGCTGCAGTTGCTGTTGCACAGGTTTTTTTCCCTGCTTAAATATGTTATCCCAGAGGTGGTACCACCGTCACTGATGGGCTTGGCCTTGGCCATCAATGGGTCTCTCCTGAAGCTAGATGGCATTGGCTCTATCAAACATAGGGGAAGCTTCTGGAAGCTTCTCACAAAAGCCACACCTGTACCTCCTCCCTACCAAAACCTTGCCATGCAAACCCAATACAAGGATAAATTACTGGACTACCGCAAAAATAATTGAACAAACATTAATAGAAATGAGTGCACAAAAATTTGATTTCTATTTTGTTCTAAACTTCTTAACAAATGTAAAATGACATAGTGTGGCCCTATAAATGGTACAGTTAGAAAAAAATATTTTCTGTCAGACTTTCCAAAGTCAAGGTGGTGCTTCTTTTCTACAAGATACACAGCAAAATCAATGTAGATTGCAAATAGATATAGACTAGGTAAGAAAAATACAATCAAACAAAATCCAATGTCAATAATTTTTGTCTCTGGGTTTTTCTTTTTTTGGATCAACAGAAATAACATAAAAATAGTAATGAAGTGGTGCAATTGGCACCCCAAAGACTGCAATAGGATTCACCAGGGTTACATAACTGCAGTGTTAAAACCTTTTTACTCCAGAGCATGTTTCCTTTCTGTCTCCACCCAGAATATGTCTGTACCAGAGTCCAGAAAGAAAACAAGTGTGCCCAAGACCTTTTTTATGCTCCAGTGACAGTTATTTTTTTTGTATAACCTGTACAATTGACAGCACTTGGTTCTCTGGTCCCAAAAAAATAGCTGGGTAAGGACTGAAAGCAAGATGCAAAGAAAGTATGCACACCCCAAGAGTGGTCATTTATCTGCTTGTATAGCAACAATACATACTGAGAGCATATGTTCTCAAAAAAAGGGTCATAGCTTATTAAAGAAAATAAAATCTAAAAATAGAGGAACATCTTCAAACTACTTGTCACAAGTTACATTTTGAAAATATTCAAGAAAAACTCAAAATTTGCAAAACATGTACATGCAATCTATAGCTACACTGCATACAAATTAGCTAACAAGGTTAACTAAAACAAAAAAAGCCAAAATTAAACTCTGCCCTATTGGTCACATGAAGAAAAATCCAAAGTCATCAACCTGAAACAAACTTAATTAGCATGAAAATATCTTAATCATAACGGTTTTTTCACAGTATTACTTACCCCAGCCAAGGCATACATTTCATGAACTCTAATGCACATGAAAATTAGAGAAGTGAAAGAAGGGATTCAAAGCAACTCTGTCTCAGTAACCCTTTCAACCCAATATGAAGCTCTGTTTTGTCAAACTGAAGACTGTTCACAGAAGCCACTTGTCCATAACAAATCATTTTCTTCTTATCCAATATCTTAGGTCAACCATAATAATAAATAATCTACAGAAATCAGTCAAAATGTATATACTTTTTTCCAAAATTGAGGCATGCAACAGAGGCTTTCCTTTGATTCTGGAAAAGCATATTGTCAAAACAAAATTAACACCAATAGCGTCATACTTAAGATTTGTCTTCGCCCACCACCTGTTCCAGAAATAAAACACTGGTCCTTTGTCTCATGCCTCACCTTTAGGTAGTCAACTAAAGTTAGATTTTGTATTCACTTTGTTGCAAGAATGGAGGTACATAGGTCCATATTCTGAAATCAGGTAGGCATGTGATCAGAATTGCATAGTGTGAATATGTAATAAACTCTAATGTTAAGATTTTATACCTACTTTAAGCAGGGAGAAAAAAATGCAATAAAAAATTGAACAAAGTAATTATGGGAATACCTCTATCAGGCAATGCATCCCACTATAAATACAAAACTACTAGTACTGCCACCAATAATAAAAAACCAAACACTTGATAAAAAAAAGTTGGTTAATTTCTAATATTTAAAAAACTCCCATAACTAAATTGCTTAACATTTAGCCAATTTTCTAAACCAAACCTGAACTGTATAGTAAGAGGAAGCTTTCTTGCATTTCAGACGTTACAACTTTTACCACATAGAAAGTGCAAACTAAAAAAGAAAGATCAATAAAATCTTCAGAAGAAATGGCCCATTTTAGCTGACAGTTTCTTAATTCATGGCAGTAAATCTTATTTCAAGCAAATCTTGTGAGTTAGAAATGAACAATGAAGACATGAGACTGAAAAGCTTTTAGTAATTTCGCATAACATAAATGGAACATAACTGTATCAGTNAACAACAGTGACAAAAAAAGCACTAGAAGCATCTTGTGTAATTAGTCCTTTAACATCTGCAGGAGCCATCACAAAATCTACAAGAATCTGTAAGGAAGCATTTTAACCACCCATTCTCTCTACTAGGAGTAAAATGGTGGAACTGGAAAGATAAAACACGGACATCACACCCCACACATATGTTTTTGTATTTGGCTTCTCATTTCCCATTAGCAAAGGGTAGTTAATCACTTAAAATATTATGTTCCAAAAAAGACAAAGTGCTTCTCTGAAAATAAAATATAAAAGAAGGAATGAAGAAATTTTAATGCACTGAAATATGAGTAGCTAACACTGAGTTTTCAAATTTATGCCTACAGTATTCTGTATCTGGCATATATATTAAATAATCTTGGTCCTATTCATTTCAAAATTAAATGTTAACACATGCATGAACTTCAGTGTGATTAATTAATTTAATTTTGTGGGCTTGCAGCTGTTTTAAAATGCAAACAAAAGATATTTTCATTTCTTTGAGTGACTGCTAACCTATCTTACCTCTGATAGACCATCATTTTTCCTACACTTGGAAAAAAATACAATCTAGAAGTCACTTCTGTTGGGATAAAATATGAAATAGTAAAGAAGAATATAAGAGAAGGAAACAAATAATTTATAAAATCATTGGAGCAATACAGGCAAATGCAAGAAATTTCAGCTCTAACCAAAAGGTAAAGAAAAAAGGGAAGTAAGCAATGACTTTAAAAAAAATTTTCTTCAAATGTAAAGAAAAATTAAAACAATAGCGAGTAGGACAATATGGTCACAGGTAAACAGATAAAAACTTTATAAAATGTAAAATAAAACTGGAGAGAGGCCAGCTAAGCAAGAGAGAAATAAGTGACTGACAGAGGAAGACAGTTGAAAAGAAAAGCAGTTAGGGGGAGACTGAGTTCTGTTTCGGATTGTGGAAGTTGATTCTTTATGAAGCACTGAAGAAAATAAATGTTCATGGCTTTATTGAAGCCCTCTTTAAAGCAAATCCTCATGAGAAGAAATGTAAAGCTATTGGGGAGCCAGCTTTTACCTCACGTCAAACAAGGCTCATGAACAAAAAAAAAAGTAATCTTTAAATTCTTTATCTTCATAGATGTTAATTGATTACAATACTTGAAATCTTTCTGCACTCTTTTCCATATTGTCTTGCTCTTAGGTAGTCTATTTCTTGCGGGAAAAAATTGCATCAGTAGCTTCACAGTCTTAGAAGCATTTAACTGACTGCAAAACTTTTATTTACTGGGTAATTTTTCTTTAGTTTTGTATCTGGAGGAAGATATCTGAGAGTACTAGGAGTACTAACTAACATGACCAGGATAAATCCCTTTTTCCTGCAACCTGCTTTTAAGCTCTCTGCTTCAGCTTTGAGACACTGAAGAATACTTGTTACAAAGATGGCACAGTTCAGTTTTTTATTATGTGTATTCCAGACCAATAAGCTATTCTTTAGAAGCATTTCATTTCAACATCCCAAAAATATAATAGTTCTTTTTTTAAGAAGACCATAAATCATGCAGATTCTGCATCATCTGAGAGTCAATGCATCTCACAGATTGTATGCTGATGCTTGGGATTCAATTCTTAATACTCTGAATATCAGGTAAGGTATATGAGGGAGGTCCTTTTCTCCAACCTATGCTGTTCACATAGCTCTAATGTTTAGACTTTATGCCTACTTTATCCAGGGAGGAAAAAAAAAATCATGTGAAATTGCTACTTTGTTCAACATGAAATTTCACTGAAGAAATCCAAAACTTTTAAGACTCCACTACTTGAGATGAGAATTTATGTAATTTGACTCCATACCTGATCCTGATATCTTACTTTTGTGGGTTTTTTACAGTAGATTACTTCTATGGGGATGGGGGTGTGGAGGTATTAACAACTTCAGCAATGGAAACAACAGCAAAATCCTTGGTCTACAATAAGACATTTTATGTTTTCAGTCCCTATAGTTTCTTGTAACCTGTTATATCTTACATTAGGCATCTTGTTATAAATATTTAACAAGTCTCATGGGAAATAATGGATATGGATTCAAATAAGATTTTCTGCCTGATAACCACTGCTGAGTGACATCTTCCTGACAGCCTGTAAGAAGAGGTAACTGTCTTCTGGAAATTACACTGAAAGGGAATAATGATGGGTAAAAGTGTAAGTAGTTCTTTAGTACAGTAGTACGTTTATTTAGTAAAAGTTCTGTAACAACAGGAGAGGAAAAATAAAAAACCTTCCTTCAGCAATATTAGACATGAAGAAAGATAGAAAAGGAGAAATGGGGGACTACATTACCTGGAGCAATGACTTCTAAGCCACTATGGACAACACTGGGAATGTCAGAAGATAAAAAAATTAATGTTTTAATTCAGAATTTGAAAGGATTGACAGGAACATAAATACACAGGTCAGATTTCTAAAGAGACAATTCTACAAATGATTTTAAAAAATATATAAGATTTTTAAATTGAATTTGAATGTCAGTGGTTGCACGAGTTACTATTGTACATTCACAAAAACTTTGCAGACAGGCAATTTTGAGAATTGCTCAAGTCCATTTCTGTAAAAAAAGGACAAAAAAACCCCACCTAAGGCTTTTCTGTATTTTATAAACTGCTTTTCCAAAATTCAAGATGCATATAAAAAATTCAAAATTTCTGGTTAAAAAAAAATGGAAACATAGTAACAGTTTACTCAAATGGAAGCTAAAAACACAATCCATATGCCACCATTTCCTATGTCATATCCCTGAGATAACCCTCACCTATTATCTTAAAGCTCAGTAGAGCTCATATTCTGAAACTGACAAGACAAAAAAAGTGTGATGAAAAGTGTGATGAAGTATAATACAATGCCTTACCATAAGTTTTGAGACATTACAATGTAAACAGCAATGGTTACATTTCTCAATTGTCTTTCACTATTGCGATAATAAATATTTCAAGGATCCTAGATTATTATAAAATAGAATAATGAATTTCAGACTCTGCCTCTTTAATTATATCCCTGACTAGGATGCCAACACAACACTGAAAGAATTAACTTCCTTAATTTAGAACATGCCTTTCCCTACACTGATATTAAAATAATCCAGCCTGGATGTAATTTTTTTATACTGTACAAGGATCACAACTGTCTACTTAACTGGACTTTTTGAATTTGATAAGTGTCACTTCACTCTCTTCTCTTTAGGCTCAGCCATACAAACATCAGCTTGAGCTGTAGTTTTCTAAGCTACTGTGCAAGACAAGTACTGTGCTAAAAATATGCAGTTACTCAAACTTTGAGATATTTTCTAGAGACCAGTTTTTTTTTATATGAGATTCAAATTAATAGGAAATGCCCTTCCTGTGTTTTTTGAATGAATTTACCTTCTCAATGGAGGAAAAAAAGGAGGGAGGTGGAGAAATAAGTTTGCATTTTTAATTTCCTTGAATTAAAAAATCCCCAGGTTTTTAAAGGAATTGCATCTAGAACCTGGCAACTTTGGCAAGTTGTACTTTAATCCACACCTAGAACTGATGGAAATGCTTGTGAAGGAGGTGAGTGCAAAGATAGACCCACTTACTTTAAGTCAAGGTATTTTTATATAGAGAAATGAACAGCTCTAATTAGAAAGGTCTGGCCACACATATACAGCTATGACATATCTAATTCACTACAACTACACAAAAACAATTTATATAAATTGAACACTCAATTTGAACAATAACTGTAGAATATACACTTTGCAGTATAATACAAGAAAATAATTTACTGATTTATGATTAGGACTTTCATATACTACAGCAAAATGACTGTCAGTACTGATTCTGAAAAAAAAAGTGCACTTCACAATCAACTAAGTTTTCAAGTCAGCTTGTTAGGAAATTCAGTGCTTTATGTACAGCAAAAACATGGAGCTGAAATACACATGAAATTTTCCATTTTAATACTAGTTATACCAGTTATACATTTGATTTTAAATGGAAAATTTTTGAATGGAACAAAAATTGAAAAAATTCAGGTTAATAAAAGATAAACCTTACAAAATGCTTTAAATGTATTTTCTTTCTAAGTTGCAATGATGTCATCACTTTCAAAAGAACTTATTTTAAGGCCTTGTATCAAAAGTGTTATTTCATAATATACTCACACATAAGCAGATATTCCCACCTATTTTTCCACTAATTTTTTTTCCCCCACATAATATTAATGAAAAACCTTAAGTAGCACTGGTGCAAACCAGAAAAATTACTTAACTGTGCTCTGGCCAGAAAATGAGCTGGGAGGAAAGGAAAAAAGATAATTGAAGTCACAGGCAAACAGCAGCCTGCCCTCTACCCTCTTGCTATGACAACCCCAAACATCTTGATAAGAACAGCACCTGTGTTGTCAGAGCAGTGCAAAGGGCAGAGAACTAGAGGCAGGACTGGAAGAAGCCCTTTTCTTCTAAACTTCAGGTAGAATATAATTTGTGATTTATAATTTTTAGAGACCATCAGTATATTTCCTAAAGATAAAAGAGGAAAATTTTCAGCTATGGAAATAAACAAAAATCTCACCTTATTATAGTCGTACTTGTATGGGATTTTGAGGGTATCCATGGCTCTGATCATGGCCTGCATTGCTGTAAATATATTCTGGTACACCAATTTTGTAAAGCCCCTTTTGTCTTCATCAGAGTAACCTGATCCATGAATGATTCTCATCTGTTTGATGAACGTGCTTTTGCCACTCTCTCCTGTGCCTGCAAAGCAAATAAGGACATACTTCAGCCAATGGACACAAACATGACTTTTCTGAACAAAGTGGACAGCTTGTCCAGTGCAGGGCAAAACACTGTCAGGTGGTTATGGTGCTTACAAGGTGCTTGCTTCAATATCAAGAATGCAGTAACAGTAACAACTGAAGCAACATTTAATTAAAACATTTATTTTGAAGACAAAATAGAAGCAGAAAAAAAATAGCAATGAGTTAATAACTAAAACAAAATATACTCTCCAAAAAATCTAGTATACACCACTGTGTATTTAAAATTATAAGCATAAAATTCCATTCCCAAAGATATAGCTCTCAACTATAGGGAATTACTATTAGATGTTTGTCGCCCTGATTTTTTCAGCCTTCTCTTTTGTTTCACAGTTACATGTTTTTGGTTCTTTCTCACGCTCTAGTCTGTAAACACTGGCCAATGTTATTGTAGTTTCAAGGAAAGTTTTCATTCTTGTTCTTAGAGATATGGACAGCTGATAGACAGTTGTCTTAACCAATGGGATGGGGAGAGGTATCAACCTTCTCCCCCAGTCCCTGATCTTTGTAAAAATACTATATAATGGAGTCAAATTCTTTTAAATAAACTTAATTTCAGTTCATACCTTGTAATCAGTGTGTGTGTTTGTGTGTGTGATGAACTGCGTCAGATGTTCTATCACAAAAAATCACAGAGTAAGAACAAAAATTAGCTTGTGTGGCCAACTTTCAGAACATTATGGTAAGCAGCAATATACAACCAATACATAAATTTGTTAGAAAGGCAAATAATATAACAATTACAGTCGTGCAAACTTCAACCTCAGAAATATATAAAATCAGCTTTAAAATTTAGCTTCTATTTGGTAATGGAGAGTCATTATTTTTTTTTAATTTTTTGGGGTCTTTGTACTTTACACAAAGCATAGATAACTAAAAAAATAATATTCTGCATGTTTACCAATTTAAAGATTTGCTTATTTGGAATTTTGCACAAATATATCACAGCATTTTTTCCTTTGGCAAAATTCAGTCTCTATGATTAGTAGAGCTTATCTGAGAAAAAAAAATCATATGAATACTTCATAAGAAGGAATTGAAATTTAAAACAGTTGCACAGCCATGTGAATGCTGTATGTTCACCTAGCTATTTAGCTCCCTAAGAAATGCAATGCATTTAAATGCATGCAGTACTTAGCCTTTCAGCCTAGATTTTTTAATCATTTTTATGAAGCTTTCAGGCCTCATTTATGATATAATACTTGACTACCAGGACAAAAAAAGCCTTATGCTTTACATGATGTTTTAGGTGTCTCAGAGTAGTGTATTTCACAAGTAGTGCAATGCAAGGTTAAAGCATGATTCTGTGCTTGCAACTCTTAAGTATTTCAGGTAGTACACCTCAAAATCTAACCTCAAAGTCTCTACAAGATTTTGTCTTTACTGTGTGTGACTGTTTATTCAACTCCCACCTAAATTTTTGGCTGTCACAGCTCATGGTAAGGCCTGATGTATGCCAGGAGCAGAGCCATTAGGTCAAAGCCAAGCACTAAGTAGGCAGGACAGGTGGCCAAAAAGAGATAAAGGGCCATAATTCAACCATTATCAACTGCAAATTGTTATTTCCAGGAGCTGTTATCTTTTGTTCGGCAGTCTCAGATTCTGCTAAATTATGGAAATGGTATAGACCAAATTTCCAAGATGGAGAGTATAGAACATGAGCTTACCCAGAAAGCTTTTGAAGTAGATCCAACAGCAGTTGGACTGCTGAGGCTTTCATGCTTCCTGGTGTGATACAGGAGATGCCTGCACTGTGATGGAAGAGGAAGGATGAGCACTCTCACTGTTGGCTAGGCAGCTAATTCTTTTCTTTTCCTCATAGGTGTGTTACCAGATGATAAATGGCCT
>WBMY01000733.1:0-25676 GCA_013397315.1 Donacobius atricapilla
TTCATGCCAAACCAATACAGTTAGTTTAAATTAGTCTTGTCTCAGCAGTTCCAGCTGGGATGGAAGTAATCTGAATAATGAGTTTGACTCACTAGAATACCTCAGTGTTCTTGTGGGCTTCAAAATAATACTTGTATATAACTAAAGTTATATATATATAAATTTGTCCCGGTTTAGGGCAAATTTGGGAGGAAACCTGTGCGCATCTAGCCTGTGCGCAAGCCTAACAGACAATGAAGATTGACTGTAAACTATTGTGCCTTAAACAAAGTGGCTCCACTGCTGAGCGCTACTGTGCCAGACATGCTGGAACTCCAGTACGTGCTGGAGTCCAAGGCAGCAAAGTAGTACACCACTATTAACATTGCCAATGCATTTTTCTCCCTTCCTCTAGCGGCAGAATGCAGGCCTCAGTTTGCTTTCACCTAAAGAGATGTGCAGCACACCTAAAACAGACTACCCCAAGAGTAGAAACACAGCCCCACGTTCGGTGCCACTTAAAGGATATTTGTCCTGGTTTAGGGCAAATTTGAGAGGAAACCTCCAAATGGGGCTCCTCTGGAAAAGCNACAAATATTACCAAATTATCGCTTTATTCTTGTCAGAGATTTAAAAAAAGTTTAAAAACACAAATAAACGAGAACCAAAAACACAAGCAAAAGAGAAAGAAGAAATATCTACAAATCTGGGAGTATTTATCTAGTTTTAGATTAATCAAACTTTTATGTATGATATTGGTCAAAAACTGATAGAATCATAAAACAACCTGAGCCAGATGGGACTCACATGAATCACCAGGGTCCAGCTCCCGGCCCTGCACAGGACAGCCCAGAAATCACATCACGTGCCCAAGAGTGTTGTCCAAGCACTTTGTGAGCTCTGGCAGGCTGTACACTTCCACTCTGGCACCTGTTCCAGTGCCCAGACACTCTCAGGAACCTTTTCCTGATGTCCAACCTAGATCTCTTCTGACACGGGTTCCTGCTTTTTCCCTGGGTCCAAATCAGAACAGTTCATGTGTCTGTCATAGCCTCTGTTTCTCCATGTGCTGGGGCAGAGGGCTCCTTAGTGTAGTGGAAAACTCCTTCTCTGAGCCAGAAATTGCCTGCTGCTCCTGATTTTGACAAGATGTGCAAACTGGATGTAGCAAGCAGAACCAGTGAGTGCCATGTCTGTGTGCCTGCTGCAATCTGGAAATGAAGTCAGCACTGAAATGTTGTACTGCATTGGGAATGGCAATAGATACGACACAGACTCTCGAGCTTAGTTGCCAAGGAGAGAATGTTTTATTCTTCAAGATCCTCTTTTATAGATAGTTCCAAAAGGGTCTGAAAGTGTAAAACTTTCATTGGCTATCAAACTAACACAAGACCATCACTGGACAGTTAGGAAAAACTCTCTTGACCGTTTCTTGCAAGTAAACAACAAGGAGACAAACAACACCTGCAAAGGTTGTTTTCTTTCTCCAAGGACTGTTTCAGTTCTCAGGCCTCAGTTTCTCAGGCCAAGTGTGAGAAAGTTATGTGACTTGATTTCAAACAGACATTGTGCTGCCTGTCTGATCTCTCGCATTCAGCATCCACACTGAAACTGTAAAAAAATGTTGAAACATCCACAATTAATAACTTAAAGGCACTCACGGAAAAAAAAGAACTTGTTCAATTTATAGGGTCTTTACAGGACACTTTTTTTTAATGTCAGAACCTACTGTTCCAAAAAAAAAGCAAATAACTTGCCTTATTCATTCTTTCATTGAGGTTTTCGTGGGGGTTTTATTTGGTTTGGGGTTGTGTTGTTTTGTTTGTTTTTTCTGTACTGAATAATTAGTGTAGTAATTCACTGAAGCAAAGCTGAGTAAGTGCAGCAAGGATGCTGAGACTACAAAAATCTTTTGCTGGGCCACATAAGCACAAACTATATGGGTACCACTTCACTGCTGAGAGCAAAGTCTGTGAAAAGCAGTTGTAAAGACAGATAAAGTGGGAGAGGACTGACACATCCTGGTATTTTGCTATTTCGTGTTACCTGGTCTCACCCTCAAGTCTAAATTATATGGTATTTTCTTTAATTGGCAGTAAAGTCAATTGATTTTTTTAAAATTTAATTATATTCCATTTAATTATTCATTCTAAGGAGATGATACAAAATATCTGGAGGAAAAAATGATCCACAATTAACTGACAATGCTAATATTGCCAAAAGAAAAAAAAAAAAAAAACAACCCTAGGTATTTTCCTGATATTTGAAAGGAGAAAGAAGTCATCAATATTTTGATCAGGCAACAGGATTAGTCCTGTAGCAGGATATTATATATATATATATAAATACACACACACACATACAGCTAGATCTCTATATCTGTGAATATGTGTGCATATATATGAGTGTATCTATATCTGCATGAGTATGTATGTCTATACATATAAAATGTATTAAATCACTGGAAACACAGATATCTAATAAGTGGGAGATATTCTGCCTGTGGAAATCCATTTTTTTCTAACCTATCATGAACAGCAGTCTAGGATAACTATCTGACACTAAAGGGAGACCAATGAGAAAAGAGAAGTGAAGATTTTCCTCTTCAGTTGCAAAAAAACATGCAGAATGATGGATATATTTCCTTTTTTCCTGAGGACCTGGCTGAGGAGGTTCTCATCTCTGAACATTTATCTCTATTACTATGGACTAATTGCTGCCATTTCAATTAAGGTAGTCCCCGAGTTTGTGAGGCACACAAAGGAAATCATCATGGTGAAAGTGCAATTTTTCCATGGGTATTACTAACCCAAGTTGTTCCAGTATCTTGGGTCATACAGGAGCAAGGAGTTGTAGGGAGCAATAAGGCTCATTTTGGCAGCAGGATTGCACACGCACAGAGGGAACCGCTGAGGAGCACACAGTAGGACAGAGAGTTAAGATATATCTGAGAACTGAACCAAATGGATTGAAATGACTTTGCAGGCTCTGAGAGCAGCTGGGAAGCTGAGGGAGGGAGGGAGGGAGGGAGGGACGGAGGGAGGTGGCAAAGCAGGCAGCAGGTGAGAGACACCTTGTCCCTGCCAAGGAATGGGTAACCCCTCAGCCCTTCCTCACCCACAGCCACGTGCCTTTTAGCTACTCAGGATTGCTTTGGTACTTCCAGTGTGATTCTAAGGTACATTCAATGAAAACAATTATTTTGCTTGCTTTTGCCCACCATATTCTGTCTGCTAAGCAGACATCAGGTTATATCAGTTTACAACACCAGAGCATCATTAATCAGTTGTGTTGCTTGTGATTTAGAGCAACCCAATTGAAAAAGGTTTGGAACACAGTTTGCAAAAGCTCTGATATCTTCACAGAAAGGGACCTTACAAAGCAGAAATACTGCCCAGGGCAGATATCACTTGCTAATACAGATGATTTATTGCACCGTAAAAAATGCAAAAAAAATCTTTTATGGAAGCATCAGGAAAGGGTATAGATAAAACCATGCCAGCGTGTCACTTCTGAGGAATCCATACCTTACTAGATGTCTTGATGCTACTTCTGATTTTGTGTAACTTGCAGCCCACCCACTCCTGTTCAGTCAGTGAGGCCTTTGGTTCAGCACATCAGGTGGGATCAGCCAGCGCAAAATTACTCAAGTCGGTGAAACTTTGCCAATCTGCACTCACCATCTGGCCTAAGGCAGTTACCACATCTCTTATGTCAATAGTTACAATTTTACTTCTGTTGGCTTTACATATCTGACATACCAGCTGCTAGACACCACCGCTTGTTTTAGTTCTGATTCTTACTTCATATGGTGAAGTGCCTGGGTGTATTTTGGCACAGTTGGACATGCTATGAAAGTGCCAAATGGCCCAGTCTCGCACAGTTAGCACTACTCCAGCAGCCTGTCTAGAAGTATCATCTTAGGTCATACTCAGCTACGGAGGTTTGCTTTGGTTTTGTTTACTGTATGCTACAAGTAACCTGGATTTGAACTGTTCTCCGTAAGTATAAGCTTTGTACATGACTGCATGGCCATATGGAGTCTAGTCTTCTGCAAGGTGAAACTCACCTCCAGCAGAGAGCTTCCCCATCACCACCACCATCACCATGCTCCTCAGCCTAATTTCCAGACCAGGCCATCAAACAAGATTCCTTCTCCGCCCAACTCACACTGACATGCAATTTTTATGGCAGATGAGAAATATGAGAAGTGTTTTATCACCATGTTTTGTAATGAAAATTAAAATGGAATCGAAAATATGCTTAAAAGTTATCTGAGTCATTTAACTGTGGACAGCATTCTTACTTTGCAGGAAATGTCTATGACTCAGGACCACTTGCATCTGGAGTATCCTTGTACATACCTACACCAAGGAAAGAGAAGACCAAGGAACAATGTCTGCAACTGAGGCCAGAGATCTCTCGCCCAGAGATCTGAGATGTTAAAAGTACATGAAGTGATGCTGGGGCCATGTGAGAGTTTGTCAGACTCTATTAGACCAAACTGAAAGTGTGTGTTGCAGTCTCCAGAGTGGGGTGAAAATACAGATGAATGGTTGGTGGTTTAGCTAAGGAAAAGCTGTTAAAGTGCAGGAGATCCCTACATGAATACTATCCCGTCCTCTCACCCAAGTTAACCCATCTTTGGGACATAAGAAATGCTTTTTTATTTCAGTTCTTTGCTGTAATTTACATAATGAGCTGACATCTTTGAATTTGTAGGTATATTAGCTACTTTCTGCTGTATTTAGTGCTTCGCTGCAATTTAAGGAATGGGATAAAACAGATAAATCAATCTCCTCTACAAAAGGCTACAAATCAGCTGTGTACAACTGTCCTAGTGCCAGCAAATCCACAAGAGTATGTGAATAATAACAGAAATGTATGAATAATGAGAGAAATAAGAGAAATAGCTTCATTAAGGTAATTTCCCTGGAAACAGTTATTGCTTGAAGCACTGTAACAAAAGATATTTTGTTTATATCACAATTTAAATGAATTATTTAATGACTCCCATGAGCATTCTCTGGCTTTAAAATAAACACATTATGTCTTAGTCTGTGCCCAGAGAGTTAATGGTAAAACAAAATCATTCAGCTTGGCTCTCACTGACATTAAAAGCATTTTGAACTGCCCTGCCAGTTTCAAGTAGCCAGACTTCTGCCAGGCTTAAGAATTAGGAATTGTACTTTTGCACATTTGGAAGAAGTCCAAAATGTATCCCAACACCAAGTACATTTTAAGCCTCTTAAGGCGACTTTTCATGATGAGAACAGCAGAAAGGCTCAGGAAAGCAAATGACTGCGAGGTACAACAGCTCCACAGATGCACACTCTGGTCCTGAACTTGTAGCAGCATTGTGACATTCTAGTTACTTAGCTATTTTCCAAGATCAGAGGTCCCCTTGTATTGATGATTGACTGAGAGATGGGAAGACTGATTCGGTGATCAGAATTCGATTTTACTCAGATTTTCCAAAAGCTTATATACCATTTCAGGAAGGTTAATAATTTTCCACTACAATTATCAGGTTAAAAATCATACAGAAAACTCATACATTTTACAACATCTTTTGCTCGCAGAAGTTTGATTGAATCACTTCTCTTCCCATAAGCAGGTTTAATCCCATCTTCTGTAATCTTCAAAGCCCTGTTTGTTCCTGCCATGGCATCTTGGTTATCAAACCAGCTATGCTAATTAAGTCTGTTTTACTCTCTATCCTGTGTATTCCCACACCCTTGGGCACCAATACATACCAGTGGGACAGACTCAGGTATGGTGTTCGTGACTGCTCCAGAGGACAAATAATAATTTTTCTGTTACAGAGTGTATTAGCTGCAATAAAAAAAGACTCTGTATTTGGAACAAAACTGGTTTCCAGATTTGTGGGGAGTTTCCTGCAAATTAAAGCAGTATCAGATTGCTTTCAAGAAAGTCAGTCCTGTTCACCCATCTGGCAAACTGTTAGAAGGTCCCAACAAAAACCATGTGTTAATAACATGCTACAAACTCTTCTATTAGTACTTTTATGAATATATAATGAATACTATGAAATAAAAACACTGAAACAGACCTAGTAAATAAGAAGCCTTTAAAACACCATAGAATATTAGATTGTTCCTGCAAAATCAGTATCCCCAAAGACTGAAAATTTTTCTATATTATGTATTGAATGAGTAAGAAACTTCATAATCACAAACCCCACTTTTTTCTTTCAGCCTCTTTGAGACAGAACAGAGCCAATTGCTCAGAAATGTTTCTCCTGAACTGTGTTCAAGTGGCAGTGATTTACATTTGAAGTGTCCATATATTACACTTCCAAAAATACACATGAATTTAAAACTGAATTTAAGTGGTCATGCCATCTTCTGATTTAATATTTTTTTCATTATAACACCCTTCTTTGATCAGATGCAAAACAAGTTAGTTGCAGGGTAGCTGCTAACTTTTGCATATGTGGATTGAAATCCAAAAATTCCTGCATGCTCATAAATGTCAGGCTCCTGTTTACTTACATTTCCACCCTCAAACTAAATTCCTGCATGTCTCACAGCACAATATGAAGAATTGCTCTTCTGCAAAGGGAAGCAGGTTTTAGTTCTGTAATAACCTGCCTAGACTCCACATCCTTGCACCCCCCCCACCAAAAAAAAAGCCAAAAAACTCACAAAAAAACCCCAACAAGCTGACACTACACCAAAGGGAACAGAGAATTCCCTGATTAGTGCAAAAGCATGCAAAGCTTATAAAAGTTGCTTCAGTGTAAGACTTAAAAAGCTTAATCCAGTTTTATTGTATTCTAGACACTAATATAAAAGCTTTGATTTAAAAGGGTATTCTTTGTAAGAGTAAAAAAAAAAATCTTTGTTAGACTTTCTATGTTATTTGAGCAATTTCTTGTAGATTTTAATCCTGCTTTAATTCCTGTGAGAATTTACAGCAGTAATGGGAGCAGGTTGCCCTGTGGAGGGCAGACAGACCCTTGCTCTTTATTACCTCTCCAGCTACGTCAATCTGTTGCTCCAGCTAACAGATACTAGTGACAGAGAAAAAAATATTCCCAGCACAACATGGACCTTTAATCTGCTCTGGGAGGTGACCTGGTACATCCCGGAGAGTTTAATTGGTGATATATATCTGTCTCAAATGTATATAAGCATTGACACATTTACAGAAGTCTGAAGAGACAACCTAGCAGAAGGCTGACTTTATCTATATACTCTCAGTAAAATGACTTTTAACATTTGTGTCAAGATATACAAACACCAAATTTGGGGGTGAAGGCGATTTGCAGATTCAGTTGTGTGGATTGAATTCTGTAGCCTCTGACTCTGTAGATTCAGAGGATTTCACTGGCTCCATGTAGAGCCTTAAGGAATTTTAAAATCAATCACCTGTCAACCCTGTTGATACTTCTTTAACGTTTCATGCCAAGGCAGTAACAAATAATAGTTACCTGTAAGGGGCATCCTTCACTAATATTCATGAACCACCTTAAGGATGGCCTCTTCATAAATCACCCTCAGAGGAGGATTATTCAAAAGACAGCAACAAATGAAGCCTGACACATCCTAAGTAGAGAGGGGTTCTGAGTAAAAAGCAAAAATGTTTTTAATGGTAAAGTCCATTAACACCTTACCAATATTAAAGTGACTATTGAATAGTAACATTTATCCTTCCCTTGAAAGTGATTGCTCTTAGAGGAGCAATACTACGGCAGGTACAAACATTGCAAAAAGAGATCACACTGCCTTGTAATTAAAATATAAACGCCCTCGCTGAAGGAAGGTGTATCATAAAAAAGCTTTAAGTGATGTTTTGCTGAAGTAGTGAAGTCTAGCACAAAAACAAAGTAGAACCAGCTGATCTCTGTTGTGAAATTTAGCTATTTAGAGCCTTACTCTGTATAATCACACTATCTTCACTCAACAGTATGACTACAGAATGGCTGGCACTTCAAAACCTGTTTAATCATCAAGAGTCAAGACAAAGGGTGTTTCTGGGGCAGACAGTACAGTTTGCTGGCAATTTTCCACAGGAAAAGAAAGGGCAGAAAAGTAGTATGGATAACTTTGATGAGGAATAGTGCAGGCAAAAATTCTGTCTACTTCAGTGTTTTGAAGTTCGTTCTGCCAAATGCCCTTACATGTTGCACAGCCACCAGCCACCTGGGGGTTTTACTGACAGAAGTTGGTACGATATAAGTTTCCATGTAAATACAGTCAGGCCCACTCACCACTGAAAAGATTGCCCAGAAGACAGTAATGGCTTTTTGAACTATTCAACACTTTTTCACACTGTACAATATCCACCAGAAACCTTCACTCGCACATTTTTCAGCTCAAGTTTCATATACAAAAATAATCGAAGCATCAAACAAAAAACTGTACCTGCTTCTGACTTGTACTAAAATTTGATCTCCATATTTACTGTCCTTCATCTGGGAATGCAAAAGAAAGGAAGAGAATAAATTGAATACATAGCACTGGTTAGACTTAGTGGTGTTGAGTAGTTTGGGAGGATATAATTAATTTTATATGGGATTTTGAGGTAATATTGTGCTATGAGGCATGTGTGCTTGCAGACCTTGATCTGCTATTTCAGCATGCAAGGTTCTTTTCAAAAACTTTTGTAGTAAGCTTACCGTTCTCAACATCTGATGCAATCGCTAAGTTATATATCCAAGAGGTCTTGGTCTCCAACTATCCTCCCCCAGTTTTAATACAGAACAGTCAAGTCATTCTATCAAGACTGTCTTTGCATGATAGCAGAATCATATTTCTAAGTAACAGTAATTTTTTATCATCAAGGGCCTACTTCTATTTATTTGCTGACTGAATCATTACAAATCAAACTGATAGTAAATTTACTCCTGTTGAGAAGCCTTTACAGAATCATTCAATTTTCTATAAACATGTTTAATTTCCATAAGCAATAGCAAATTATTTCTCTGATTATATTTCAAGAGTTTCTTCTTTCATTTTTCTGCCTCTCAGAGCTGTTGATTGAAATCTGGAGGCAGATGAATAATAACGAGCTCACTTCAAGTGTTCGAAATGCAATATGGGCTCCATGGTGATTCATTAAATTAGGTAAGAATACATGGAGGTTTTCCCAAATAGCAGGAAGCTGTCCTAGTTACTATAAATGATAAATATTGTTATGAAAATGCATGAAAACTAGATCATCACTTTTATTCCTCAGGATGTTCACAAATCATTCACAGTAATGAGTCAAGATTAAATACCTCTACAGTCTAGCAGATCCAGACTGTCTAAACTTAAGACATGAAATACCCATGTTTCTTGTCTGCTGCCGGAGACTTTGTCCAGGATGGGATTTCAGACCTCATTAAATGGCCCTTGCCCACCAAAAGTCTGGATAAAAGTGGTGTTATTGCCATTTGAGAAAAGCTGGTGCAATTTGATTCTTCTGAAAAACTGCACTTCTTAGAGATACGGACGTAGAATCCCTATTGACACTGGGGATCATTGCTGGTGGCCAAAACTTTAGAAATAGGTATGATTTATAGGGCAAGCATGGAAAAGAAAGTTGGCAGCTCTGCTAGTCCTGGTCTCTGTAGGGATGCTGGCTCTGTGGCACCTCACAGATTTTCCACATGGCACCCATTCAGAGAAAGCCCTACAGGAAACACTTCCATCACTTCATTTTCTGACTCCATTTCTACTGCCCCATAGGCATGAGAGGTACTTTCCTCTCAAATCATCCAGCCGAAAGCTCGCTCATGCCCAGCTCATTGTGATGACTCCTGACCTGTCCCCTCCTGCCTGAAGGGTGCCTTAATAACAGTAAAATAGAGTAAACTTATGTGAGCAGAAATTTGTCCTTCTGGTTTTTTTCCTGCATAATAGAGAGCTGTAAAATTAACATCACTGCTTTTAGCAAGGCGGATTACATCTCTGACTGCAGTCACTGCATCATTAAACCCTGTGTGGCAAAGGCAGGTGATGGTTCACTGTAAACAGAACAGGACTTTTCTCCTCTTCTACGTCTGAAGCCCCTGGACAACAGGAACAGTCTGTAACAACTGTGTGGGGCCGCAATGAATCAGGAGGACTTGGGAACAGTGTCAAAGCAGTGCCCAGGGCTGGCAGAGAGCAAAGGAAAGTAAGGTTTCCCCCTCTAAGGACTGAAAAGGAACACTAGAAGGGGTTGCCATAGAAAGGGAGGTAAACAAGGATGATTTACCTACAGTGTGTTCCAATAACATAAAGGATACACTAAAACTTCTCTAACAGAGAATGAAAGAACTGTCAGGGGTTTAAACATTCAAATAAACACTTTTTACAATTTTGGTCACAAGGAATTTTCTGTGACTGGAGAGAGTAAATAGTGGCTCTCAGGATGATGATTTCTAAGTTTGTGAGCTGAGGCTCATGAGACAATTAAAAGACTGAGTTTTTTTCTTTTTTTACTATTCTTCTGAGCTTGAGGGTAAACACATAATGTCAAACCTTTAAGTGCAAAGGTGAAAACCATGTGCACAAAACTTCCAGAAAGCCTGGACAGGGTGACTCATATGGAAATGGACACTGGTTCAAAATGTTTTCAGCTTTACTGTAACTAGGCAAGTAATTTTTCATTTCGAAGAAGATCAATTGAAGATTTTAAGAAAACCCCCAGCAAAGCTCCTCGACTACAAATGCTAGAGGCCTGAGGCAAAATCCAGCCCTTTACCTCTGTTACAACCTGCCCCAGAAGGTGAGAGTAACCCAGGTTCTTGTTAATAGATCCCTTGGGGTGGATTGGAGTGAAATGACACTGAATGATCAGTGTTTGTAAAAATATATATGGAGAGTTTATTTTTTGAACAATTTGGCTGCAACTGAAGTTTTCCAGCTGAGACACTCACAGCCTTCATTTCTTATGGGACTAGACTGTGTTTGGAAACTGACCTCAAGTGGGAAGACAGCTCCAAAGAAAACTGTCCCAGGTTAAGGAGAGAACAAATGGGACAGTCTGTAAGAAAACAATATTATCTTGATCCTAATTGCTCCGAACATACCAATGGGTCTGCCTTACCCATTACTCAAAAATCATCCAGTATCTTTCATGAGTGTTTTGTGGACAGTTTGCCACAGCAGTGTGTTGCTGAAGAAAAAAATCAACTCTTTCCAAGAGCAAGGTCATGGATATTTGATGGTTTAGTTAAGGATAAAGAATTGACTAGAAAATTAAGGAGAGGCTTACCGCCTCAGTAACAGATAATACAGCTGGGGTGGGAGGGGGGATGTGAAAGCAAAAAATGGGGCTTCCTGGAAGTGTTCAGATAGCTTGGAAGCCAGCTGAGCTTCCAACATCCAGTTATCCCTAACTGAACAGAACTTCCTTCAGCAGATCCCTGATTTGCAGAGATACCAATATTTTTGTCAAAAGCTATGATGTTGATTGACAAAATGAATGCATCCTCCAGTGAAAATTTAAAAAAAAAAAAAAAAGGGATAAAACAAAGGGGATTAGATGAATCAGGAAAAATCCATTCTGTGATAAAGTCTGCAGAATCAATGTGGTCAATTCATCTAAGACAGGAAGCATTCAAATAATTACATAGCAGAAGCCTCCTACGAAGATGATGAAGAGCATTTCCTAGAAAACAGCCTTACAGCCTGTATGTTAAAGGTGCACAGAAGATGTTGGCCAAGAGAAAAACTCGCACACTTAATTGTTTGTGCTTCAGAAGTACTTAAAAGTTTACAGCATTGCAAAGAAACCATAGCTGCAGATGAATTAATTGACTTTTTTGTTCAAAAACACTGACAGAATGACAAGGAAAGATGACACTTGTAGGGATAAAATCAACTGCAAGTTTCCACCTGCTAACTGAAAGAGTGCTTTGTCAGGGTGACTGACTCCATGTGTTTCTGTAAAGAAGCACCATGGAAAAACAATTAAGAAAATAAGTTATACAGAGAAGCAAACTGTCATCATGGATTTTTCTATCTGAAAACACTACAGCAATAAAGAAGATCTATCTGACTTTAACTGCACCAAAATTCATCTTCTAACAGGATAGTGTGGTGGAGTTTCTAAACTGCACTGCACCTTAGACTTTGAGCAACTCAGTATTCTTGGATGTTCAAAAACCAGACATCCCTTAGCTTACATCTTCAGTTTATAAAAATGACACAGAAAACCTGATCTTTATTTTCAGTAATTAATTAGTTCATTAACTAGATAAAAGAAATTCATCACAGCGAATAATAGGCATTTCTGCCTGTGGGCAGTTGTCAGCAGGATGTCCCAGACCCTTCAGTGCTGCCCAACAACAGGAAAAGGGGCAACAGTCACAAATCAAAGTTCCATCTAAATATGAGGAAAAACTTTTTTACTGTGAGGATGACAAAGCACTGGAAGAGGCTGTGCAGAGAAGTTGTGAAATCTTCTATGAAGGTACTCGAAATTCACCTGGGTGTGATTCTGTGCCACGTGCTCCAGGTGAACCTGCGTTAGCAGGGAATGTGGGCTAGATGATCTCTTGTTTCTTCTGTTGTTGTAGGACATGAAAAAATGAGTGACTCCAAATACCTTTTTTGAAGGCAAAGATCATAAGGCTTTATTTGTCTATTTCTTATTACCTTTTATAAGGCGTTCTAATACAGACTTAACATGATTGGTGAATAGAAATGACATTAGTTAAATTAGAGAAACAGAACTAGAAAGGTAAACATCACATAGAGAAAACTGTTCTGAGAACGAATCAGTTGTTTATCAATATTGTTTTGAGAAGAAGCTTTCTCGAGATATTTTTCCCTTGGGAAAAGGTTAGCAACTGCTAGCAGGCTAAAATCTCTCAGACTCAGAAATATCAGGCCCACATCCTTTCAATCCCATCTAATCTGTGATTTCTGTCATTCCCTAGATACCTCGGGGAAAATTTGAGCTCTACTCTGTTTTTTAGGCTCCCATGCCTTTTTCTAAAGGCCATATTCTGTAAACTGCTGCTTTCATTGCTCAGGTTGTTATTGGATCAAATAATATTTGCTCAGGTTCTCTTGGATCAAAATATGATTGTTATAGGTAACTCTGATGCAACATATAAAGCCAACACATAACGCAACATCGGTGTTGCAGAGAAGCAGAAGCACTCTAGTACTCAACTGTTGGTGTCAAGGGCATCACTAGGATGACCAACACAGAAACCCAGAGCAGCTTTGGCAAAATGATGAATTAACAGACATAAAAGGAGCTGCTTAAGATGTTTGGCCATGACATGGCAGAAGATGACATTTTTGAATGTCCCATACTGAAGCATGAAACATGCTCCGAAAAAAGAGAAAGAAAATTGAAGGGAAAATCTCGGAAGTATCACCTAATAATACAAGAAGGGAATGCACAGAGAGTGAAGGAGATTAAATGAACCAGTGGAAAGGACACACATCAGAAGGAGGGATAGGAAGATAGGAGGTCAAACACAGATTTTTTTTAAAAAGGAGAGTTGGGATGAAGCATTTGCACCACATTCTCATTTAATGCATAACATGCATAACACAAGAGAAAGGATGACACTGATTAGAACTCCCCCTTTGGAAGGGGGAAAAGAAATAGCCATTTTGGGCAAACATCAAAGGGTGTAATTGCTCTGTTTATACTGAGTGAAAAATGTTCTGCAAATGAGTCAATTTACATAATGTGGAGGCATTTAGTATGATTTATAGCCCTGCCTTAAAAGCAGTGGAGTGAAAAAAATGTCGTTAAAACCCCTGCATTTTCTTAGAAGAATAATTGGTGTTGAAGAAGAAACTTGTAAGAACATCACAAGTTTAGAGCCTGGGAAGAATCTGCAGGTGGACATGTGTTATTGCACAGTTTGATGGGGAGCTGCAAGGACATCTTTTCCCCAGTACCATTATAGGGAACCTGAGGGAAGCACCTTGCAGGCAGCCCACAAGACTCTGAACAGCACGGATTTTCACCCCAGTGCTCTAATGTGTGCTCATATACTCTCCATCTTAAACAGGAAACTAGCAGCCACCTGCCCTGCTGAATCTCCCCAAGTTGCCTGCCTGCCTGTGCTCTAGCTCATGTGTCACATTTTGCTTGGTAACTTCCACACCAAAACCAATCTGGATGTAAAAAGTGTTTCTTCTTTTCTTTGTGCCTCTGTTGCCAGTTGAACCTGCTTCTTGAGACTGCCCAGGTCTTAGGTATCAGTACTCACAGGAACACAAAGGTATATGGAAAACACACAGCCCAGCAAAGGCACAGGGCAGGACCTCTCTTGTGACAGCTGCTCCTCTGTTTTTGCGGCCTAAAGCAGTTGCAGAACGACAGCCTCATTCCCTGCAGAGATCCCAGCTGAGGGGAGAGCTAAACCACTGAGAGGCACAAGGCCTGAAATTGTATCAGGCTTCAACAGTAAAACAACTTCCTTATGCCACTTAAATTTCACTCAGGAGAAGTGCAGATAACTCAGAAGAGCCTCCTTTACACCAGCGTGACAGGGCTGGCCAAAGTTCATGACAGGAGAAGCCTGACACAGAGGGTCTGGCAGAGCTTTGAGAGAGAGTTCCATGTGGGTGAGTTCCCAGCTCTGGGGACTGCGCTGATCACTGCCTGGGAGCTCACAGGGTACACATGGCATGAGCACTTGCTGCTAGGTGCCATGAGGTTGAGCCTAAAGTTACAGCTCAGCTTTGCTGCTGGGATCCAGGGCAGTTTTATTCCCAGGCTACCTCTGGCCTCATTTTGCTCTTGAAAAGGGACTGCTTTTCCCACAAAAGTGTTGTTGTAGCACTCTGTGCTTGCTCTCCATGCTGATCCCTCTGCCCTTCTGTTCTACAGGTTCTGATGCCAGGCAGAGCTAGCTCCTTCTGACTGTCACAGGAATATTCCTGTGAGTTCTACATAACCTGTGAAATGCTCTCCTTTTTTAGAAAAGCTGCTCTGCTACTCACCTTCCAGCTGAGATGGAATTCGTGGCATGCCTATTTTGTTTTGAATCAAAAGAGGCAATCACATTTTGATTTGCCAATGGATAATATTTAGTGCAGGCTTTTAAAAGGAAGCCTTTTTGCTTTGTTCTGCAAGACATTGAGCACTCCCAAAATTTTAACAGCCTGGTGTAGTGGGAGTTGTTCCTGCCCATGGCAGGGGGCTTGAAACTCGATGATACTCTAAGGTCCTTTCCAACCCAAACCATTCTATAGTACTATGGTTCGCTGATCTAAATGATAAATCATAATTCCCCACATGATAATGGAATCATCTTGATCATGTTCTGGTGATAGTCACTGAGAAATTAGTAAAAGCTAGAGCTAAGCATTTTTCTTTTCAAACTCAGTGTTCTATTTACTTCCTTGAAAATGTGGAGATTGAGTTTCCTCAACTGAGTGGAAAATAATTTCTACCAAACAAGTACTTATGGAACAAATTTGTTCACAAATTTTTGAAAGGTGTAAAAAATGAATGAGAATGTTTTTGTGAAAATTGCCACAGATAACGTTTTACTGTTTACCTTTGAAAAAAAAACAAAACAAAACAACATTAAATTAAAGACTCTACCTCTGCTAGCCATGGGTTAGCAGGTTGATAGTAGAAGTAAAATCAATACCAGATAACTGTATTGTCAACTAATCTCAATTCACACATTCCTAAGGATACTGTAGAGTCTGCTGCAACTTTTATCCTGTTTTATTAGCGAAAAAGAAAAGATTCTTTCCAAGATTACCCAGGCTGTTCATTTTATAGATTGTCCTTTAAAAAACACTGTTCTGTAAAAGTGAGGAAACAGGAATCTGATACAAATCTAATACAGAAGGTAGTTGGGTAATTCATAATTTGAGCTCCAGTCAAAAAGGTATAAGCTTTATAAAGGTGGAAAAACGTTTACCCTCTCACACACAGTTTAACTCATTATCCCTGTCTGGTACTGTAGTCAGGACATTTGTCTTTTGAACATTATTTAAACAATTTAAACTCATTAGGGACCATAATACCATTACTTTAAGGGAGCAACATCTTACATAAAAAGCAGTCTCACCAGTAACCTATGCAATAAGACACTGGCCAAAATCAGTACACATTGTAACAGCAGGGTCCTGAGTGTGTGGTAGCCATAGCAGAAAGAACAAGAAAATGTCACGGTATTATTATGTCAGCATGAAAGGTCTTATTGTTCCCAGTCGAATTCTCTTTATTCCTGAACGTGTACCTGTTACACAGTTGCTGTGGGATTTTCAGGCTATTTTAGCGTATTTATGACTCAGTTATGAATCTTCATAAACAGAGATCATTGTCAGCATGGGCTCAAGTGAATTCAGCATTTTCAAGGAGAAATAAATAGTCAATAAGAAGCATATTTCTCATTTCACATGTCTATTCAAATACTGTCTCACATCAATCAGATCCATACACTTTAAAGCCTGCCTTGAGAGACTATGGCTGCACTTGTAAATAGGAGAAGCACTCAACAAGCTGAAAAAGAGTCGCTGAAAGAGAGGGGATGTCACTGGACACAAAGTTTGGCAGACAAACATGATGGAGCATGACAACACGAAAGCCTTGACTGAATGCAGATCATATTCATGGTTGTTCATTTGTGGGTTTTTTTAAAGAAGAATAATCTTTGCTTCCAGAGTGGTTAAGAGTCTTATTTATTACTTAGTTCTTTCCTACTGTATAACAGCACTTCACTACTATTTCTTTCTTTGAATCACACAATAACAGGATCAGTCATGCGGGAAAAGACCTCTGATATTGTCATGGACGGGTGGCGGCGGTGAGATGCCACAACCTTCTCGCTGAAGGTGTCTTTACAAAGACATTCCATGGGCACAGGCACAGTCCCTGCCTATAGTGATTGCTCTTTTGTGAGTGCTACCAAGCATCACAGCTGTGATAGTTGCCACGTCAGGCAATGCAGGAGAAACAGGGTGAGACTGGATTCTTCTGGAAGCCTTGTTTATTCTTTGGGATCCAGAAGGGAAGAATCAGATAGCTCAGGGGGGCAGGGATTATATGGGGAAGCCAGGAGGTGGGGTTACAGAACTTGACCAATGGGGTGAAGGATTCAGAAAGGGACCAATCAGGGATCGAAAAGGGACCGATCAAAGGGGTAAAAACCAGGAACTGGGAAACCAGCCGATAGGGGGTAACAAATTAACACTGCAAAGCTCCATGGATGTGGCACACCTTGGTCACTCTAACCTCCAGAGAAGTCTCTTAGGGACTTCCTCAGTGGAGCTGTCACAACTTGAACAGCCTAAAGGCTGCAGACTCTCCATGGGAGAGTAACACCATCTGTGGATGACTCAGGGGCCAACACATGAAATCACTGAGTCCTATCCATGACCCAATACCTGCCAACTAGACCAGGGCACAGTGTCACATCCAGTCTTTACTTAAACACTACCAAGACAGTGACTCCAGCAAATCTCTGGGAAGTCCATTCCAATAGCTAACCTCCCTTTCTATTAAAAAACTCTTCTTAATGTCCAACTTAAACCTCCCCTGGCAGAGTTTAAGATTATGATGTCGTCTTGTCCTGTCATGGCTTGCCTGGGAGAAGAGGCTGATCCCCATCTGGCCACAACCTTCTTTCAGGCAGTTGTAGAGAGTGATAAGGTCAGACCCTCATAGAATACACTTTGGTGCTCTGAGAGAGCATTTCTGCCAAAGGGAACACACCAAAACTTGGCAATGGTCTTGTAGGAAATGGGTTAGATTTCAGCTACGTCTCTGTTCATCCTCACTGTCTGCTTCTCTCGTCAATGAAACAAAAGTGAGTTGCCACATACTTCATAGGGCTTTGCTCCAACAGCCGTGAATTTCCTGGATGATTACACTGATAAGGAGATGCTTATCTGTCTGAGGCTGGTGCTCCAATAAAGTGCTAGTAAATAACAGCAATTCCACGATCAAGCATTTCTCTTCCTTTGTCTTGAACTGCATTTTTAAGAGAAAGTACTTAATTTTCAGGCCGTAAACCATTACAAAACAGATGTTTACATTTGCCCTAGGCTGTGATGCCTAGGAAGAAGAAACCTAAGAGGAAGACAAAAACCAAAACCAAAACCAATGTAAAGGAATATATACCATATCCTGTATCTACCCCCATACTGCACAGGTGGGGCCCATAGCATTAACTTAAAAATCTGAAATCCTTTCTGCTACTTCTAATACATGATGAACTTGGAGAAGATGAGGAGTAGTTTTTTGAATCCTGATATCTATTGCAGAAAAGGTGATCTTACTTCATCCCTGACAGGCATCTGCAGGGAGTTAGCCAGCTTGCCAATTTTTCTTGATTAGGACCACTTGGGCCAGCTCCACTGAAAATGTTAATTATTCTATTGAACCAAGTACAGGAATAAAAAGATGAATGGATTGGTTGGAGTAATGACCACTGCATTTGGGGAAGGTGCAGAGCCAAAGGCATTACAAGGAGTGCGAGGCTCAAGAGTGGGATGGAGATGAGAAGCCAGGGTGAGAAACAGATGGCAGGCCAGCCGTGGCAGGGGCTCTGGGTCTGCTTTGTGTCCTCATTCTGGGAGTGAAGTGAGAGTCCTGCCCCACTAGAATATGCTTACCTTCCCCATCTTCCCACTTGTGCACTCCTCCAGTGTGCAGTGGATGAACAGCACTAAATACAGAAACATCTGAGCTGGAAGTGTGCCCTGGTGGCCAAGAAGGCAAATGGAATCCTGGTGTGCGTAAGGAAGAGCATTGCCACCAGGTCCAGGGAGGGGATCCTGCCCCACTACACAGCCCTGGTAAGACCACATCTGGACGGCTGTGTTCAGTTCTGGGCCCCTCAGTACAAGAGAGACTTGGAGATTTGTGGGCATCAGCCTGGCAAAGGCACAGGGCCAGCCAAGTCTCACCCCCAACAGGTCAGGTCTTGGCTTCAAGCGCTGGGAGACATTTGTTTAACTTAGGGTGAGACAGAGATCTCCGCCCAGGTGACTTTGCAGTTATTATCTTAATGAACCCAAGTTCTGCTCTGGTATTGGTTGTCAACATTCCATAATTTGGTCATGCTTCTAGAAACCTCTACCCCCAAGCCTACATATTGCCACTCCTCCCTCATTTCTGGTCTTCAGAGTTCATTCCCATACAGTGTACAGCTTTTGTCCTGAGAGCACTGTGTTAGGTTTCTGGGCACCATCCCTATTTTATTTCTCATTAAAGTGATTTTACTTTTCGGGCACTTCATCACACCTGCACCTTTTTCTGCGCCACATTTGCCCTGAAGTCAGGGAATCCAAAAGACATGTTGCAGCCAACCCCCAATGCTGTGACAGAGATCCTGGAGTGGGTTCAGTGGAGGGCAAAAAGGATGAATAAGGGATTTGAGCATCTCTCTTATGAGGAAAGGCTGGGGAAACTGCACCTGCTCAGCCTCAAGGAGAGATGACTAAAAGGGGACCTCATCAATGTTTATCAGTAGCTGATGGGAGGGTGCCAGAGGATGGAGCCAGGCTCTTCTCAGTGGTGCTGAGCAATAGGACAAGACAACAACAAAAAGTAGGAGTCTTTGAACTCCACTAACAAGTTGACACGTGATTTCTCAGAGAGGAAAACTTTTGCTTATAGCTTTTTGTTGTGCTCAGTTTATCCTCATGAAACACGGAATGAGCACTCTTAATAACCATTCTGAGTAAAAGAACAGCTTGGGCGGTGAGTTGAAGTGCCTCCACCTGCTGTGTTGGCCCAGACCAAAAAAAAAAACCGCTTGGAACTCCCTTTACACACACAGAGCTTATGTCAGAAATGGTATTTTCATCTACCAGCTCCTTCACAGAATTTTTGTAAAAACATTTTCTAGCTTTTCTGGTTCCTTGGTCTCAAATTAGAGCTATTTGGATGGGAAATGTAGGGTGCTGTCCTGTGTACAAATATCTGGATATTTTTTAGTCTCCAGTTTAGTTAAAATTTCTGTCAGGAAAATGGCTGTGGTTAGACATTGGCCAAGAGTGTTCCCAGGGCAGCCTATTGGCATTGATGGAAAACCTTCTATTTGACTACCGAGGTTTGGAAAAGAACCACAAAATCTCTACTGAGTTTTCAGATGTGGCTGGAAGTTATATAGCTGTGTTGGGTTGAGTCTGCCTCAAAATTGCTTTAGATACTGTCGAGGACATGGTTTCATATTACCTTCATCATATTTAACATGCTTGAAATGGTCCATTTGCACTGTACATTACAGAGAGCAGACTGAACTGTAACTGCTGTTAAATGTCTTATCAGTGCTGCTGGGTTTTTTTCATCTAAGGGATAGAATGGTTTTCAAATCTGGATGGCAAAGCATTTAATTATTTCTACTCTTTCTTCCCCAGCACCTTAAATATTAATATGATTTCTGTGTTTTGGCAAACCTGAAAGAGCAGACAGGATTAGGCATTGAAGTTTATTCTCACAGAAGGTGGGTGAAGGATAGTCTTGTTTTCAGCCGATGCTCAAGTCCCTGGAAAGGATTTTCAGTGTGACAGACTAATTGGTGTGTTACAGATAATTGTTGATAATTCAGAGTCCCTTGATGACTTTCATCTGTGTCCAATATCCCACCAGCATAGCTGTTTTTCTGAGGCCAGCAAATCTCCTTCATTTTACTGACAGCATCTTTGCAAAATAAGTGCCTGCTGAAAATCTTTTATTTCTGTCAGATTTGTAAGGTGGAAGCTGAGAACCCCAATGTTCTTCATGTAGTCTACAATGTGTTCATACTGCCTAAGGTTTAAACTTCTTTGCTGAATAGAAGTGAATAATTTCGTTTCAGCTGCAAAATTATTGACAGCTGGAATAGTCCTTTTGCCTTTTCTAGCGCTGCATAACACATCCAAATTAACAATACAAGCACACCAGAAGAATGCTAATACATAGATTGCAGGACAGATGAAAAGCACCCCAAAGATAAAAAAAAGTATGTGTCCAATGTACATGTGTCCCAAGTAAAGTGATCAAAACAAAGTGTCACAACGACAGCTGCAGTTGAATGACTCCAGAGTCATTCCTTGGTAGAAGATCCTCAAAGCATTTGTCAGATGCTTTGTCTTTTCCATAATCACATTTTCCCTGAACTTCCAGGACGATACAGTCACTTGGTACTTGAATTCTCTTCTAACAGCGCAGTCTGACAGATAACAGGATTAGTGCCATGAAATGCAGAAAAAAAAATGGTTAAACTTGTTGTATTTGGGCTTTCTATGAATAGGATGTTTGCTGAAGCACTGTGATATGCTGAGAAAATTATTCAAGAAGTCATTTATTTTTCACACACTTGTCTGTCTGCCCAGAAAACCAATAATTTGTTTATTCAGTTAAATAAGATAGGACACTGACTTGCCAAGATACAGAAATGAGTGCTGAGATCTGTCAATACATTCATGAATACAGATAGTATTTTACATTGACTTTGGTTTAATTTTAGCTGAGGGCTCATGCATCTTTCTGAAAGATTTTTTTTTCCTCTATGGTATTTATGGTGAGAACCATCAGGGCTGTAAGCTCCAGGGTTCGTCCTGCTCTCTCATTTGACATGGATAACATCCACCATGGGAAGAAGAGCTGTATTTTATTGGAATGACATAACTGAATTGAGGTCTTATTAAATCGTATCCATTGGCAGATTCTCTACAAACCTTCAGCAGTCTGATTTCTGAGTGAAGTTTAGGAACATGTTTATGAATGTACTCTCCATAGATGGAGCAGGAATTGCACACTGGGCCTTTCTTCTTTACAAAGGATGGAGAGCTTTCTTCTCCTGGTTCAGGGCTGACTTTTCCAGTGTGCTCAGAGTTCTGCATCTCAATTTTGTTTCTCTCTGCAGGTGCTATAAATGCAGAACTGAATTTGCTGAATGCTGTTACGTGTCTTTTTCTGGTAAATCAAGACAACACATCACTGAGTTCAGGGAAGTTATGCCATTAGAAAAGCAGTGTGATATCAGAATTGCCTGTCTCATTGCAAGCAAAGCTATGCTCCCAATCAGACTAAGCTTTACCTATTTCACACTTTCAGGTTTCCTTCTGATGCATTATTTTCCTAGGGGTAAAAGCCCAGTTATTTCAGCATTGCAAAGCCTTTCATCCCTCTGTCTTCATTGTAGCTAATATAATTACTTGTTGCAAATGATTGATTTTCCCCTTTTTTCCCCTTCATTAGTTTATCATTGGTTAGATGCTCAGAGAATACCAGAAGACCATTCTGAACACCCATCTACCTGTATATTTTCAGAAGTTGTTTATATGAAGCACTCTCCTATTTTGTAACCTTTATTAAACCCTAAGTTTGTGAAAGCTTTCATGGCATCCAAGCACATATGTATCATCTGACTAGCCTTATTTACAACCTCACTGACTCCTAACTTAAGTAACATTAGGTTTGAGGGCAACGGCTTCCTTCTATGAAAGTTGTGTTGATTTTTCCCCTACTCTTTGTATTTCTTCACATTCCTATTGATTTTATTAATACATTGTCTTTTTCAGACACCAGAAGCAAGGTGTCTGCCCTGCAGCACTGCAGCACCCTAGCTCTCTGTCCACAGTTTTTGGACATCAGCGTAAAATTTGCACCAACTTTCCTTCTTACTGCCATTTGTCACAGCGAAGTCATTACTTGGCACAAAACCCAGCACTGCCAAATTCATAGGAGGTGTTTTAAGAAACGGAACCACACTGGTAGATGGCTTTGCTTTCCAGAAAACCCAATTCTTCCCTTGCTTCTCAGACATCAGATGGAGTTAAGCAATAAAGATCGAGCCAAATGTTCTGTTGATATTCCAAGCCACTAAAACAGATCCCGTGAATGAGAGCAAATCCCAGGAGCCAATCTGAAATACTTAAGGGCAGTGATTTGCCTCGTAAGTTCCAAGGGGAAGCGGCCGTAGCTGTGACAGGCAAGAGGCCTCAGGCCCCCTTGATGCTCTGTGTTACTCCATGCACCAATCCCTCCATCAGCCTCACACCCTTGGGGACAGCGCACCAAACTAAAATCAGAGCTAAATTTAACTGAGTTAAGAGCAGAAGCTCTGCCCAACTTCTGCCTCTCCCTGCTGTAGGAAGACCATCCCAGTCCGTCACTACGAGTCACCCGCAGGCTCCCCGCCCCTGCTGAGGCCCGAGTGCAGCAGCGGGGCTGTCTCGGCCTGCGGTCGGTGCTGGCGGTGCCTGCGATGCGGCGTCCGTGCGCGGCGGGGCGGCGGCGGCCCCTCCACGGCCCTTCCATGGCCCCTCGCGGCCCCTTATAGCCCCTCACGTCCCCTCCTGTTCCCTCACAGCCCTGACATCCCCTCAGGTCCCCCCAGGGCCGCTCCAGCCGGGCCGCGCCGCCGGCCCAGCGCCGCCCTGTGGCGGGCGCGCCCCGCAGCTCCCGGGGAACGGGGGCTCGGCAGGCTCAGCCCCGGGAAGGGGCCGCGGGGGCGCGTCCCGCCGCGACAGAAAAGCACCGGAGACTGGCTCAAGCGAAGCTGCGCTCAGAGCTTCTGGCAGGGTCCAGGGAATCCCCCCTGCCCCGCGAGAAGCCGCTGAAGCACGCTGCGGGGTTGGGGAGCGAGGGAGGGATTTGCGCACGGCGTAACCCAGAGCATCACCGGGGGCTCGGGGCCTCTTGCTTGTCACAGCTACGGCTGCTCCCCCTTGGAACTTTAAAGGCAAATCGCCCACCTTAAATATTTGAGATTTGCTCTCTTTCTCGTGTGAGGGAAAATAATAGAAAACAAATCAGATACCAGATGTAGACAAAACCGATTTGTTTAGATTTATCATTACTGCATCCTCTATATTGCATGATTTTCTTCTTGAAATACCCCTGAAGTACAAAGTACAGGACAAAGATGGTAAATGGTATTATTACTTTGCTCTGTTTCTCCATCACACTTCTTGGTGAGTTATGCCAGGAAGCTTTGGAATCATTTGTTTAGAAAAAAGCCGCAATAGCTGTGTTGATGATGTGTTTCAACATATTTTTCTTCTCTAAAATACATATTTGACACTGAGTTGTTTCATTGGTTCCAATCTCCCAGAGTACAATTCTTATTATTAATAATAACAATATTTCCTTTTTTATGTTTTTCTCTTAGGTGGGGAATTGTACTTTCCCATGACAATCGAGATGGGGGAAAAAAGGGCATCTTACCTTATAAAAGGAAAACAACCGCATGCATTCAGCAATAATTTATTCCACCAGCTGCTTGTCAGTGACAACACTGAAAGTAAAATTGTTCCTACCCCAGGAGCCCAAGGAGGATACTGGGATAATGCAGGGAAGGAAAGGAGTGAAACTGGGGGTGAATCCATCAGCACTGCTCAGCCCAAGGAAGGGCTGGCATGCCCTAAATGATACTTCTGGCAAGCCAGGGGTTGGGAACGAAGATTTACTCTTGCCAAATCGGCACTTATATTTCCTGTGAAGTGACGCAGCTGAGATGCTGATGGACACAGGGCTGACGCTCACGATTCTAGGTCTCAACGCAGACCTTCTGGCCTTTAGTACTCCTGCCTGGCCTTGCCAGAGTTAGTGTTTGAATAAACTCTCAGGCTCACTCTGCCCAGGTTTCACCAACCAAATAAAGTCTGAGGTACCTCCTAATGGTCCCAGTGGAGTTCAGTGCTGTATGGCAGTAGGTCCTGAAAAAAAAAAGGTGTCAGAAGGAAGGATTGGTAACACTGAGGGTGGTGTTATATTACCTGTTTTGCAGTGTGTATACCACTCCATGCCCTATTCTCAGCTGTCTTGCCAGGGAAATGCTTCCACATCCTTGCCAGGGGCCAGAAACTGCAGGGAAGTGCTGGCTCCACTGATGGCCAAGAGCAGGAGAGCTTTCCAGGAGTGACCAAATTGCTATGCTATAGAATGCCCAGTTTAAGGCGTCCTTCAGGAAAAATTAGCAAACTCAGGACAATCATGAGTTATGTGCACTTTTCTTGCCCTTCTAATGCTGCTGTCCCCAACCTTCTTGGTCCCAGATCCTTTTATTCCCCTTTTATCTTGGAAAACAGATGCATGGAAAAAGAGCGTCTTCTTTTACTGCTCCAGCCCAAACTTTTAATCTGGCTTCATCCCTTCCACAGCACTGGAGCTTCGTGCACAAAAGTCTATAATTCTTTAAGATTCCTTTACCCTGAACTGTGCTACTAGCTTCACCTAACTTGGACATGCAGTTACTTAGGATGATGTATTTGATTGTACATTTAAACCAAAAATCCTGGCTTCCCCTGCTTTTCTCATCTGCCTTCTCTTTTTCTGCGTGCTTTTCCCTTTTGCAGGATCTTTGATGGTTTCTTTTTGTCTGCCCTCAACTGCCTGTGGGATGATCTTTCCTTTGTACCCTTTATTGCCCCTCTGAACTGTCCTTATCCACAAACTTATGTCTTCTTTTCATGCAGATGACTTCCAAACCTCAATGACTTTGCCTCCATCTATCAGGATGGCAATCTCATCCTGCAGTATTTCCTTGGGAATTATTTGTTGCCAACATGAGCTCAGCATGGTTAAAAGAGATGCTAATGTCTTCTCTGCACCAAGGTGGCAGCACTTATCTTGACTGCTTTTCACTCAGTCCTGCTGAGTCAAGTCCCACTTGCTCTCCCTGCAAGCCCGGTCTTTCTGTTTTGTAGGCTGTGGGCGTGGTGAGGTGTGTGTCTGTATAAACTATGTGAAATGAAACTTTTTAGCCAAGATTTCTTGCCCATATCTTGCCTGTTACAGCATTCTTTGCTCTAAAAAAAAAAAAAAAAAAA
>WBMY01000733.1:25709-98141 GCA_013397315.1 Donacobius atricapilla
GCATTGTTGCTTCTTGGAGGGTTGCCAAAATCCTTTTCCTTGCATTGAGCTCGCATCAACACTCTGTGCATCTTTTCCAAATGTGCCCTCCTTGAAAGTGGCTCACATAAGCAGCTCTCTACATTCTCAAGTCCCTTTTCATCTCTCATTTACCAGGTACAGGCTGGTTCCTTGCTCCTGCTGGCTCACCATGCAACCTTTACTTTCTCACTTACTGCATTTTCAGATGCTCTTATGGCTGTGTTATTCTTCAATCATGGTAGAAGATTCCTGTATATATATATCTGCATGTGTCTCCTTCAAACACTTCCTTCTCCATAAGCACACATCCAGTGTGTTAGGCAGTTCAGACATCCCTTCCAGCTGTGCCACTTTCTGATGACTGTGTGTTGTGATGAAATGCTGGGAATAAGTAAGGGATTTGTGAAGCTAAAAACACACTGAAGGAGTTGTCGTTTAGAATGAACGAGCTATTTTCAAAGGCACAGTGGTAGCAATCCACACTGTATGGCCTGCATCTTCATTTGCACTGTAGGCTGTGCATCAGCAAGGCTGCAGGATGGAGGAAACTTGACAATGCTTCATTTTCATTTTTACATATGCAAGAAACCAGCATACCAGATCTACTCAGGGGATTTTTATGCTGTGAATGATATTCAGTTCCTTCCCCAGCCCCTCTGACCTCTAGTCATGCAGGTATGAGCACAGATCTTCACCCAAGAAAATAAAAAAAATTATGTAATTTACTCTCTGTAAAGCCCTGATATAAATTTGATCCCTGGAATGAAATGGGTTAGAAAATCACCCTTTTGTGAACAGTTTCTGTTAACTTTGGTGACTGAAACAGAGTGGTGAACACAGAGCATGATTTGGGCACAGAGAGGTGACAGCAATAAAAATGAAGCATTTTCTTGAAGAGATTATAGTCAGGATGCCTTACACTGCTTTGTTCCCTCTGGGAGATGAAGAGTTTGCAAAAGGAGAATACTTGGTAAATCAGAGGATGTTGTGCTCCACAAGCTCAGCAGTGAGTAATCCTGGTTCACTAGTTCCTAGCCCCAGTAATCCAGTAATCAGGAAGCAGCAGAATCTTAGCACAGGGACTCCGCTCCTGACTCTTGACTGTGGATGCAAGTTTATCCATCTCCTCTGGGTTCGGAAGAGGCTGATACAAAGGAAAGTCACATAAGCAACCAGGACCCCCTTGGTAAAGAGCCATAGTCCAAGGAGATGGTTCCCCATTGCCCCCACATTCCCTGCGTGCTGGAGGTGCCTGGTGTGGGGGATGCGGCATGGGCTGCCCGCCCTGGTGCAGCAGGTTGCTCCTACCCTCCGAGGTGATGGCTGGGCCAGCCCCAGGGTCGCTGGTAGCTGCACCAGCGTTCTCTGGCTCCCATAACCAGATCATCTCCCATGGAAACTCACAGGGCCTCAGAATCCCCTGTTGCATTAGATTTTCCAAAGTGGTCCATTTAAATTTGTGGAACACATGATCAGTGTCTTTCAAAAGACCTCAGCACAATGGCTGTTAGGGCTCTGAAAATCTGCCTGGAGTTGTGATTGTGTCAGCTGCAGCTCTCCAAGCACCTTTGAAAAGTGGGTCCTCATGTACTTTTCTCAATGCAGACTGCATTTGCTTGAAACTCTGTCTCCACTTCTGGGTGGCGAGCTCAGAAGCAGTGTAGGAGCCTAAATTTCATTACCTTTCATGTAGGTTTAAGTGCTTTTGAAAATTTTGCCCATTAAACTTTTACAAATCTCCTCCATTGTGCATAGTTAAGGAGTAAAAGAAGGTTGTCTCTTTGATGCTGTCATTTGGAGGCTGGGCAAAGACTGAGAGATGAAAAAAAAAAAAGCACCTACTGGAAGTATGTGTGGAATCTCTCATTGTCCAACCAAAAACCATTATAATGCAGGACCAGGCTCATAAGCCCTGCATTAATCTATTCACAACTCTGCCAACATCTTGTTAAGTAACTTTGTGCCAGTCACTTTTTTTTTTTTTTTTTTTTTTTTTTTAATGCATGCGGGTTACTCCAGTGGTGAAACAGGGGTATTGATGCTTACCTTCCTTTGAAGAGAGGCTTGGGATCTTGAACTCAGAGGTGGTATGCTCATACAAATGCTCAGACATTTTGAATGCTCAGGGAAGATAAACTCTAGAGTGAAATTATTAAAAAAGTACACCATTTATTATAAACAAAACTTCTCAAATGCAATTTATGACAAGAGAAAAACATGTCTGGGAAACATCCTCAGCATTTTTAAGTTACTTCTGGGGGACATCTGCAGGTCAGGCAATGGTGAATAAAACCTGAAACAATCTATTTGTATTTGACATAAATAATGGATATTTTTATAATAGAAACTGTTTCAAACATTATAGGATCTCATTCTGTTTGGTTTAGAGTTTGAGGGTTTTTTCTTTTTTTTTTTTTTTTGTCTTTTCAGTTTCTTATTCTCCATGGTCAGAAGACTTTGTCCTAACCTGAAACCTGGATTTGTCAAAAGCAAAACTGAGAAAGCTGTAAGTTTAGGCTTGAAGTGCTTCCTGGAATAACCATCAGCCTAGCAAAGATAAAGGTGAAATGCATCCCCCCAGAGGTCATGAGAGCCCTTTCCTTCGCTGATGGAGACTTCTAGGATATGGTGGCATGCCCCATCTCAGCAATGGGCAACATCACTGTCTGCTGCCAGATCAGCAGGATTTCCAGCATTGCTTCTCATTTCTTCCTTTGCTCACCCCACATAGTTTGCCATGTAAAGAGAAGAGAGGTTTCAGTGTAGAAGAGTTCAAATGGTGAAGAGGAATGACTTAGTGGTTCTGTTAGAAGATTTTTGTCAAACTGACCACCTTGTTTTCCATCCGGAAAAATAAAGGCTTGTGATGAAAGCTAGAGATGTTATAACTCTTGAGTGGTGGGTTTACAAATTCCAGCTTCAACAAGTCATTTGAATGGGAAGGGAGACAAGAAGTCCCCACCTCCTACTCGGGTAGGCCACTGCCAATTACTGACCAGGCTGCTGGGAGCAGCAGTCCATCAGGATTACACCAAGTGGCTGCTCCCTCTTCCAGAAGGGTCCTCTCCCCTTTATCCCAATGCTCAGAAGGCAAAATGTGGAGGGAGGCAGGGGGGAGCTGTGCATCCTTTTGTCATGCAGCTCCTATCATCAGGCTTCCAGATATGCTGGGGGATATTCTGGCAGAGGAGTCCCACCATGGTGTGTGGCAGGGCTGCTTCAGTAGCTCCACAGTTCCTCTCTGTGCCTTTGGTTCTGCTGTGCCAAATGTGGCATTGCCTCCAAATGGCATCCACCCAACCTGGCAGCCTTGCCCAGAGCCAGCCCTGACCCGCAGAAGTGCCTGTGTGCCCTGATCACAATGTGCACAGTTGCTCTGTATCCTCTGCTTTTAACAGTAGTAACCTCTAGCCTATTCTTAAAAGCAGGCTTCTGTCTGAAAGGAATACCAGAAAATTTGGCTTCTCCTCTGCACGCTAAAGCTCTCAGCACAGCACTTTCATGGGTGTTTGGCTTGAAAAACACATGTAAGTAGCCCTACTTGAAGTTAAGGGTACACATAAGTCCTTTGTTGACTTAGAGTGGACAGCAGAAAAACAGCTGAAAACACTGACCCGGGTCACAAGAATGAGGCAGAAAAACAGCTATTGAGGCCTCCTGCTCCAAATCCCACCCTGAGACACCACTTTCAAACCCCTGGAGGTTTTCCAGATTGTGTCCTGAAATGTTTCTTTTAATGAGAAACCAGTGATCACACTTTAATGCCTGCTTTGAATTGCCTCCCCTCTCACTTCTGAGTAACTCTTAGCAGTTGGTGAAACATTCTTTTGCTTGTAAAAAAGAGCAATTGCAAGAGAAAACGTAAAGTACAGCTTCATTTAATTCTGCAGGCTGGTTTCCAAATTAACTATGTATCACCACAGTCCAGAAAGTCCTCGTATATATTTGTAAGTAACCTGATATAAAGCAGTAAGGCATCAATTATAGTTATGTATTAATTTCTTAATTCAGTTCTATGAAGGAGTTTTTTCAGACTGTTATAAGCCAAGCAAATTTCTTTCTGCTGCATCTCAACGTGCATTGTCTATGGATGCCAGTATGATGGATACCTCAAAAATAGAAATTATTGCATAGAATGGTGAGCTTTGTCCTTCGGTATTGTTACCTCCAAATTAAAAAATTAACAAAAAGTATGCAGAGTTCAGGCTTTCCCAGATCACTTTAGACTCACAGTGCTAACATTCATTTGCCTACCTTAATGACAATGTTGGGCTTTATCTTAATTTGCTTTATTTAATTTCACTTGTCTAGGGAGGAGAGAGGAAGAATTTNGGTGACGCACGTCGGGAGCCCTGAGTGAGCAGATGTGTATTTTTTCACCTAAAGAGTTAAAGGCGGTGCTGCCCGGAGCATCCAGCAGGCGGCCGCCGCTCCCCGAGCGCTGCCCGGTGCTCCCCGAGCGCTCCCCGGGCTCTCTCCGGGCTCTCCCCGAGCGCTCCCCGAGCGCTGCCCGGTGCTCTCCGAGCGCTCCCCGGGCTCTCTCCGGGCTCTCTCCGGGCTCTCCCCGGCGCTCCCCGAGCGCTGCCAGCAGCCCGCTTAGACCGTGGGAAGCAGCGCAAGGACTGACGTCCAGACCATCCCGCCTATAGGATCCGAGCCGCCAGCCGAGCCCNAGCTTTTGCCCTCGGTATTGTTACCTCCAAATTAAAAAATTAACAAAAAGTATGCAGAGTTCAGGCTTTCCCAGATCACTTTAGACTCACAGTGCTAACATTCATTTGCCTACCTTAATGACAATGTTGGGCTTTATCTTAATTTGCTTTATTTAATTTCACTTGTCTAGGGAGGAGAGAGGAAGAATTTGGCTTTACATCATCTCTTTCATTGGAACAATTGAATACCAGAGTGCAAGGAAAATAGGTGTGCTTTTAGTTAAGAAGGTGGCATGGCTTTTCTGAACACATTGCAGTATGAAATTAGCTGAGCTGGATTTTTTTTTTTGGTTGGTTGATTTNGCGCTCCCCGAGCGCTGCCAGCAGCCCGCTTAGACCGTGGGAAGCAGCGCAAGGACTGACGTCCAGACCATCCCGCCTATAGGATCCGAGCCGCCAGCCGAGCCCCGCTTTCCCCCCTGGCTTTAAATTCGGCTGGCGAGGGCAGGCGCCGAAAGCGGGCGAGATTGGCGATGCAGCGTGGCAGCAACTCCTGAAAGTTCTCGCGTTCTGTAACTCCCTGCTTTCGCACTCGGAGCTGCCGGGCAGACCTGAAGCTGAGAGTTTAACAAGCCCCGTTTGCGAAAATGCCTGCCACTTGCTGGTCTTTGAATTTGTTAACTGGCCTTCCAGAGCTGAGGAATACTTAACAGCAAGAGAAGTCAAGGAGAAAAAGGCAAGTTTCACAGTTCAAACAACGCTAAAACATGTTCTCCTTTCACCTTATGGGAACAGGACTGTGGAGAAAGCTGCAGGTGCTTTTTAGTTTGGTTATTGACAAGATGTGTCACAAAGTAATATGACTTTTAGACTCTTCTGACTGCTTAAAGCCAGCAAGGAGCAGCAAAATTAAAGCAAGAAATTAATTTGAGGAATCTGAGGACTTTCAAAGAAGAAAGCTGTTTTCCGAGAAGAACAAAGTAGGACGATGGCATCTGGAGAGTGTCTTCTGCTAGACCTAGAAACAGATAACTTCATTTTCTATAACGTCTCTGTCAACCAGAGTGCAAACTTCTCCCTCCTTGGAGAAGACTGGTTTTACCCAGCGTTCCTCTATGCCATCCCCACGATCTATGGGATCATCATTCTGATAGGCCTTATTGGCAATGTCACTTTGATTAAGATCTTCTGTACTGTGAAATCCATGCGAAACGTCCCTAATTTGTTCATTTCCAGTTTGGCTCTGGGAGACCTGCTGCTTCTAGTGACTTGTGTGCCTGTGGATGCCAGCAGGTACCTTGCTGATGAGTGGCTGTTTGGCAGAACTGGATGCAAACTTATCCCCTTCATACAGCTCACCTCTGTAGGGGTGTCAGTCTTTACTCTCACTGCCCTCTCAGCTGACAGGTAAGCTTGGCTACTGTTGCCTTGAAAAGAAGCCTGCATAATTATGACTCCATAAAATGAACAATTATAAATTTGTATGTTCAGGTGAAATGTTTCTTTTTAATGTAAATGAGGGAAGAAGAACCACCTCAGGTGATTTCTGGGATACTAGCATACAGCTAGAGGAGCGTGCAGATTGAGCACAGAATACTTTTTCTAAACTAAATGTTTGTCCAATTTAGCTAATAGTCTGCATTAATTGAAAGAGAGACACGAGCAGATCAAGCTAAAGACCAGAGAGAGACAAAGCTATTAATGATGCTCTGCTAAAAGATAGCATGTTCATATTTGCCAAAAAGGTAATTGATCCATACTTCATGAAGTGTGAAGGGACTGCAGCAGCAATTTAAAGTGCAGTGAGAATCAATTCTTTCTAGTGGCTTGCTTCCTTAAAGTTAACAATATGTGAAGCAATGTTTCATAAAATATTTTTCAAATACTCAAATGAGCTTGCCTGAAACCAGGAATCACAGTTGCCATAGCCAGTGTATTTCCCTTGGTTAAACAGTTTGCCCCTTATCCAATCAAAACTGATCTGTGCTGTTGGTTCAGAAACTTCATTTTCCAATAATGTTTAGTAAAAAGTAATGTGTAGTAAATATGCTGGTGTATTTTCTGGATGCTGCCAAAGGAGATTAAGGAATACACTGGCACCATGCTGAAGTGACACAGAAGTACTGACTGAAAAATTATTTCAGTTTTGTTGTGATCAAAAAAGGCATGGGGATTGCATCCTTGCTCACAAATAAGTGAACCTAGGTTTGCTTTGGGTAGTCTCTTGCATGCCACTGTCTCTTGCTAAGCTGCTTTAAAACCTAAGACTTCTTTTGTTCAGATTTCAGTGTAGTTCACACACATATTTCATTATACTTTTTGCAGTCTCAACGAAAGCAGATAACTCCTCAGTGTTTCAGAGACAGAATGGTCAATATGTTTATCCTC
Organism: Donacobius atricapilla; assembly: GCA_013397315.1. Lineage (NCBI taxonomy): Eukaryota > Metazoa > Chordata > Aves > Passeriformes > Mimidae > Donacobius > Donacobius atricapilla. The sequence continues at coordinate 32,771 of WBMY01000733.1, forward strand.
TTCTCCATGTTGGGATATGTAAAAATAGCACTGCCTGTCCCAGTAGCAGATGACAAACAGACCTATGTGTAGATAAAAGTCTTAAAGCAGTATGCTTTAAAGTGCTGTGAAGATAGGAGTACTGCACTAGTGAAAGACCACATACACTTTTGCTCCTGAGTTTGATGTTGTGTCTGGATCCCCTCTGATCACTCCGAAAAAAATGTTGGGAAAACAATAAGTATCTCTCCAGGAAAATACATCTTTCTAAAGCTGTAATGTGTTTTCAGGGGTGTAAGGAAAATAAAAATGCATTGTAAAGAAGATTATATTAGAGATATTTATTGCTATCTGATCACATGCTACATAAAGTAAACATTGCAAATGCTTTTACTGAGCAGCACATCAATAGCACTTTTTCCCTGAAGTAATAGAACAGAACAGAAAACAGCAGCTATGCCAGGCTTGGGGTTTAGTGACTTAGAGTTCTGAACTTCAGCTTTATCAGGAATCTGTTAACCATCATGCTGCGCTGATGATCAAATGTTTCCCTTTCCAAGGGATCATTTAATTAATCTCATCTAATTAATATTATTTAATTAATCTCTTCTAATGCATCTGTGGTCCATTGCAGAAGGAGATAGTAATGAAACTCGGTACTTCGTTAGGTCTGTGAATCTAATATGCTGTGCATTGCAACACTGAATCTAATATGCTGTGCATTGCAACACAAGTGTCCCTTATCTGTTAAGTTTGCTGACGTTTCTATTTTGATAAATTAACAGCAGCGCTGGGTTAATTTTGTTACAAAATAATACAGTCCATATTTTGTCAGCTCACAACCCATTAGTCTATTTCTTTAATGCTGTCACCCTGAACTCCAAACGCCAGTACTAATCATGTCGGAATCATTAGGGAAATAACTTTAAAATGTAAAGGGAAAACTTCCAAAATGTGAGCTGAATGTGAACCAGCATGGTGATTCTGGCTGGGGGCTGTGGGGGATCTGGAAGCCCAACACCCTGCTGCAGGTGAGATGCTGAGCCTGGCATGTGGGGTGGTTTCATAGACAGCAATTTCTGATGACAGACGTGGCCCTGCATGAAGGGAAACCAAAGAAAGAGGCGTGGTGGTGAGATGATGAATGCTCACTGATATGAATTCTACCTGAGATGCTCCTGTGAGGCATGTGAATGACTCTGTTCTCATTAATCAAAGCCATAGACCGTGTGAGAGAAACTCTCCTAAACCTCCTGCTCTGAACAGCATTGCGTGGCACTGTCTCCAAGGAAAGTTATACTTGTCAGTGTACTACAGAACTTTTGTCTATAAGTCATCATCTGCCAAAAATGATCATAAAATCCTCTTGGTTTCCACATCCTTCCATTGACAAAAGCAAATGGAAACAACTGCTGGCATTACTGAACATATCATGGTGACACCTAGAGAGACATCCCTGAGAACAGAAGTCTGATGTGTAAAGAAAAGCACCTTCTGAAAATGAAGGGCCCAGTTTTAGTAGGTTTTTGCACTCACATCATCAGTGTAAGAGTATATACCTTCCTGAGGTAACTCGTATCATTTCCACTTCCACTTTGCCCTGTGCTAGGAATCTCTCATCTGACAGTGACTGCAAACACTTGGCTAAGTGCCAGCCTCCAGCGCAGAGCACCTAAAACTGCTCAGTGGTTTGACCCACCAGAACGAGGGGTTGTCCAGAGGATTGACTGTTCACTTTCTAATTTCTCAAGGAGAAACAGAGGGACAGCTTGCTGACCTCAGCTTTTCCTGCAGCGGGAGCCTCCCAGCCTGCAAATGCTCTGTGCACATACGGACACAGCTGAGCATGACAGCCAGAGGGTCCCTGGGTGCTTAGATGGGTCTGTGTACAGTCATGAGATTTCCTTCAGATTTCATTATTATTTCAGAAAATATGTAAGAAAGGACAAGAAAGAGTTAACAGTATTACAAATGTATTTCCTCCGGGACCACTCCACTGGCTGCACAGCGCTTGCATCTGTCTGGCTGGCTTTGCAGGAGCCGTGGGAGCTGTCGGGTGACACCTGTTCTCCTGCAAGTGGGTCAAATTTTCAGAGCAGCCCGGAGAGGGTTAAGGCGTGTGCTGTGCTTCCAGCCACCTTCCATGAGTGATAAGGCGCCAGTGCTGAGTATACAAGAGCAAGGAAACAAGCAGCCCATGTGTGTGCGTGATGTTTGTGTGTTTTAGAACCATTGTAAATGAGCTTGGTAGGGGAAGGACATCTGTTTGCCCTTCTGCTCTGCACTGTCAAGCCAGTGGTTTCTTCAGCTACTGCTCAGTTTATGCCAGAAAAAACCCGCGAGTTTGCGCTCTGCCCTCCTCCTCCTCCTTCGCCCCCTCCTGAGTGCCGGGATAAGCGGTACAGAGGCACCCGTGAGGGCAGTGGCACCTGGGCTTCTAGCCCAAGCAGAAAAGCCAAGGCTGTCTCAGCGAGGGACAGGAAATTAAGGAAAATCTTTGCACAGCAAGAGGAAAAGCGACTATTTAATTGCCCGTGTCATGGGAGACGTCTTTATTTAATTGGCTTTCTCCCGTGACTGACAGTGTATATACATTTGCATTTGAATTAACCAGGCTGTCAAGCATTGATCACAGCTCCCCACTGTTAGGCTGACATCATAAAAGATCGAAATGCCCTGATGCTCATGCAGCGAAACCTTCCTGAAGCAATACTGGTTTTACAAGCACACGGCAGAGTAAGTGTAAAATGTGATTGAAGTTTACAAGCAGCATCTTTACTTTAAACACCTTGCATTACACGTATTCTAGTACTGGAAAACTGCAGCATGCCTGCCAGCTGGAGCTGCCTGCAGTCCTGTGGCGGGAGTGACAGTGTAGTGAGATATGTGGAGTGACATTGCAGGGGAGATTAGGTGGCTTATGGTGGTAAAACCAGCTGCAGACAGCAGGGTTGCACTCATGTGGGACACCTGAAATGAGGATGTTAGCTTTGGAAATGTTGACCTCAGTGCCTTGGGTGCAGGGATGGATGCAGGAATGCTGCAGGGCTCCCAGCTCTGCTAGGTCCCTTGGAATGCACCATGAGCACAACTTCTGATGTTCCTCTGAACTCACATGACAGTTTGCTTATCTAAGAAATAAAACTTTCAAGCAACATTCCTGAAAAAAGCAGGAGTGCAAGGAAAGAAACAAATCCAGAATTTCTACAAACACACTTTTAAACATGCAAAATTCTTTGTTTAGTGGACTCATCTTTTCTGTGATTTAGATATCTCCAGCCCCTACTATTAATATTACTTACAATTCTACAGGAGGTGTAATATCTACATGCCAGTTCATTTATTTTACTTTACAATCACTGGTTTATATGTCCACTAAGGGAAGTATGCCACCCTAATAAAAAGCTATGAAAAGTCACCCTAGATTTCCACTGAATTGATTTACATAATGACGCTTTTTAAAAAATGCCATCAGTTGTAAAGTGCCAATTCCATAGTAGTTAAGAATATACTCTGGACATTCTAGTCACAGTATTCATGAAATACCTTCCTATCATAAGGCACTATTTTCGAGCATTTTACTTGTGCTGTAGTATTCTGTGCAGCCCCAGGAAGGTTTGAGGGGGTGGCAGAGAAAGCCACTGTGAACTACCAAGACAGCCTCTACCCCAGTCAGTGCAAGTCGGCGTAATAATACCTCACGTGGAGAGTTTGGATCCACTGATGTGACCTCATGATTTCAGCCAAAACATTGGTTCTTCCAAGCCTGGGAAGAAAACTGGGGGGACTTCGGGGTCCAGCCCAAAGCCTTCCCTCGCACTGAGGCACCAGGCAGCCCCATCTCCACCCTTGCCACTGCACAGTGTCTGTGCTGCTGCCCTTCACATGCTGATGGATGCAGGGTGATATACACAGATCTCCTTCAACTGATGTACCAGAGTCTTAGATCCTGGTTGCTGGCCACTGTGTCAATATAATATAAACACTCTTTACCCCCTTAGTTTTAGCTCTCATTTCCTCAGTCCCTGAATCCATCTGCACCATAAGCAACTGATCAAAGAGCACAAACTTTCTGAATTCTTGATTAATCAGAGCAGATGGCCAAAACACAGTAGATGCACTTCTATAACCAGGAAGATTAGAGATCCCATTTATAGCGGTGGGACTGGTGCGGAAGTCTGAGTTTAGAGTCAGTGCTAATGTGCTGGAGACTGTCAATATTTAAGCAATCAAAAGGAAGAAAAGTCAGATTACCTATTGTTTACATTTCAGTAAAACCTAAAACCCCCAATCAGTTGTCATGGTCTCAGTACGAGGTGCTGTATGCACTGTTAATAAGGGGAGCAACCGGCTGCAGAGAGTTAGGCGATTGTGTGTCCCAGCAGTGGGCTGGGATTTCACCATCACTGCGGGGAGATGAGCTTACTGTGGACCCATCAGTTCATGTCTTACTATTTGATGTTCAGATGTGGACAACAGCCTGGCTGAGAAGGGTAGGAGGTAGCTGAGCTGAAAAAGTAGAAGCAGGCACAACCATGCTGTGAAGCATCCAGTAACTGCTTTGCTCAGAGACGACCCTTGCAATAACTTGTTTTCCTTTATTTTGGAAAGAGACTTCACCACTGTCCCTATGGAATCCCCTCACCTTGTTTTTTCAGCAGTTTAACACCCAGGTGCCCACCTCACCCCCTACAATCAAGGACACCAAGGGCCATGATCTCCTGCCCACAGCAGGCTCTGCAGCCCCTCCACACAGTGTCTGCTGCATAGGATCTCAGGCAGAGCTAGGGCTTTCAAAATCCCTGTGCCATGGGGCAGAAAACAGGGACAGTCCATGGGTCCCTCACAGTGCTGAGGCACCTGAAGGCATCTCAGCAGCAAGCCAAGTGCTCTGCTGAAGAGAAAAGCAGAAAGCTGGAGATGCCTTGCAGAAACTCCCCTCCTGATGCCAGGCTAGTGATGAGTTTAATTGGACTGCACAAAACTGTGAAGCATCAAAGGGAGAAGCACTGTCAGAGCTCTGCCCATCCTGTCCTCACTTGTCCTCTGTCCACAGTCAGACTCTGAAGCCCCCTGGGGAGGCAGGACAAGAAAAGAGTATCATGACACCCTGAGAGAAAAAAATGTTTCTTCACACCTTCAGGCAGCCCTGAAGCATGAGACTGAGACATGAATGTTCAAATGACCTGGGAGAACCAGAGATGTGGATGCAGGACTAGGAGATATTGCACTAGCCATCAACTCAGCAGTATGTCTTGCCCACACTCCTGCACAGAGGCTACTGAATATCTCATAGGATTTGGAACAAATCTTTCCAGTGACATGAGGCTGCTTTCTGAGTATTCAGACTAAAGGCACATACATCACTCTTCCGCCTCTTGCGTCTGGCACTGTTACCCTCTCTGCTTAGAACTCATGTCATGTTTCAAATTGAAATTTGTCTGACCTCTGACTGCTGCACAAAAACCTAACTCACAGCAAACCTGAAAGGCTGAGAGAGTTGGGGTTGTTCAGTCTGGAGAAGAGAAGGTTCTGGGGACACCTTACTACAGCCTTTCAATATTTAAAGGGGTTTATAAGTTAAGACAGAGAGGGACTTTTAACCAAGGCCTATAATGGACAAGGAGCAAGGGTTTTAAACTGAAAGACAGTGGGATTAAGTTAGACATAGGGAAGAAATTTTTATGGTGAGGGTTGTGAGGCACTGGAGGGCGCTTGCCAAGAGAAGTGGTGAACACCCCACCTCTCAAAGTGTTCAAGGCCAACTTGGATGGGTCTTTGAACAGCCTGACTTAATTGAAGATGTCCTTGCCTATTGTGGGGGGCTTGGGCTTGTTGATCCTTTAAAGGTCCCCTCCTAACCCCAAGCTATTCTATGGCTTTATGATTAGAGCAGTCAAGGATAGCAATAGATTGTTCAGCCCCTACATGCTGCTGAAGGTTCATATAGTGGTAATGATCTCTTATGGCACCTATGGTTACTGAGACCATGGAAAGGACTTAAGCATCATATAATTGGCTTAGCTTTATATTGAGTTACACTAAAGCCGTGACACAATGAGATTTTGTGAAATGAGAATCTCATTTTGTCACATGCAGAAGAGTCACTCTAATGTCTTCTTTTCCTTGGCAGAGCACTCACTTGGCTCCTGTATTTACTATTTTACACATAACTGAGTTAAAATGGTTTGTTTTAGACTACAGCCATTTATCCCAATGACTCTACAGCATTCTCAGTCTGGTTAGCCACTCTGTCATCTGCAAACTTTTCCAGCAAAGGTTTTATAGCCTGCTCAAGGCAGGTGATACACACAATAAATAACACTACAGCTAGAGAAAGTTCCCAGGACCCAGGCTACAAATGGTTCCGCATGCTGCTTTTTACCACCGTGCTTGATGCTCTAGGAAGAAGGGAAGAATGGGGGTCAGGGTCCCCACCTGAAACCCCCCCTTCCTAGACCAGGAGTCCTAATTTTAACCCTTTCCTGTGGGAGTGGGACAGGGTTGCTTGGATAGGAGAGGGAAGACTGCATCTACCCTGGTTCACACATGTGCATATATCTACATGCAAGGTCACCTGTGCCAGCATGCCCACGAAAGTTGCAGCTCCTCTGTACACCAGCACAGCTCACATTCTATTTACATCCCCTATCATGCTGTGACCAGATAAAAAAACCCTGACATCTGCTCTGTGTAAAACAAGACAGACATGTTAATTATCACTTGTTAGCAGGATTAACCTATCTCTTATTCCATCCACAACTGGCCTTGGGCAGCACAAATATTTGCAATTATCTTGGTCACACCATCCAGCTTTTCTGAACATCACATCTTTGAAGCCAGTTCTCCACTTCTGAGGAATTTCACCACTTTTCCAAGATTTGTACAGAAATTAGCACCAGTTATTCCTCAACTGGTTCCTTTACACTCCTAGGTGTAAATTATTCAGGCCTGCTGGTGTGAAATTACTTTATGTTAGCAGATGTTGGCTTACATCTTCTTTAATACAACTCACAAATTTTCTGTTACATCTGTAGTACTGCATACATAGTATAGAACCACATATATCTCCTGCTCATTTGGTTCTGAAGACAGCCATCAGGTTATTGCTTTTCACTTTGTCTCATCATTGTTCATATCTTCACTATTTATGTGTATGCCTGACTTACTGATATTTTTTATTCCTGATGTATTTGAAAATGCACATTTATCTGTTACAGAGTGACCTTTGATAATTTGTTGGGTCCTTCAGCTTCTCTTATCAGTCACCAGCATTTTAAAACTCTGACACTTGCTGTCATTTACTTTTGCTTTTTTTCCCCATCTGTTAAATATTGATTTTTTTTAATTACTTATTTGAGGTTTTAGCATGACACTCTTCCTTATCTGTTATCCAGGGCAGCTTTTTGCTGTGCTTTTTTCATGGCAAGGAGGGAGACACTAGGGAGCAGGCAGGAAGTCAGCAACTATTGGATAGTTAGTGATGCTCCTTAGATTTGTGTTCTCAGTCAGTTGATTTGAAAGCTGCTTTTAACTTTAGGAAATCTGCTTCATAGCATATCATAGAATCATAGAATGGTTTGGGTTGAAGATACCTTCATGGTTATCTACTTCCAACCCCCCCAGAAGTGGGCAGGAATACCTTCCAGTAGACCAGGTTGTCCAAAGCCTCATCCAGCATGGCCTTGGTTGTAAATATATATAGCTTTTTTTTTCTATTTCCACAAAATTAATATAAGCACACCACAGTGCTTATATTAAGTAGCTTATGGAACTACTAATTTTTAGGTCACTGATGAGCTCTTCTTTGTCAAAACAAGGTGCAATATGGATTTATTGTAGATCACAGGCAGAACTTTTTCTACTGAGAAACTCTAATGAATTTCTATAACTGGCTCTGTGGGATATCCAGCAGTTATGTGTGCCACCTGCTTAGATTACTCAGTGATTCTGTCTTTTTGCACCAAAGATGGTGTTTTCAGCAGAAATAAGGCAGATTCTCGAGTGAAATGAGGGGTCCATGTCTGAGGCCACAGCTTTAGTTGCCCTGGTCTCAGTTCAATTCTTAGGCATGCAGATCTCCACCGCCAGGCTGCTGACATCCCTGCAGGCTTGGGTTGAGGCAGTAAAGCCTTGGATGGAAAGCATCCCTGGGGTTTGCTCCTTCTCATGCCTGGTGGGCGGAGTGCCAGCACCAGTTCTCCCAGCTGCACTCCAGAAGCTCACCACATTGCAGCTCTGGCACCAGCACGTGTTCTGCTGGCACAAGGCACGAGCAGGCACATCCCTCTGGCTGTACCCAGGCACTGAGCACATAGAAATGTGTGCAGTGCTTAGCTGGTGCTGGAGACCTGTGTGGGAGCTCACTGGTTATGAAATTAAAGGATGTTTCCAAACAGTGTCCAGAGGGGCATCAGGCCCAGCATCGCCAGCGGGGCAAGGGAGACAATTGTCCTGCTCTGCTCTGGGACAGACTCACCTCGAGTGCTGGGGGCAGTTCTGGGCATTACAATATAAGAAAGATATTAAACTATTACAGAGCATCCAAAGGAGAGCAACAAAGATGCTGAAGGGTCTCAAGGGGAAGCTGTGTGAGGAGTGGTTGAGGTCACTTGGTCTGTTCAGCCTGGAAAAGACTAAGGGGAGACTTCACTCCAGTTACAACTCCCTCATGAGGGGAAGAGGAGGGTCAGGTACTGATCTCTTCCCTTTTGTGACCAGTAACAGAACCAGAGGGAATGGCATGAAGTTGTGTCAGGGAAGGTTTAGGCTGGATATCTGGTTGGATATCACCCAGAGGGTAACTGGGCACTGGAACAGGCTCCCCAGGGAAGTGGTCACAGTGCTGAGCCTGACAGAGCTCAAGAAGCATTTGGACAACGCCCTCAGGCACAAGGTCTGATTCTTAGGGTCTCCTGTGCAGGGCCAGGAGTTGGACTCAGTGATCCTTGTGAGTCCCTTCCAACTCAGCATATTCTATGATTGTGTAAATGAATGGGTCCCAGCCTTGCTTCAGACAGCAAGTCTCACATCTGTTTGCAAGGAACCGTGAAGCTGGCCCCGCTGAAATCTTTAACTTGGCATGAGGTTGAAGATCGTCTTCTGGGAATAACTATCCTGGGTGAAAAGGGTTTTTTTCTGATGTCCCTGAGCCATTGTTTTTCATATGTATAGTTAATTTCTGAAATATTTGAGGCTGTGAATGGTTATGATTAGGAATAACACTTTCACTATCAAATGGTTAGTGTTAAAGATCTCCTTCCCCAGTATGTAGTGCAGTTCAGTGGTGTCTAAAACATTCTGTCTCAGTTCTGAATTTAGGCATTCCTAGACTGAGATTCTTATTTGTCCATATTCCAGGATAACGTAGCAGTATGCAGGTACACAGATTGAATTTTGAACATATGCTTTAAAAGTAAGAACTGTGCCACTTCCATCAATGCCTCCTTTTTCTTTTCATTTAAATGTTAAATTAATAAAAAGAGAAAGCAGGGAGTACCTGCCAATGTATTTAAGTTTTACCCATTAGAGATGTCTTTGTGCCCATATGCAATTTACTAAAGATTTTAATAACAGATCTTCACTCAAGAATCATGCATAATAATGATAATCTTAACTAAGTATAAAAAAAGCAGATAGACCCAGAATACATCGTTGAAGTATGTTGATGGGTTAGACAGTGTAGCAATTTTGTGGATTTACTGAATTGTATTCAGAGCTATAAATATTCATAACATCCATGGTGGAAACAATAAAGAAAGTTTGTGGCATTGCATTTGCCATAAATTTCTTGGTATATTTAGTAAGACTCTTTTCTTACTTTCCAGGTGGAGCTTCACACTCAACAGGGTTCCGTCTTCTTCATTTATGTAGTTTTTCTATAGCATCAATTTTTTTCTGTCGCCAGAGGCTTTTTTGCATGGTAATTGAGCCAGTCCTTCATATTATGTGGGCAAAACAATAATGTGATGATGCTTGTAGAACATAATTGCAAAATCTTAATGAAAGGTTTTTTGTTTGGTCTGTTCTCAGGCCAGGGCCAGAACCTGACCAATGTGTCATTAACCTTACAAATAGGAACAGATGATTGGGGATCAGAGGGACTGCAAATTGCACTTTTCTCATTATAGCAGTTACAAGTGGGAACAGAGTAAGTATGACTGAGAGGCAGTTCTTCCATCATTACCATAGGATGTCGTAGCAATTTCAGCAGCTCATTTTCTAGAACTGAGAAGAGCTCAGTGTTTTCACTTCTTAGCAATTTTTGCAACTGTTTCCATAAGGCATCAGTCCATTCCACCCAATCCCTGCTTTTTTATTTAAATTTGAGTTTCGATTTAGCCCAACTTCTCAAAATAGAGCACAGTTTGAACAGATTCAAAGCTTTGTAAGTGGATATCTCACTTCTGAGAGAAATAAAGTAGCAATATGTACATCTTTCCTCCAACCTGACGCAGTCTAAACTGTGGGCCCAGTAATGGAGCAAGGGTAAGGCTTCTGAAATCTTGTTTGAACAGGTTTTAACACTTGCGTTTTAAACCGTTATACAAATTCAGGAGTGGGGCACAGGATCTTTTTATGTAAATGGTGTAGGGCATAGTAACGGATGATACTACTTGGAGAAAAATTTTCTTGACACTTAAGTACTCCTACAAATTAATTTTGGAGGAGTACTATCCCTTTTCTCTGTAGGAAGGATGGGCAGGCCTTTTTTTCTTCTTATATTTCTTGCAAGTGTGAGGTTAGGCTGTAGACAGATGGACATGCTTGGAAGGACTGAGGTAGAAAAGGGCAGTAATCTGTGGAAGAGCCTTTTTTGGCCATTTTTTCTCCCTACACTCCTGGATCATCTACATTAGCTTTCCTTGCTGACATAAGGGAAGGGAAAAAGGCGTTAGTACAAAGCAGTCATAGAAGAGGAGAGCAAGCTGAGGCTGCTTATAGAACCAGCTTCTCCACACAGCATAAAGTTACTTCCCTAAAAAAAACCAACAAAACCAGGGACTTAGACGTATGGAGCTAAACTAATTTAAAATCCCTGGGAAACCTCTGATTTTCCTCCCCATACTTTAATTGTTTTAATTTAATTTTTGTGGCTGTTGTAGCAGGTATAAGTAAGTGGATGAATGTGACAGGAAAAAGCTGTGAAGGAAGCACTGAGGCTGCAGTTTTTGTGGGTAAGGTCCTTTCTTCCCCAGCAAGCTAAATTGCAGCCCTTCTATGCTTACAAACATATAAGCAGTACGGCTTTGAAGGCAAAGCCTGTTTATGCTTCAGGTGGTGTGTATTTTCTTGGCTCAGCTGAGGAGCACAAATATGGATGAAATATTTTTGTACCAACAGAGAAACTACACCTAGGAAACGCTGACATCCATTTGGGGCTGTATTTTGGTTGGTATCTTTGGACAGTGTATGTCTAACTGTCTTTTTCAGGCTACAGCTACTTCTGTGTTTATATTTGAAGCTGCAGCTTTGGGGCTAAGTGCATGGTATTAATCAATGTTTGCATACTCCAAGCTTTCAAGTACACTAGGTGATGCTATCATTAGTTACGTTATTATTAACACAGGGACAATGACACAGTTTCCCTGTTTCCCTGGCATAGTAATGTCGGTGGGAAAACTATTTACCACACAAAGACCTTGGGTGTGCCACATTTTAGTGGTTTACGGTCATTTCAGCAGTTTCAGTTGTGAGAAACAATTACTTAATGAGCACCATAGAGAGCCTAAGAGATGTGTAAAAGATGTTTTTAAGGATTCAGTGGAGATGCACATGCTCTGTGGGCTCCTACCCATCCACAGTGAATTTTTGGGATTAGGTTAATAAGTGATCAGATGTTCTGGGTTAAAGCAACACAATCACCAGCTTTCTCTTGGAGGCTTGGATACTGGCCTGGAGAACAGGGTCAGCACTAGAGTCACTGTGCCTGGTGTGGGGAGGATTTCCTTAGCAGGGGAATTCTCACAGTGCCTCATGAATTGCAATTATATTAAGCATACTTAGGATAGTCCCATGAGTAATTTCTTTTGAGGGGTTCTTTGAGTGAGACTGCAAGGCAAGGAGCTGACTGGCATCCATCCTGGCTGGGAGCTTTGTGTACACAGCAGGTTGCTGCCTCACAAAGGGGAACTGAGAAATTCAAAGACTGAGCAGTAGTAAAGGTCAGCATCTCTTTCATATTTCCAATGGGATCAGCAACCCAGTCATTTTCATCTGGGCTGTTTGGCATGAGTTCTTGACTGTCTTTTTTTATTCAACTGAATCTTCAGAAGGCATATTTTGAAGTTTTGGGCTTTGTTGCAGTGCATGAATTGTACCTCTGGTTTTTGAACTTTTTCAAAAATTTCTTTAAAACCTGATAGGGAAAGGAGTTTAGCTGAAAAGAATATATATATTTCAAACAACAATTCAATAATTTGAGACTGAATGTGCAAGCAGCAGAGGTGGTCAGTTCAGCACCATGTCTAGATCTGCTGCAGCCAGCTGAGCATGCAATGTGACACACACTCTCAGAGCCCATGTTACAACCTGGGCTAAAAATGATAAGATGTTTGCATGAAAGCTCAATTCCCTGAGGTCCATGGCTCCTCTAAAGTGTGTAGGTATATTCATCAACATCCTCTTCAAAGTGGATTGAAATATAAATAAAATAAAATACAGGAAAGTTATGTGCCTCAGGCTAACCCATTGAAAAACAAATTGCAGGGGAAAAAGCTGTGGCAAGCTTGAAATATTATTTGACATACAAACTGGAAATACACATGCTGAAAAGCAGAATGAGCTGCTACTCAAATCCAGACTACCTTGATGAAGTTCTGAGGAGATGTCAAATAAATTATAAAATGCAGTCTTGACCCTGCCAGGAAAGTGCTACAGAAAAGTAAAGGAGTGAAGGCATTTCTGAACCCCATTCAGAACCTAACCAGGAGATGCAGCTTTTTCACACTCTGAACACCAGCAACAGGAAAATCTAGTGATGTCTCAGCCCAAGCACCAGGCTGGGGGCCAATTCCTCATGCACAGCACCCCTGTGCCTTCACCAGGAGCAGCCCCTGCAGCTGCTGTCCAGAGTGTGAGCTGGGGTGGCAGAGTAGAGCTGCTGAAACACAAACTGGTGAGACCCACTGACACAGCAGCAAGGCGACTGGAATGGGGATTCCTGCTGGATCTGTACTGATCAGTCACACATCAGTACTCAGAGACTAACAGACTACTAGAGATTTCTGCTTAAATTAACCCTCCATCAAGGAAGTCATGCAGATAGTCACCATTTGATTGTCAGGCTATTAAGAAAATATCTACCTGAGTTTCTGTACTGAGAACTTATATTTTCGAGGTCTGTTTTCTAGCATTGTTTCTTCTGTTTTATCTTTCTGTTCTTTCACTCTCATCCTTTGGGTCTACCCTGAACCCCTTGCAAGCAAACCCCCTCTCATATCTTCTCTTACACCTGCTGTAGGAGGCTTTAAAAAGACACTAAATGCCTAGTAATCAGGCCAGCATTCCTAAACATTTCTAATCATGTTCTGTCCAAACTAAATAGTTTGTAAATGCCACCTCTGATTAAAATGTTCCAATAATTTGAAATGCAGTGATTTTCTGGCTCCTCCTACTCTGTTAATAAAAAAATTAAACAGTTTCTCTATATTCTTTAACTTATCCATGTTCCTGGAACATAATACTAGAAAATATTCTCTCAGTTTTCTATATTTCGTAAGACAATCCCTGAAATAATCATGCCAACGTGTCACATTGACAAGCATACAGTAAACATCTGCAGAAAGACCTTTGAATCAACTAAATTTGCTAATACCTTGATATATTATTAATTTCCTTTTGCATTTCTCTTCTTTAAGGTTTACTGAAGACTTTCAGTGAGCTAGTGTTTCTGTCAATAATCTATATCTGGTCAATGAGACTATAAATTGAGCTATTTCAACACCACTCCTTTAGTAATCTGCCTAGCACTTCTATTTTATGACTGCAATATCCAGAGGATCATATTTGTTTAAGAGCTGTGATGTTCTTTGGCTGAGTTTATGATCTGGTGCTGGAAGATTGTGCTTTGTGATATGACACCACTTAATCCCCAGTTTTCAGAGTGCAAGTTAAAGAGGTGCTAAGCAAGCCTTAAAAATGCTGTGTCTGGCCACTGCAGCTGGAAAAAAGGGGAGCTGCAGAGCTTGGAGAATAAGTGGTAAAACTACTGAGTACGGTGTTTGTAGTACATGAAAGGAAAAGTCCTCTACACAAGACATCTGTATGAAGAAATACCTGCAAATGACAAAATGTCTAGATACAGTCTTCATAAAAATAAGTATGTAACTATATATGTAGTTATGTATACATGAATATACATGCATATAAATATGTGTATGTATTTAAAATACATACAGGGATACACAGACACATATACACCTACATGGAGGGAAAGTTAGGTATGCCGAGAAGGATATTGCATATAATCAGAAGTCGAATGTATGCTTACCCTGCAAATAAAGCAATTGCCCATGTATAACAGCGCAGGACTGATGGACTCCTCTTTCAAATGCTGAGCTTTGGGATAATGCAGGCTCTAGCAGGTGGGGGGGCATGCAGTGTCCACAGAGCCTGGGCTTGTGCTGCTGCATGGAGGGGCCCTGGTGTGCTGCCCAGACTGGGACAGGGTGTTGTGCTCACTGCCTCTGCTCCCACCCCAGTGCCCAGTTCAGCTGTCTGAAGGAGCCAGGATGCTGGAAGGAGCTTAGAAATGGACTCTGGAGCAGCTGATGGGATGTACCCTGCCATGCAAGAGGGCTGGGACAGCCCAGGACCCAGGCACGCACCAGTCCTCAGGGAGAAGTGACCAAGAGGGAGCCAAGTGCACCATGGGCGGAGTGAGGCAGATCCTGGAAGAAATATCCAACAGTTTGTAACTGTTATAATAATGACCCTCCATGCTAGTTTGTGAAACCTGTAGATACTGCTTCCTAATTACCTTTTCTTTTCTTCCACCATGTTCCTTAAATGCATATGTGAGTTGTGGCTTGCTTGGAGTGTCAAATCCTGCAAGAGCAGGGCTCCAGCATATATGAAGCTCTGATGTTTTCCATTCCTCTCATTACACACACCAATTTCAGATAAGTTTAATTCTTTGATATTCTTGGATTCTAAAGTAGAATTTTCTGAAAGGCTGAAATCATGAAAGACAAAAATTTCAAATCAAAAAATGTCTCTATGTATTTAGAATAGTGAGCAATAATGGTATTTTTTTTTCTGCAAGAGACTTAGCAGTTCTGACTACTTAACCTGAATGCACTGAGTTAGGGAAAATTCTTGCCAGCTACACCACCAAACAGGAATTAAGCAGGCAACATGCTCTTTATAGCTTGAGAAGAAATAAGATTTGGTGGAGACCACTATACTCACAGCTGGAAAAGTGTGGCAAAATCTTGCAAAATCTCAGCCCAGTTTCCTTCAACACTATTCTGTGAAGGGGTGTAAGCTGCTGTACACTTTTGAAGAGAAGACTATGATTGCACTTCCTGTCTTAATGCTATTTGGACACATATTAATGTCATTAATATTAATTAACATGTTAATGTCAGGGAGCCCTCTGCTTTGCCGGGTCAATTACAAATTAAATTAACTCAGAATCAATACTTGTGAAACTGAATGAACCGATGACAGTGGCTCTGGTTAAATTGACAAATCTATTGAAAATATTGAAATTAAAAACACCAGAAAAAATCCAGTCTTGAGTAAAGAATTATTTTGTGTGTGTTTTTATTTATGAATGGAAGGGAAAAGCAGGAATACTATGCTTGAATGTGGAGGCCAATAAACTATTTCCTTTTTTTGTTTGTTTTTTTTTTTTTAGGTATAAAGCTATAGTAAGGCCAATGGAAATTCAAGCATCCCATGCACTGATGAAGATTTGTGTGAGAGCTGCTATCATCTGGATTGTATCCATGTTGCTTGCCATCCCTGAAGCAGTATTTTCAGATTTGCACCCTTTCCATGACAAAGGGACTAATAAAACCTTTATCAGCTGTGCTCCTTACCCTCATTCAGATGGGCTGCATCCCAAAATTCACTCAATGGCATCATTTCTCATATTTTACATTATTCCCCTATCTGTCATTTCAGTGTATTATTATTTTATTGCTAAGAATTTGATCCAGAGTGCTTACAACATCCCTGTGGAAGGAAACGTGCATGTGAGGAAACAGGTAGAGACTTGACTTTCTTCAAAAATCCACATTATGAATCTGGGAGGAGAGAGGGGATACAGGGAAATTTATACTGTGACAGACTGTGTCTGTCATACTGATTTTAATAGATTAGGTGAGGTAAAAGAATTAAAATGGGTGAAAGAAGCCATGATACAGGGCTAAACAGTTAAAGCATCTCCTCCTGTTTGTAAGTTCAGAGACTCTGGCAGAGTGGTTGCCGTGGCAAGCATAGCAGGAGACCCTTGCCAAAGCCTGGGAAGGTATTGACTAGGATGCAGGGAAAGAGGCAGAGCAGATACAGTGTTTGCAGATTGAAGCAAAGGGGTGATATGGGAGAAAATCAAAACTTCACAAAGTTGCTTTGTCAGAGAGAGGACCTTGGATAAAGCCTTGCCTGTTTCTAAACAGCGTATTTATCTTGATGTAATTATCATATTTGCCTTACCTCTTCTCTTTAACCGGGGTGCACTTCAACCTCAGCTGAACTGACACAAGCTGCTCATAGCTGAGCAATTGTCCATTCAATTGCACCCAGCTGACACCCCCACCTTAGGCTGACCCAACACAATCATCTTCCATAGCCTTCAGGTGCTATGCTGAAGCAGTAAGGCTGGGAAGATTTGGGTTTTGCCCATCAAATGATGTGACCCCTGAAATCCTTATCCTTTTTCCCTTCTGAACGTGCGTAAATCTTTTCCCCTGCAGGCCATTTCTCTGCTGATTCGATGGCTATTTTGATTAGTGGCAATAAAGTGAGCAGTACAAGCAGCCCTTTCCCCTTTGGTTTTGGGGAGAGAGCTCTAAAGAAAGCAAAAGGCCAGGCTGGTCTAGCACCCTCCGTCCATCATTCCCGTCCTGCAGTGCATTCAAGTGCTATACGTCTCCATCTGAGATAACTGGTATCGATTTCCTTATTGCATTGCTTCCTTTCTTTATAGTGCAGATGTGGCCTCAATAGCCCTATATCAAATTAAGAATACATTTTAAAAGAATATATGGTTTAGCCAAGGAGAGCCCTTTCTCAAAGGATTTAATTTTCAGTCTGCTTGCTGGAGACGTTATCACCTGGTGCATGTCAGTCCTTCCTGAGCTCAATGGCTGATTCTTAGTCAGTGCCATTAAAGGGGCACAAAATAAAGTCAAAATGGGCTTGCCATGTCTCTCCTGTCTGCTTTCTGCTTGCAGAATAGATCAGCCTGTGTAAGATGCTCAGTTTCTGATTTACCTGTGGAGCCTGGAAGCAGAGCGAGGATGGGGCAGTGTCCTGGGAGCCTGGCCAGGCACTGTGGCTGCACTGGGGCAGGAGCAAGGGTAGCAGGGCTGAGGCTAGGACCAGTTGCAGGCCATTCACATCCTACTCAAGTACAAGAAGTGGGATGCAGCTAATTCCCTAGGAGTGTCTGGAGAGCATTACTCTGGGATTACCACAGAGGAGAACATTAGAGAGCCCTAAAATGTCCACAGTGTTACATTTTCCAATCCTGCAAACTCTGGCTGCACAACATCTTCCAGGAAGCAGTGCATTTTAGCAGATTTTTCTGGGAAACTCTGTCTGTCCTCTCATTTTGGACAACCTCCTTCATGGCTTTAGCATTCATTAGGAAGAGACGTGTTTTCCAGTGGCTTTGTTATCTTAATGTGCAGCACTTGTGGACAAAAGACAAGGTATGGTTTACCTCAGTTCCCCTCAGCTGAGCAATACCTTTGGGTTGACTCCAAGCCTGTAGAAGTAAGTAAAACAAAAGTGTGGCTGGTCTGCATGAAGGTTATACTGCATGCTAGCGGGCTTTGTGAAAGCACCTTTCCCTGAAAAAGCTCAGATGATGCTGAAAGGTGGTCATCCATCTGTTCACTACCTGTAGCTCTCTCCTGGTGGCTCCAGTGCTTTCAGCTGAAGGGTCCCCCTCACTGCGGCCTTGGTGTTCCTCCAAGTACAGAATATTCTCTCTCTGTTCTCCATCTCCTTCAGACTCTGCCCTGGTCTCAAAGGGCTGTGAGCTGTTGACAGCACTTTTGTGTACATATACCACATGGCCCCATGGCAGAATGTCCTGCCTGTGAACTCTGTGAAATATCCCAGACTCCTACATGATAATTAATTATAATAATAGTAATAATAATGAGGTAATTTATTAAAATTACATATGATTGTATATATTATGTATGGGTAACTAATGCAGATTGTCCACACTTTTGTTGCCAGAGCTGGGATTTTGCAAAGAGATGAGCCATTGGAATTTTATCTCTGAACAGGAAAGGAAAGGCTACTTCTTATGTAATGAATTTTCAGAATTATTTGTTTATAAGGGAAGAGGGTTGAGGAGAGGCAAGGAAAGTTCTTGACTGTGTTCACCTGTAGTCCAGACTTCCCTGCTCTGGACACACCACCTGCCATATGTTAGCTGGAAAGCTGTAGCATTGGCAAAAATAGTCATCCCCTGGTCGGAGCTAGGAAGAGCAGCTAATCTGTGTTTCTCTTTCTTCATCCAGATTGAGTCCCGTAAGCGCCTGGCCAGGACTGTGCTGGTCTTTGTGTGCCTCTTTGCCTTCTGCTGGCTGCCCACTCACATCATCTACTTATACCGGTCCTACCACTACTCCGAGGTGGACACCTCAGTGCTGCATTTCATTGCCAGCATCTGTGCTCGGATCCTGGCGTTCACTAACTCGTGTGTCAACCCCTTTGCTCTCTACTTGCTCAGCAAGAGCTTTCGGAAGCAGTTCAACAACCAGCTGCTGTGCTGCAGAGCTCGCCTCCTCATCCGCTCCCACAGCATGGCCCGGAGCACCACACGAATGACCTCCCTCAAGAGCACCAACCACTCCCTGGCCACCTTCAGCCTCATCAATGGCAACCACATCTGCCATGAGGGCTGTGTCTAAAGGGCACAGTCAGGGACATTAATTGCTGGGCATGGCTGCTGGACTTTGCTCCGTGGGGGTGGTGAGCTGCACACACACACGCGTGCAAGGAGGCGGTGTGCTCAGAGAACCCAGAGGGGCTTGAAGCATCCAACGTTGCATCCTGGGCTGAGGTTGAAGCCTCCAGCATTTCACCCTGGACCGAGGCACCACCAGAGCATCAGATCATTGAGCACCAGCACACAGGACCTCCCTGGAAAGTGCTGCTGTGCTTTCAATGAGAGCAAAATGAGCACCTCAAGATCAAAGCTGTTTTGGCTCTGCAGAATCTTCATCACTTCCTGCTCAATTCCAAACCTATGCAGTCTTACAGCAGTGACAAAGACCATATCAGGTGCACACAATTTGTCAGAACAGTGGCATCCATCACTTCATGGTGTAATGTATTTTGACATAGAAATAAATCCATTTAAATAAGGTAAATACTTTTACAAAGGAGTTCTACGTAGGTCACTTACAGACTTTTCAAGTATTTATTAATGTTCTGAGTACAGTATTAATTCATGGTCTAAAAGATATCAGAAGTTTACTGGGGCATGTCTGTGGCCCCATCTGAAATGAGCAGTATCTTGCACCACGTCAATGTGAAAGCAGTAACGTGAATAAATGTGAGTCGGAATATGTTTACAGCTTTCAACTGTGTGAGCTTTTGCCATGTTGTGGAAGAGACAGCAGGGCAATTTCCAAGCATTTCTGTTTTGTTCTTCATGTCTTCAAAGGTATGAGATAGTGAATGTTCCATCGCCTAAGTGGTACCACAAAATTTTAGTCAGGTTTATCTAAAGGCCAGCAATAGCAGAATTGTACAGTGATGTACCAGTATTTTTCATGTAGTAGTGCCTCGTAAAATACTAGTTTTTCAGCAAGAGCCATCAGCAATTCAAGGTGTGATCTCCAACCTACATTTTTTTCTACTATCTTCACAGAAGTCTGTGGAGACAGAGTGCCAAAACTGGCTTACAGGTTGGAGAAACAGCTCTACTGTTATGTTGGACCCAGAACAATTCCTGTGCCAGGTACCATCTATTCTGGAACAGGAGCACAGTGTCCTTCAGATAACAAACTCCTGAAGCACCTGGGCTATAAGACATGCAATGAAGCTGCACACCTGATAAATAAAACTGCTGCCAAATGAGGCCATAAACCAATCACTGTAGCAGAATATTGGGTTTTTAATGGCCCACATCCTCTTTGATGATGGTCCTTTTCATTACCACACCAAAAGATAAATGAAAGCTGGTAAAACTTTGTCCTGGGTTTGCTCTGTGTTTGTAGAGAAAGTCATGTGTGCAGTGTAAATGCACTCAGCCCTGCGACTGCAGCTGCTTTGGGATGCTGGTGGGAGCTGCTGTCTCCAAGGACTCAAACAGGCTCAGATGCCAAAGGCAGAGCTCTGAAAACTGCCTGATTTTCCCTTTTGTCCTCTGGATGAGATTGGACACACAGGTAGGAGAGCTCAGGATGGGGCCACACCACTGTGCTGGTGTGCTGCTAGGGGTAGCACTGCCCTGCTCCCCCACTAGCCCCGGGCACTGCCAGCTGTGTGTCACCCCCTCCTGCAGTTATGAGTGCCCTCACATCCCAATCAGGCTGAAAACTAATGGATAGGATAGGGTTATTTTACAGATGAGTCAATTCCCTTGCTTGGCTGACTGTATCACTATGATGTTAATTTCAATTTTTTGAGCTCAGTCCTCATTTATTAAAATTTTCGGTGCTTTCCCTAATCTTTGTGATGAAGCCACATACAGTACCAGAAGCTCAGTCTGCAACCATGTCAGAGAGTTTGGCTGAGTCTGAGCTGTTTATGACATTTCAAAATGAGAAAAATTTATCTGGCCTAAGGTATTTTATTAAATATTTTCTTTAGCCTTGTAAGAATTTAATCAAAGGCAAGCAGGAATTACATACTTCAACAGCAGACACATCAGGTGTGCTACACAATGTGTCCTCCTGTTTGGTAACAAACAAGAGATTACTGTTGTTCTGCAAGAGACTTCAAAAGCTTCTGACTTTTTGTTTCTGAGGGAAGGGGCTAAAATCATAAATCATGAATCATAAAAATGAGAAAATCATAAATATGGGGGAAAGAGCACTGTTATAACTCCCTTAGGGCTATGCTGAATCAAGTACCCTGCCTCCCTGAGAAAGGTGCTGTTTTGAACACAGGAGAACTATGAAAATTTAGCACTGTAGATTCAAATAAGTGCTCTTGATTATATACTTTCCTTTGAAATAGAGCTAGTGACTCCTCCAAGAGCAGGAAAGATGGTTATGGCTCTGGTCTGAAAGGTGCTTTCCAGAAATGCAGCTGCAGGTTGTCCACATGTGTCACAGCCTTACTCCTACCTAAGTTGCTCAGTATTATTTAGTGATGGACTTGGCACTGCTGGTTGAACTCGATGACCTTAGAGGTCTTTCCAACCTTAATGATTCTGTGATTCCATTAAATTTTTTTTGGCATCTGATAGGCATAAATTTAGGGGGAGCTCCATGCAAAATACAATCTTTTAATCAGAATCTAAGATACATACAGGTTATTTTAATATTTAGAAAATTAGATCAAGTCTTTTCAAATGAGATGTCAATTTTCATTAACATTCTTCATTTTATTCAGATCCCTGGCTCCCTGTTCAATATTTTTCAGACAATTGGGTGAGTCTGTGAAAAAAAACCACATTGAAAAATGTTCCTTGACAAAAGTATTTTGAAACATATTTCACAAACTTGCACTTATTTTTTAATGCCAATGAAAGAGCAAACCTGAGGTTGGAATTGTTTCTATTTCATCCTCATATTAAAAAAAAAAATGAAAGGTATCAATGCAGCAGTTAAGGTCAGGGAAGGAAGGAAGATTCAAGAAAGTTTTCTGAAATATCCCAGAATGTAACTGAAATATTTGTAGCTGCAATTTTTTATGTGTGCTTCTCACTCCTTGTCTCATTACCTTGGTTTCAAAAACACGATGTACTTTACGCTGCTGCAGCAGCCTGATCCCTTATCTAGAGCTCTCGCAGTGTTTGCTGGCACAGCTGCAGTGCTGATTCTTTGAACCTGGAGCGTGGTCCGCAGCATTTTGTTTGTTTGGTATATTTTCAAAGTGCCGAAGATAAAACCCGTGCCTAAGCATAACCCAAGAAAACCTGCGCCCAAGATAAAATCCTGGCAGGCAGCTCCAGTGCTGTGCGCTCAGGTACTTCCCAGTCCTGCGAGGCTTTGCGGTCCCTGGCTGTGACTCTGGGGTGGCTCTCCACCCTGCTTTCAGCTCTGCTCTCTCCATCAGCACTGGAAGCATTGCCGTAGTGATTCAGACCATGTTGTTTAAGGAATGCTGCGTTTCAGTGTCCCTGAAATGCCTGGCTCCTGGGAGACTGAGGAATTTCCCACACTGGGTCCACATCTAAAAGTAGAAAGGTGAAATTCCCTTTGAACCAGGCAGCCCTTTGGGTTCAGTCTGCCCTGTCCTGAGTGAAACACGGCATTTCACCAGTCTGCAGGGTGGGAGTGTGGGAAGATGGTGGCTGGGTCAGAATGTGTGCGTTACATAGCAGGGCAGCATTGCTGTTCCCCACAATGCAGTGTGCTCTGCTCCCGGGCCATGAGTGCTACCGGGCAGAGCCATTGGAAGTACCGGGCTGCCAGCTGCTGAATGAGTGTGAATGCAAAACTGGTGTCAGACAGGGACAGATCCAGTACCTGAAGGGATCTGCACGGAAGCTGGAGAGGCTCTCCTCACCAGGAACTGTAGTGCTAGCACAGGGAGCGCTGGGTTCAGACCGTGAGAGGGGAAGTTTAGGTTTAGACATACGGAAGAAATTATTGGCTGTGAGAGTGGTGGAGCCATGG
Organism: Donacobius atricapilla; assembly: GCA_013397315.1. NCBI lineage: Eukaryota > Metazoa > Chordata > Aves > Passeriformes > Mimidae > Donacobius > Donacobius atricapilla. The sequence goes on from WBMY01000733.1 coordinate 55,735, forward strand.
AAGAGGATGCCCAGAGAAGTTGTGAATACCCCGGTCCTGGAAGTGTTCAAGACCAGGCTGGATGGTCCCTGAGCAACCTTGTCTAGTGGAAGGTGTCCGGGCCCATGAGAGGGGGCTTGGAACTAGATGGTCCTTATGGTTCCTTCCAAACAAAACCATTTTTTGATGCTGTATTGAGTTATGTTCATTGTTATATTGAGTTATGCCCATGCTTTCTCAGGGGAAATTAAATATGATAAAAAATTGTTCTTCATTAGGATTTTAAATTTTTCTGAGATTCCCGAATTCCCTTCCTGAACGTGGTGGGAGATGAAGACGCCAAGTAAATCCCAGCTTCCAGCTGTTCTTCCTTTAGTTTAGGATTAATCCATGCAATTTGGCTCTAAAACTATTTATTCTAGGTTTGAAAAATCACCACAAAGAATCAAGAAGTATAGAAACTTGCTAATACTGACACCAGGTAAACAATTCAGATTCCTCATGTCTGTCTGTGAGAGGCATTTTTCTTGCAGTACTTCCAAATGTTGCCTTTTAGAAAATATTTAAAGATGAAAAATCAAAGGTGCGTGATTCTGCTGCATGGCAACAATAGGTGGAAGCAAGAAAAAATATCAGATGGTAGAAAAGAAGAGTTTTACTTTTAAACACAAATATTTATTTATGAAAATATTTTTTGAACTCAAATAGTTGTTTTTAAAATCCACCAAATAATATATAAGGTCATGAGTTTTTCTTTGTTTTAAATAACAAACAAAAATTTAAAGCATCTCTATTCCCTTAACAAGAAAACAGGAAACCTGTTTTTGATACGTGTAATCCTGATTGTCCCAATTAGCTTGATTTATGTGGAATGAATGCTATAGTTAAAACCCAGAAAGATTATACTTTTATGGTTTGGCAGAAATAATATACCTTCTTCCTCATTTTTCTGACAAAATACATTTTTTTTACAGCAGAAAACCATCTGTGCGTATTCAGTTGGAAAAAAAAAACCCTGTCTTTCAGTCTTCTATAAAGGCAAGAAGCTCAGTGCTGCTTATCTGAGCAGTGAGCAATCCCTTGAATGTTAACTGCTCATTGTTAGTGCTGGGCCATGATAACAGGGTAGCTTATCCTCTCCATCTTAGGAAACCACAGCAGGTGAAGGGCCTCTATCTTTCACCCTAAATCATAAGAGATTACTGATATTGCCCTTTCCAAGAGGAAGATGGCAGCAGTTCAGGGATGCAAGGAAATATTTCGATGGCCTTGTTCAAACCCTAAGAGTTTTCTGCACCCTAATGAAATATTTGTGCTCCCCTTACTTCTTTTTAGTTAGTTAGTTAGTTTGTTTGTTTCATTTTTATGACACCGTCTTTATATGTAATACTATCTTTTAACCCTGAAAATTATGGATGGAAGATAGCTGATTCTAGCTGATCTGTGTCTTCTGTAAATGGATATTTAGGAACAGAAAAGTTGTTGTTAGGCTGGAACATGTATTTTAGCTGGGGTAGCTACAGACACCCCTCCCAGGCAAGTTCAGCCAGCCTGCAGGGGGCTCAGCAGATGAGCTGGACAAGCTGCTGTTCCTGCAGCCCTCCCTGGCACACGGTATTTCTTGCAGGGGCAAATTCATCCCACATGCACCCCCGCAGCAGGACCCTCCCCAGAGCCAGCAGCCCTGGGCCGGCCGGGTGCTCACACACTCCTTCTGGTCAGCTCACCTTTCCCTGACACCTCTCTCCTCCCAGGAGGGCTGGCAGGGTTCCACCCCTGCCCTCCTGCCCGCAGCTGGGGCTGTAAGCAGCTGGACAGCCTCCTGCTGCACCCCTGGAAGAGGAGGCTCTACACGCCTCCAAATCGTTCTTCAGGCACCCCAGCTGCTCTTCGCTTGAGCCCAGGCTACAGACCTCCTGTAACTATCCCTAGGAAGCCTGAAGTTTAATTCTACAGGCCACCTTGAAAGGCTCAGCACCTTGAAATTTCTTAAGCTTTCATGAGGATTCACCCTTAACCCGTGAGTCCTCACACAGGTAGGGCAGCTGTGCAGGTCATGCCACAAAAGGCATGAAAGAGTTCCCTTTGAAAAGAGGCCCCCCTTGGAAAGTCACTCACTGCTGGCCAACTGGATTAATAGTATGTGTCTACCTTGCACATCATAGTAATGGAGCATAGCAATTGTAAAATCTTAAAAGAATAGAGACTTCATAACATTCTACTTAATGCTAAGATTAGCATTGAAGACTATGTCTCATTTTATATTAAAATCACCTCTAAAACTCATTTTATAAGTGCCTAATTGCTTGTTTATGAAAATAGCTACTTCAAATGATTTCTGTGATTAGCTTGACTGTTTTACTGTGAGTAGATATGAATTAAAGAGAATCAGTCCTAGAATTCTTTTGAAATAAAAGATTGACTCTATCTTAATGTAAATTAATTACACATAATGGCAAAATGCCTGCCTTATGCTGAACATCTCTTTGTAAGTGGCACTCTGTGTTTTCAAGGCAAGTCAGGATCACCCCGTATGTTTCTTTGATGTGAATGGATCTGGGCTTTGTGTCAGCACTTCCAGCTGCAGGGTCAGACAGTGCATTATTCACACCAACATCTCTCTGCAGCTGGGTTTTAGTGGAGGTGGATTCAACACCAGGCTCCGCACTGAGGCAGAGAAGGAAGACTATAACACCTGTCCATTGAGCAAGTCTTCTTGTCCAAAGCATTTCAAAGGNTCCAAAGGGGTGGGGTGCCACTCTCCTACCTACAGCACAGATAAAAGCAGGCACCCAGCCGTGTTGAGCATCCACTTTATCCCCACCAATCCACAGAGATGGACAGGCACATCCAGTGCACATCGTACCCCCTGTTTTGGACACCTCCCTTTGCATGAGACACAGTGCCCCATTTCCTATCTCTCAGACCAGCTGACTACGTGGGCTGAATGCCTACCTTTTAAATGGCTGATGTCTGTCCAGCTAAGTCCCACCACACTTATCTGAGTCTCTCTGCCCAGGCCCCCTCTCTGTCCAGCCTCCTCTGTCTCCCTGCTGGCCAGCAGAAGGATACACCTGATGCTCCATTATTCTGTTCTCACCAGCTGCTGCCCTGTCACAACCATCAACCTTAGGCAGGCTCTTAGGAAGGTTTAACAAGGAGAAGGGGTCTTTTACTCCCCACAAGTCACCTAAATGAGGCACATAGGAGACCTCTTCAGATGGTGGTTCAGATCTTTGCTCATTTGTCCCTCTGGGGTTGTCAAACTCCCCACTGGAATAAGGGAAGTTGGCTGTGAGAACAATCCCAATGGCCACAGGGACCCTGTGGAACAACTTCAGACCACTTGCTCAAGCTCTCTTAGACCAGAAGTCTGACTTACAGCCTGTCTCCCCTATGCCATGTGGTTACTCACCTAGCAGACTGAATAGGGAGAAAAAGTCAGAATAAAAATGTCTTATTGCCATAGATTCATTCAGAAGAAGGTAATAGCAAATCCAGAAAGTTCTCAAGCCAATCTCATGCCTACAGTACTTACACTTTTGCCATCTATGCCAGAGGCTGAAGGTAAAGAGCAAGAGCAATGGTCCTTGGTCTGATACACACTCATATGTGCCATGAAAGGGACAATCTGTAGGAAAAACATCATTTATTGATGACCAAAAATAAACTTGGGAAAATTGGGGGTCTTTCTCCCTGTAAGTGTAGTCTTGCTTTTCAGGGAGGAGGCAAGCTGCATAGTACCATCTGAGGGACAGAGTCTAGGTTGAAAAACACTCAAATTTTATTCCTTCACGCAGTAGCTAGGAGTCTCCTGGCAGAACTCACCTCTTTCCAGGAAGCTGAGTCCTTTGAGAGAGCGGTGAGCACTAAACTCCAGGAGGACATTTCAAGTTCAGTTGTTTGTTTGGGGAGGAAAAATCATTGAGCACTTCTAATCGTTCTGAATGTGCATTCAGGACCAGTTGCTGGCAATCCAGAACAAGCCAGGAATTGATTCAGGAAGGGTGGCAATCCATTACCATGGCATGCACTTAAAAGTATCTTAAAGAGACCACACAGTATTTGCTTTTTATAAAAATTGTAACAGCAAGATGAGAAACCACAGACCCGCTTTATTAGCAATGCCCTCTGAGGACAGCAGAAGACACAACCCACTTCATTTCAGTTTCCAAGTGCATGTGTGCAAAACCTTAGTTACAAACTACAAGATTGTACATATTTCATAAAATGTGTGTAAATTTGATATCTCCTATGAATATTATTTATTGCTTTGTAAAGTAATGTATGTATGCATTCAGCCATCTGTATAGAATGTAAATATCTTGAATTGCTGTGCACAGAGGCAGTCCAGTTTATTTTATCTGAAACACACTTTGCTTTCCTTTTCCAGAGGCTGTATAATCTGCTATGAAAAACAGTGAAAAGTAGTTTCCCTGTTAAAAAGAAATTTGCATTAATGTCAATGTCTCAGCTCTCTTGAAATAGCATTTAGAAGGAAATTTAGAGAAAAAAAGTCAGAAAGTGAAAACGTGCTGCAATTTTGGGTTTTTTTCCTGTGACTTTGATGTATTTTCTACTTTTATACACTATGCTTTTAAAATTGCTCATGAATGGCCTCTTCATAAATATGGACTCAGTCGAATGTGAATATTGAATTGCACAAAACTGAAAGCTAATAAAGCATGACAGACAAAACAGATGACATCTGTTGCTTTTCAGTTAGAAGAAAACCCACAAGTTTCATAAGCATTTTTATCCACTTGCTTTTGTGTCAATTTTCAAGCATTAGAAAGGGTTATCTTCCAGTGACCAATAGACAACACCAGAGGCTGTGCCACCAAAAATCCCACTGAGAATCCTCATCCCAGGTCCAGTTTGCTCCCATGGGCAACACTGGACTGGCAACAGGTGTGCAAACCCAAAGGGTTTGGCAGAGGTTTTGAGATGTGTAGTACTCCCATTTCTGCTGCCACTGATCTGCAGCAGTGGTGGAGATGTGGATGCAGTACCAGGGAGCTGTGAAGGGAGCAGGGGAGAGAGGAGGCCACAGGCAGAGCAATGAAAAGTTGCAGTCAGCATTGCCTGTAAAAACAAAGGGCTCAGAGTAATTGTATTAAAATAATTGGTTACATCTAACAGTTATTGGCTGTGAAACTCAGCTGCATACGGTTGATTAATTAATGGAAAAATACAGAGGCATGTTGTGAAAGCAGTCCTGTGATATGTTGGCATCAGTGGGCTTTGTGTCTGGCTCACTGGAAAGAAACTGTGAGTGACCTTTGCTTCAACATCCGTACCACTTTGAGCATCTGTTACACAACAGTTTTGGCCCTCTAAGAATCAATTGCAGCTCACAGCTTGAAGGAGATGTTGCTTTTGTGGAGAGTTATTGCACTTGAGGTCATCAATCCAATCCACCAAGTCTGTGGATCTTTTCTGTCCTCATTACAAACATTGTGAGCTGGATGCAGGTATTAGGAATGTAGAAGTGCTGCAGGAGGCAGAATGTCAAAGTAACTTCAATTTCTTCTGCTCGGCACTGTTTGATTCAGATTCATAATGCAGCTCACACTTTGTTCCATGTTTGACTTACTGTTAATAATATTATTTAAAGCTTAAACAGTATAGACAACTGACAAAAGACTGTTTATTGGAAAGGTTCTCTCTGCATGTTTATGCCATCCCTTATTTAAAACTTCAATTTCTTTTTCTATCCTCTTGGCTACTGTTCTCTTACATATTATTATACAAAACTGCTTCTTATATTGCATTATCTTGCAAATGATCTATGTGTTATAATATTAAACACTATGAAATAATCTGAATACAGCATTTGAGTAGGTATTTTTCACAGATTACATGTATCAAAACAGACCTTTCACTGTGTATTTAGAATGAAAATGTATGGAGTACAGTAATATCCCATTAGTTTAGGTTTTTTTTAATGTTGCACTTTGCACAAATTGGAAGATCCCTGATACTCAGTGGAAAATCTATAGAGAAAAGTGTTGCAAGACATCTCATAGCACTGCAAGCAATGAAGTGCCCAGAGACCGCAAATTCTACAAGCCTGCAGTCTGGTTTCTTTCTGCTCAGGCAGACAAGGCTAGTGTGAGTTGTTCTGGCACATCAGCAATCTCATGACTTGAACATATGAAGAAGTAAAGAAATTCTCTGGGAAACCTGTTCCAGCACCTCACAGTAAAGAATTTCTTCCTGACATCTAATTTAAACCTGTGCTCTTTCAGTGTGAAGCCATTCCCCCTTGTTCACAGCCCATTGTAAAAAGTCCCTCTCCAGCTCTCTTTTCAGCTGCTTTAGGTGCTGGAAGGCTGATAGCAGGTCACGCCAGAGCCTTCTCCTCTCCAGGCTAAACAGCCCCCCCTCTTTCAGGCTGTCCTCATAGGAGAGGTGCTCCAGCCCCTTGTCCTTCTTATGTTGTGTCCCCAGAGCTGGATGCACAACTCCAGGTGAGGTCTCATGAGAGTGGAGTAGAGGGCATGAATCCCTTCCCTCGACACCACTTCTGATGCAGCTGAGGACACAGTTGGCTTCCCGGGCTGCGAGCACACGTTGCTGGGTCACCTCCAGCTCCTTGTCTACCAACACCCACAGTTCTTAGAACACCTTTGCCATATAACACAAAGCATGGTAGAAAGAACCACCTTATGTTACCTGACATTACTTTCAGATAGCAGAAATGTTCTGGAGCAGAACCATGCTTCTCTTTGTTTCTGCTGCATCTTGTCCAATGTTGACATTAATTACCACTTTACATTATATTTCTATTTGCAGGGGAGATCTTTGGAACCCTCCAGTGGAAAAATACATTTCTTTGCAGTTTCATACCATCAGACTTAGGGATTTATTAAGTTATTCATTAAGAAAATATGTCAAGTCTCTTACCTAGTAGGTTTTATTAAGTATCTTGGTTTTATTAACTTTACTGGGTTTTATTAAGTTTTCTGCCACTGGCTTAAAGGATACCCTTTCAGAAAATGAAGTTAACAAAGCTTCTATTTCCATATTATACTTATATTAGGAATATTATCTGCACCCTCACTCAGAGCTGGTCAAATGTAAATAAGGATATCTTTAATGGGAGTTACTCTAGGGCCCCTCAGGTCACTTAATCCAGCTTAATCAATATGATTGAGAATTGATTCTTAAGCTTTCATGTGTAACCTCAACTTCTTTTTAGTCCTCCTGGAATAGAGATTACTGGCCTTTGATTAAAGTAGATTATTATTTTATTATAATTTTTAATTTATTTGTAGTAGCCGTACTTGAATTTGTTAAGCTTCACACTCCAGTAAACTTGTCAGCGCAGTTTCCATGTAAGAAGGCCACAGATCTGATAAGTCACTAAACATTCACACAACAGATCTTCGAGCAGGCTCTGAAATTCAAATCAAGGTAGAGGATCTACAAACACATTCTCTTGCACTGAAAAATTAAATAAAGCATGTAATATTGGGGGAAACAAATAAATGCTTGCTGAAAGAAAAATGTGCTCTCCCTGCTGCCTCTCCAGCCCAGGATAATTTTCTGCAATGACACTCTCCAAAGTCTGCCCAGTAGATCTTTTCCAGGAACAAGAGGCGCAGGGAGGACCAAATGAAGCGTCACTACTGCTGAGTTGTGGTGTTTCATCCACTGAGAAACTTGAACTGAAACATTTCCAATGTTGGAGATGTTAGAGAAAATGCTACCTGCAGCACTGGCCTCTTTGTAGACTTTTTCTAGACGCCATGTGAAAATAAAGCTTCAAAGAAAACAGGAAAGATGGATGGGGTGAGTCTTCTCAAGGAATGCAAGATGTTTTTTGATAAAATTAGGCCAAGTAACTGGGCCTGGTGAAAAGAGTAGAGAGAAAACTGAAAAAAGGTGATGGAGTTATCTAAGAGAAAGACTGAAGTTTCAAAAAGTGACTGGCCATAACAGTACTATCAGTGAAGAAAACAGGGTTATCCTACTCTATTTGAAGTTTAAAACATCAAGACACTTCTCCAAACATTGCAGACTCTACTATTACCTCTAGCATGGGCACTGCAGAGAGCTAGAGTCTTACCTAGATTAGGCTGAATCCTGTTCATTGAAAAGTCAATCACATTGATTTCACTCCTGCTAAATATTTAAACCCTTTCTATTACATTATTTTAAAGAGTATAATTTCTATGCTGACTTTTTCTAGGAACACAGGATCAGTTTTCCATCTGAACATAGGTGTTGGCAGCGTAGGGAAGATGTCAAGGTGGGTGTAGTCATAATTTCCAAAAACAGCAAAGGCATATGGGTACAGACAAAATAATGACTCTTTGTTTTTAGATTTTGCTTCTCACTGCAGTGAATTTTATAATTGAACTAAATGCAGTGTAGACGAAGTGCAAACACCAGAAAAAAATGATCTGTGCTTTTATAGGCAGCATTGCTGTAAGAGCTACATCTCCACAGGTATCAGGGAAACAAAAAACATTAATTTTCACGCTTCTAAGGGATGAGTCGTAGGAAATCTTGACAGCTCCTTTATAGTCTTTTTGATTAAGCATGTATCAGTGTTGTCAGTCAGCGTAAACTATAATCCCAATGACAAGTTCATCTTCTCCCTGTGTGCTGCAATGATTATGAGCTGGACACACAACAGGACACAGAACACTCCTACCTTGCGGTGCGGCTGGATGGTCCATTGGCTTCAAAGAGGCTGTAAGAATCTGTCAGACTCTTCTTACAGAAAGGTACAGGGAGTTAGTGTTGGTTTGGGTTGACTATAGCCTTCTGCACCTTCCAAAGCAAAGAAACAGACCTGTCTTCAACACTGGAGCGGCATGTGAGTGTGTGCCTTCTCCTGGCTGTATATGAATCGTCCTTGCCTACTGGTAGTTGTTCTTATGTTTATCTGGCATGGATGTGTGGGTTTGGAGATGCTTTAAAAAAAAAAAGTCCTCAAAATGCAATTTTAAATTGTCATTTTAGCATTTTAGAGATGAGTCATTCCTGTGATGAGTGTTTGTTGATGGTAAATTCTCCCCTTAAAGAGAATATCCTTAGCCACAGGGAATGGTTTCAGATCATCCTTAGTCATCCTGAGGTAGCTCCCATTCAAAGTGGCAAATTCCCAGTGAAGTCTTTTCTAATTATTGGAAAAGATGGCACCAAGGCTGAAGAGTGAGGTCACAGATTCACACTTCTTTTCAACATTGCTTTGGTGAACACATGTTCCTGACAGCGTTTAAAGGATGGGGGAGCAGCATTCAGGCTGGATGGGGCACAAGTCTATCAGCTGCACAGGTTTGCTGGAACTCTGAATCTCTAGCCTTTTCTGGTGTCTAATTCCAGCACTGTATTCTGCACAAAGTTCGGAGCTTTGGAGCACTTCCATGTAACTGTGGCAATTGTTTCGTCTCACAGTGCATCCAACCTGCCTACAGCTGATGGTGGCATACCTGCCTTTAGGCAGCCTGAGGTAAGTGCAGAGCCTAGCTGGTACCAGCACATTCCAGAATTTTCCTGAGAAAGCTCCAAGGCTTGATTCTGTCAGTACCTAGGGGAATGCCTTTCCAGAGGAAGCTGCAAATGCAGAAGCAGTCAGGTGTGGACATCATGACACCAGCCCTGGTACAAGCTCTTTGCCCAAGTGATCTGGCTCTGCTGCATCAGAGCACTGCAAATTACACTCCAGGTTGCCTTCCAGTAACTTGCTTGCATGGCAGTTTTCGTAAGCCAAACAGGAAACAGTAGTTGAGCTGAGAGATTCAAGGGCATCCTTCAGTGGAGACATGCTTGTATTTGAGATTTATAGCGCCCTGCATAAAATCATGATTTGCTGCTTATGCCATGGAAATTTCAATTCCCATGATAATCCAATCTTCTTCAAACCTAGTTAAGAGATGCCTTATTATAGCCCTTGAAGTAGATCACGAAGCCTGAAATTCCCATTAGATTAATTAAAATTTTAAAGGCACACTCCTAGGACACTTTGTGAGAACCCAGGATAAGAAATAAATTTCATCATGACACCCACTCTGGTACCACCTTCCAAAATGCCCAAACCTTTCAGGGTAGCTCATCACTCATGTGCCATAAGTGAAATGTTTATTAGATGCTCTGCATCTGTCCCCCTGTTTTTGCAGAATGTTTTCTTGAATCTCTCTAGACACATATTCTAGTACTATTTTTAAATTGTCTTTCAGAACTTGTTAATCTTCTCTATTCTTCAGTAGTTCTGCAAGTCTCTCTGCATTCCTGAAAGATTATTTTAGTATCATAGATATCAGAATTTATTTTTAAATATAAGGTTTAATCTGTACTTTAATATAATTCTTATTATCAGCAGGAAATTAGGATAGTATCCAGGCAATTTGCAGAAAACTAGGACATGAGAAACAGCAGTGAGCAAGAAGCCTTTGATAAGTGTATAACTGCAAGATAAATATTTGGGGAATTTATTGCTTATCTTGATCATTTGCCATATTGGTATCTCGGGAGCTGCTGGAAAGAAGTGAGAGAAAAATCTGTTTTGCTATGGTTTTGTCTGCCAGAATATGCTGGTTTTGGCTGGGATAGAGTTAATTTACTTCATAGTAGCTGGCATGGGTCTGTGTTTTGGATTTGCACTGAAAACACTGCTGATAATAAACAGACGTTTAGAATCATACGGAAGGAAGGTGGGAAGGAAGGTGGGAAGGAAGGCAGGAAGGAAGGCAGGAAGGAGGGCAGGAAAGAAGGAAGGATCACCAATTACAGCTCCAGCTTTGATCCAGCTGATGGGGTGTCCAGTGTCCTCGGATGTGTGCACCCAGGCTTAACAGGGATACCTGTTTATAGCTAAGTTTTCCCCAAACTGGACCTAAGTTTCTTGCTTTCTATGCAAATAAACTATCACACAGTTTGTTCTTCTCGACCTTGCTGGAAATGAGTCAGAGGGCTTCAGGGATCTCTTTCTTGGAAATGGCAGAACACCTGCCTGCCCATGGGAATTGGCTGCATGGGGCTGAGCTGCCAGCTGGACGTAAACCAGGACACAAATCTTGCTGTCATTCAGAGTGACCTGCAACAGATGGAAGGGTAGACCCAACTTCCCACTCTTGTGATATGCTGTCAAGACATAAATATATATGACTATTTTCCCCCTAGTGGATGTTTCTGTTTGTGAAATTAAAGGGGATGAACCAGACATTCCTTTTTTCTGGCTGTGCCAACTGAAGCAGAACATATGACTTAAAAGATTCTCCAGTGTTCACTTTAGTTCAGAGGTGCAATTCCCACCCTGACTCCTCCCCAGCCCTCCTCCAAAGGCTAGAAGAAGGAATAAAAATTATTCTTTGAATTTTATATTTTGTACTAAATCCCTTTGGACAGCCTGTGAAACATCCAACTTTACCCCTCTATCTCTCTAGGAAAAGTTTCCCAGCTAAAAGCTATCCAGTTTGCAAGGTATGACACCAATTTCTGGAGCTTGCACACCACCTTTACACTTCACTCCTGCTCTCTCTGGGGTCCATCGCCCTCATGGTCCCCTTCAAAGAGAAGTGGTTGTGACAGTTGTATCTGAAGGCTTTTGCAGCTAGTAAAAATATAACCCTGGCTTTTGGTGACCTGCAGTTCACAGCCTGATTCCATAAAAAGGTCTAGTAATAAGTTTTTCTACCTCACAAGGTGGTGAACAGTGACTGATGTTTGAGAGCTAAGTCAGCCTTCCCAAAAATTTCATTACTGTTTCACCAGGTCAAAAGGCTTAGGAAACGAGACGCTTTAAGAGCTGTGACAGAGGGAGCAGCGAATGAGCAGGAAATGAAAGGAGCTGTTGCCTGCAGCAGCACTGAATCGGGAGGAGCTGTCTGAGAAGAGACTCTCATTGTTCCAGCGTTTCCATGACCAAGGACAGGAATGAATTCTTCGCTGCAGCACCTCACCCAGGAAACAGCCAGAGCCCATGGGTTGGGTTGTCAATGGGAGCAGAGTATGTCACACTGCCATTTCAGCATGTACCCACTGCTCCTCCTCCTTGCTGTCCTAGGAATTCATTCCTTCTCTCCTCTGCATTTTTACTTACAAGAAAATACGGTGGTCTTCATGTATTAAGTATCTGATAATCCATATGTAAGTTGTATCACCATTGTACATACTTTACTGGAAATATAAATTGTACTCTGTTCTCTTGTGTACTTTTAAAAGATAAATAATCTCTCCTGTAACATTTTGTCTGATTATTCCAGCCGTTTGTTTACATATTATCTCAGCCAATAAAATTATGGCAGATGTAAAGGTACTATATTATAGAGAATGGAGACAGTCTTTGCTGTTGACTGCAGGGGTAAGAAGGGAAGAGAGCAAATCTGACAACACAGGACTGTGTAGTCTAATGTAAAGAGCTGTAAATTGTGGAGAGCTAGAGATGAACTATGCTGAGTACTCAGGAGGCTGGATTGGAATAGTCAAGGGGTAAAGTCCTACTGAAGCAGTTTTCTGCTGCAAATAATGGTTTGGCTCAGTGGGTTTGAGAGTGGTAGTTGAACCGTCCTCACTTATGTTTCGCCTGTGTAGCACCTACTCCATTCTCTCCAAATAAGCAAAACCAACAAAGATACTATTTTAGCTGCTTGTGTATTTTGTTACTACAAGATAGGACCCACAAGCTGCAATTAACACAGTGTTGCTGGGGCAGCGGGGCAAGAATTATCATGTTACAAGACACATTAACTATCATGATCGAAGACCTTTAACTGCAGCCATTCTCTGTTGCAGAGACTGAGAAGTTGCTCAACTGAGAAGTTTAGAAAACAGGACAAACTTCAGAAAGATGCATGAAGGGGTCTGAGTAGCTTCTCTGTCACAGGAGTGAGCCAGTACTTTCTCAGGTGGCTAATTACAGAGATTTTACCAGATCCCTTTCTGAATTGCTCTTTTCTATATCCAGCCATAGGTCTCTCCTTGTGATTTAGTCCTTGCATAGCTTTACTCAGTGAAAGATTTCTGTTTGATCCACACTTCATCCCACATCACTTTGCAGTGCCATTTCAGTCATCTTCTGGAAAAGGGGGACATGTCTATGCTGAGGGCTTTTCTCACCACACCAAACATAAGGAACACCAGTCCCCCCACCAAATCCCTGTGGGAGCTTCATTCTGACTCTGGTTTGTCAGGGAAGAGGAATTCATCTACTAGGAATTCTTTCAACAGATATCCCAAACAAATACCACTATTAACTTAGCTGTGTACCTCTGTCTTTTCCACCCAAGCCACCACTCAACCTAATGTCCTCCCTTCAGGACATGAGCCCAAGTATATCTGCTCTGTGGAAAGGGATGCGTACTCCATCTTCCCTGAGTGTTCCAAGTGCAGAATATGCAGATTTTGGTCAGCAAATAGATAAAGTGAGTTCCCAAATTTTCCTAGAGGGATTTAGGCAAAGCAGAGGCTTGATGTAGTCCAATGTCCATGCAGAGCTTCATCAGTAGCAAGTGGACCTTGGAAACCATGCAGTGATCCTCACTGGCTCCAGTGGTCTCCATTCCCTTTTTATGGAGATGGGAGCAGCCCAGTGTAACATCCTGGTTGCCCCTCTGTATGTTCAGCACCAGTAAGAGGTGGAAAGCCATGATGGGGAAAAGGTGCAGAGTTGTGCTGCTTCTTGCACCCTGATTCCTGGCTTAAATGTGACCTTTTCTCCTGCACCATCCAATGGACTGGGGGAAGTCATGCAGGCAAGTATCTTTATAAATGTACAGTCATTCCTGATCTGTAAATACCACGAACTGAGAAGAAAGAGAAGTAACAAAACCATGAAAATCATCCTCCCTCAGTTTCCCCAAGGTAAGAGAGAAATTAATGCTCTTGTGGCTGGATACTCCCACGGAGAGCGACCTCTTCTCTGTGCAGGGAGGATTTCAGAGGCCTAATGATGCATGTCACTTCTTGATGCTGCCACTGAGACTCAGTCCTGCCATGGCACCATGCCTGGGAAAAAGTGTAATTGCTGAAGCCTGGCCCCAGATGCTGAAGGAAAGAAAGGAACTGCAAGTGTGTATGTCTTAGAATAGGTATTGAAATTGAGATATGGTTGACAGTACACCAGGCCCCTGTGTTAAATACCAAGCTATCATATACAGTGCAAAAGCCTTGGGATGGGGAAAAATGGACGACTACAAATTAGCTGTTTAGGAAGCCATTAACATGTGGCCTCTGGAAAGTTCTTTATTATGCTCTCTTTTACTTTATTTAGGAAAAGGGATAGTGGTGGGAATGCAGATATTCTCATTTGTGCTATGGAGTAGTGGAGCAAACTAAAGGCATGATTGATTTTGCAAAATTTGTTTGAAAATACCGTGGGAAGGCATGACTGTAGCAAGATGCTCTGCCCTGAATGTGATCAAGCAGCTTGGACTACATCCTGCTTGCAAAGCTGTCAGTAGTGGATTGAGACAGGCTGCCACGTGCTGATTTTGTTGTTCTGAATGATGCTAAAAGCAGCCTGGTTAACTAACCCAAATTATCATTGTGATAGTGAGGCAAAGATTTGACAGATAAACTGCTAAACTCACCTGGAGACATATGCTGGGGAGTCAATAACCTTAAGAGTATAAAAGGCCAACCCACTTTCATAGAGTTAAGTTCTTCCAACATATTCCTGCTTGGAGTGTGTGAAGCTTACTCCCTTGGGTAATGGAGAGGCCCCCCTCAGATTCTCCTTGGGGTTAAGGGAAAGAGGTCTGCCCATGAGCACTGGTCTGGTGAGTTACAGCAATCTCTCCTTAATAACTGTTTCTTCTTACTAGCTTTAATATAACTGTTGATATAGTGTACTATACTACACACTGTTAGCAGTTTTAGCTTTTTATACAGTGTAGTAAGTAATTCTGATTAAGATCTTTTGTCTAAATCATTCATCATAACAAATAATTCATTTTCTATGAATATATCTGATTTGCCATCATTCAAGCCGGCAGGACACAGCTAGTTAAGTAATTGACAGTCTGTGGCTAAGATCAGATCCATCTGCCCCCAGGCTCCTCTCTGAGAAAGAGTTTAGTACAAAAGGGGGTCCTTTCTGCACCTCACAGCTCAGTGACAGGGCTTCTCTAATATCCTCTTCCTGAAGCTCCCACAACAATGACTTGAAGGCTTCTCATGCTGTGGTATTACTGATGTAGAGTGTAGGATGAAAATGAAAAACCTCTCTCTGCATCAGATGATGAAAGCCTAAGAACAATATGGCATGAAGGACCAGCAGCACCCATTGGGTGCTGACACCTTGCCCTGGTACAGAGCACAGCAGACTATTATGCAAAAGTAGAACCAATACAATAGTCAAAAGAGTAAAAGGCAGAATCTTTAGAAATATTCTGTGATACCCTCTGTAAGTATTCTTCCATCTGAGTCCCCATAACACTGTTAAAGGCAAAAAAATACCACAGGGAAAGACAGACACATCTACTGCTTACCTATTAAGAAATCTCTTTTTTTTGTCATTATATGTCCTTAAATAATTAAGTTAACTGACAGACTTCACACTTCTTAGCTCTTTGAAAGGATGTGTGCTGGAACTCATGTTATCCCAACTGTTCATATGTCATCTGGAAAAATGAAGTAATGAAATTTTCTGATGATACTCTATTATTTAAGGCTATAAAATGGAATTCAACTGTGAAGAGTTGCAGATGGCTCACAATACTGGGTGATTGTGAGAAAAATGGCAGATGAGATGCTGATAAATATGAAGTATTGCACATGGAAATAAACATTCTTAACCATGCATAACAGTGATGAGCTCTAAATTAGCTATCAGCAAGCAGAAAAAAAAGATTTTTGAGTTGCCATTGACAATTCCAATAAAATCTCAATGCCATGCTCAGGAGCCATCAAAAAAGTAAATAGAACATTAAGAATTCTTGAGAAAGGAACAGAGAACAAACAGAATAATAATCCTCTGTCACTGCATGATCATATTGTGAATGTTATGTGCTGTTCAGATTCTTTTCTCCTGCAGGAAAACAGAAGTAGAATATATATATGAAGGCAAGAGCAGTGAAAGCCTTGGAATAGCTTTTGTATGAGGGTTAAGGAGTTCAAAATGTTTTCATCTTTGAAAGAAAAGGCTCAGAAAGGAGCCTGTGTATCTTCATGTGTATACAGTCATGAATGGCATGTAGCAGTGAATAGGGACTCATATTCACTATTTCTCACAACAAAATAAGTAACGGTCAACTGATTAAATTCCCAGGCAGAATGTTCAAAACTTTAAAAGAAATTCGTTGTCTTTTATGTGGTGGGGCCAGTCATTTCAGACCAGGATAAAGGCCATAAAATCATGCATTTTGTCTATAATTCAAACAACATCAGACATTATTTCTGGACACAAGCAATGTGAGCAGCCTCATATGCAACCTGGCTAGAGGAGGAAAGTTACTGAACAGAATAAAATGTCTGCTGAAATATACTGACAGAGAAAACTCCTGCCAGCCTGCAAGCTGTGAGCCTGGGAACCAGGCCTGAGAACCAGAAATAGACCTGAAAAATGCAGCAGCTGTTCTCTTTAAAGTATGCACAGGGTGCCTAGAAACTGGAGTCATGCTAAGATACCACCAAAAAGTGCAAAAACAAGGGACTGTACCATTTATGATCTGAAAAGGTGAAAAACACTCTAGAAAAATAAAAATTTATCAGAAGTCAGAAAACATCAGCTATCATTTGTTATATGTGAAAAATCGAGTTTTGCAACATCTATTGGCTGCTTGAAAGGATGACGTCTACATCCTCTTATGCCTCTGTGATATGAAAAGGACTTAATTTTTATGCAAAATGAGTAAAACAACCAAGAACAATGCATGCTATATGCATTTTTTTCTTCCTTAAACAGGCTAAATTCTCCACATGATCTCTTTACAAGATCTTGGACTCTCATTGGGGATCCGGCTGACAGACTGCGAGTTCTGTGACGTGAGATAATCTCTGAAGTGAGAGTCTCTCTGTTATCTTACTAGACACCCTTTGGACCCACTCTGGGAGTCAGTTTGGTTTGTTCTTCCAGCTGCAGGATGGTTTGGCCCCTTCTGCAATCTGTCTACCTTATTTGACATGGGTATTATACATCTATATACGTAATCTGTCATAAGCATGTGTGCTGCCAGTTGTTGATAAGCTTGTTTCAGTAGTGATGGGATTGTAGTACATGTAATAGTCCCTACACCTGTTAGTGATGGTTGGCTATTGGTTGCTATAATACTGATTGCTGCTATACAATCAATTGTTGCTATACCACTGGTTGGTACTGTATTGACTGGTGATAGTAATTTGTAAGGGCTTGAGAGATAGATATGTAAACTTTACTGATAATATGTACCTTTGCATAGCATTTGTGGTGATCTGCAATAAAAATAGACATTTAGAAGATAAAGCCTTTTGTGTCCTTGTGTATTAAAAAATCCTGCAAACCCACAGTCATGATCTCTATATACCCATGGGCTGCATAACCCTTCAGGCCATGACAATCAGTCACTGGCCCAGTTGGACCTGGGAGAGCTTGCACTCTCTTGGAGAGCTGCAGGACATACCTGATGAGTTAGCACAGGCCAGGGAACTGTCTGTCTACAGCCAATTTTAGAGAGTAAAATAGTTCCAAATACAAATGTGCTCACATTGCTCTTCTGACATTCCCCAATTGGCCTGTATCTTCATCAAACCACAGTGCCCAAAACTGGACAAGCTATTCCTGCTCAGTTCTTACTGATACATTGGGTGTTTTGCCAACTCCACTTGTGTTTATAGATTATGGTACACTGTTTGCCTTTTTCATAACAGTACAGCATTGTTGTGTTCTGCTCATGAACCTTCTCCAAAACAGCAACCTAGCTACTTGTTAAATGTACTGTGCCCAAGCAGTTGGGTGCTCATCTCTGGAGCATTCCCTTGCAGTTGTCCTTGGTTTTCATGCCCTTTCTCTATATTGCCAAGATAACTTTGAACCTCAAACTTGTGTTCCAACCCAACTTTGTGTCACTTGTAAGCGTGTGATTGGGATCACCAGTGCAATCGCTAGGCAGAATTGGAACAGAAAGACCTCTGGAAGAGCCCTTCCTGGCACTTTGCATTTTGTCATTGAAGTAATTCTCAGTGTAGATACAGAACATGTTTTGGATTCACCATCTAGTGATTTAGTCTATGCTGTATTTCTTTGCTGGCTTATAAGAATGTCATGTGAGATCAAATCAGAAGAGTTCCCAAAGTGAAGTTTTATAGATTAGTTCTAGATCTGCTTTGCTGCTGCAGAGGAAAATTAGATTTTTGTAATACAATTTGGTCCTTACAAATCCCCACTGCCTCCTTAATTTTCTTTATCTTTCAGGTACTTTCTAAATAGTTCATCATTTGATTAAAATAATTTCCAAACTCACTGACATATAGTTCTCCTCATCCTCTTTTTTCATGATTATTGGGAAAGTCTCTACCATTGATCTGAGTCCTTCAGAAGAGGAGGGAAGCAAAATGATTGCTATTGAAGTCATATCCTAGATCAGCTGATCATATCAAGTGTAATAATGAGAATGCTCACCATTCCGAGTGGCTTCCATAATGTGACATGACAATTCTGAAACACATCCTCAGAAAAGGCACGGAGTAGCAATGTCTTTTTACAGTCTGCATTTTAGGCAAACTCCTAGCAAGTCTGATCTGTTGTGGGAGGTGGACTTAGTACAGCAGTGGTGAGAGTCACTTGTGTGCATAGGCCTGCTGAGATCATCACAGAAGCTGGATGCAGTGGGCAGGAGGGAAGAACAGAAAGAAGGAGGATGCAGAAGAGCAACTGTGCAAGAGCTGACATAAGTTATTCCCACTTCTTTTTTCAGAAATGTGCCCACAGACTTGACTAGACAGGGTTAAGCTGATATGAGACATAACTCTATTGTACACAGTCAACCTGCTTTTCTGCTTCTCTCCCAAATCACTGCCCATGGAAGGAGACAAAGCATTGAGTGAGGGAGGAATAAGGCACATGGTGATCAGGGCACATCGATTATCTCGGCAGCAAAGTACTTCACATTGAATAAAACACTTCTTTGTTCCTGTGTCACGTTGTGTGCCTGTGCCTTCAGCACATCTACGGGGTTGTCACACACTGTGGTGGCCCTTTGACTCCCATTGGTCAGGAGGAAGTAAATTAAAATTAGCTGTGACATAAGCTGAAATGTCAGTCTCTGCCTTGCTGACAGCTCTTATCAGCTTCTAAGATGAGTAATGACTAAGATCACCTTCCAGCCTCCAGGGTCAGCATGCCAGGTCCCAACTGGGGCTCTAGGAGAGAGATGGGGAACAGGAACCACACCGCCCTATCTGAATCCGTCTGTGCTTGCAGCTGTGGGACTGAGGTCAGCTCTGACCACGGTCACAGCTGTCAAACAGTGGAGAATGCCTTCTGGGCTTCCCCCCGATGGTGACATCACTCCACCTCAGGTGCTCATCCAGCATTCCAAGGCTGGCCCAGAGGCCCTGATCCCCAATACTCTCCCGCGGCAGCCAATATTCCAATAGGGTCAGTCAGCCGGGCTCTGCAAGATGTCTGGGACCCAGCCAACCCAGATCCTCAGGGAAATGAGCCTCTAAGGGGAGACTCTAGTGCAACATGCACCATTACTGACCAGGGACCTTCTGGTAAATTTGGTGGGGTGGAAAGTTACATTTCCCAACAGAACACCTGAAAAATTCAGTTGAATGCCTAAATTCTTGGCCTATCAAAGACACATTTTACTTAAAATTGAGAACAGTCAAGAGGTCCAGAAATGCACAGAGTTCTTGCTTTGAAAAAAAGCTGGTAAAGCAGAGTTATTTGAAAGTGTTTGAGCTCTGAAAAATAAATCTTTGAGTGAAAGCAGGGTTTCTTCCATTTCTAAAGTAATACATTACTGTTCTACAGTCATACATCTAAATAAACAAATAGAAATCAATGTTATTCATTAATAATTCAATTTGGGGATTTTCTTGGCAACTTTCAAATGGAATGTATTTTATCAGTTCAGTGCTCTGGATTTCATCTTAAGAAAGGCGAAAATGTTATTCTTTGTCTACTTTGGGAGAAATAATTTCTGTATTATTACTGGGCTAATTTTCAAGAGTTCCTCAGTTTTTACAAATGGATTGGGATCACCTTGGGCAACACTATACAGAACAAAGTTCCGAATAGTGGATGGGAGAGGACAACCTTAGTTTTCTCCATCCATGGAGCATTTTTCCATAGTCCAGCCTGACATAAATTGTAGTTAAAATACCAGAAAAGCTGATGTAAGGGTTTGATTTTAAAAAACCCCTAAGTTTTAGGAACATAGTCTTGCTTAGCACAATGTCCTGGATAACAAAAATCTCATCAAATAATGATTTCATAGTCATACACTGTGTAAAGGCTGTAGGAGATGACAATACTCTGCTTAAAAATGTAAAATTATAGAAAAGAGAAAAGCACAGGCTGGAAAGAAAAATATCTGGCTCATTGACAGACTTCAAGTCTCTGTCAGCAGGGAGGTCACTGAATGGGGACATACATCTTCCTCATGGACTGGCCCAGGTACTCAGCATCCTCATCAGTATCTGCAAGCACTCACTCACTTCTGGTAAACCACAGGCATGACAGAGGTTAGCAATGAGGTCAACAAACACTAGGGACTGGGGCAAGAGAGCACTTTGAGAACAGCGCATGAGTGTAGCTAAATGCCAGTTATACATCAAGGCAAGAGGGAGGGGAGGCATTCCTGCCTAGAAAACCAGGGTGACTGGTTTGTTGGTCTTTCAGAGGAGAAGCAATCTCTGTGGAAAATGCTCTAGCAAAAAGGGTAAACAAAAAGATTATTCTGTAAAATTAACTGGGAGAGATCAATACTCAGTTGTTTCTTAGCACCACAGCTCTAGGGAGCCAAGTCCAGCAAGAGCAAACAGCTGGAGAAAAGAGAGCTGGACCTAGGCCTTTCAACTGGGAAATCAAAGAAGGGCACCACTGGAAAATGACTGCTGAAGTACCTGGAAGAGCTTGTCTTGGTATAAGAGTAGCACTGACATGAGAAGAGTGCACTTGATCTGTTCCTGAGGCTGAGAAACCGGTGTGCAGGTATATGAGTACCAAACTGCCTGCACAGCCTGTAAACCAGTCAAAGAGTACTCAGGCTGAGATCTTCTCTTACACTGGGAGTTTATCTTATCTACTGGTTCTGCAGAGGTAATGGGTTCCTGCTGTATGGAGGGAATGCAAGGCTTTAAATAGGAGCAATAACAGTTTATGCAGTTGCTTGTGTTTCAAGCATAATATAGATTTATTATTTTATCATTGAAAGTTACACTGGGCTTTTTAAATATGTGTCTGACTCTTAATTAAGTTAATGTGCTCATCTTCCTAACAGCTATCACAAACAATTTGTGAAGGTAGATGGCAGAGGAAATGCTTTAGGGAATGGCAAAGGTGTCTGGAAGCCAGGCGGAATTAACTGTTGAACTCTGCAAGTAATGAAGCAACTGCAGTGCTTGCAGAGTTCCACATATGGTTTGGGCTTCCCAAAATTCAGGCTGTCAGTTACTGTGCAGTGAACTGAACCTTCCAAGACAACAATTGCATGCATATGTCTGAATTAATCACGGGGATACAGGGTAATGTTAGCTGTGATTGATATAAGGTGACATTTATTGGAAATACAGCTTTAATTTTTTGTGCTAGTGAGAAACGTGGACACAGAGCACAGAAAGAAACAGACACAGCATTGTCTCTTTCATCTAAGCAGACAGACTACCAAGTAAAGCAGCCTGCCTGTTGGTTTTTTTTTTTTAAGTTAATGGAATTAATTATGCTGACTGCAGATGTGCCATTACAGAGGCATCTTCTGAAGATCTGGCTGCTGTCATCCTAATCCCCACCCCATATACCTGTGAAGTCCCATGAGGGTGGGATGTGTCTCTGAGCTGCACCCTCCCAGAGCTGTCATCCTCCAGCTCCCAGGTGTGAATACCTTCCCCCAAGGCTGGTCCCACAGCCTCATTGTGAACAACATCTCTCACAAGAGAGCCAACACAGAATGACCACACTGACAAGTGACAGCATGTCCAAAGTGCCTGTTTATAGGGACATACAGAAGCCTACATAGGGATGTGACAGCCCGATTGGATAGGAGACAGAAAGTAAGCGCAATAATTCACGGGATGATATATGAAGTTGTGTTTCATATTAAAAGATCTGTAATTTGCTTTGATTCCTTTTTCTTCTAACACTCTTAGCTGCAAATCACAACTATTCCATGTTACAAATAACACGTGCCATGGATTTGACTTTCTGGTTCTGGTCTAAGAGGTATTTTTCCTTTCACCAAAGAGTCTTCCCTTTTTGGTAAATAACAAATGCCCTAGATAAAGAAGGATTTTTTTCACTTCATCTTTTTAATTCTGGGATTTTTTTTTTATCATGCTTTCCAAGTTCCTCCTTCTTGTTTAAATTCTTTATCAGGCAACATTCTAAAGTTGCAGGTACTAAACTCCACACTTCAATCTCATGCATTATTTCCTTGGAGTGGGAAGAAAGGATTTAAGGAGTTAACAGTTGAATTAACTGGCCCAGCAAAGGCAAGATGTGGGCTGGCTTTTTGCTTGGTATCAGGTGTCCAGTTTGTACAGGCTGATTGCATTAGAAATGAGCAATTGCTTTTAGTTTGGCAGAGCTTTCTTTCTTTCTTTGCTTAAAAAGTTATAAACAGAAGCTGAAAGAGTCATCTTGTGTTCTACTGGTTTTGAACCCTGACAAAAATGTTCAAATACAGATGCTTTGGTTTGTTGATTTTACTTCTAATGATTCTTTAGTAAAATACAGAGAAAAGGAGTTTTATTGCATGCTGAAATTTCAGCTCAGATATTACAAAACAAGGAAAATGCTTTGGAGGAGTTCTGAAGATTCAGTGTTCAGTCTTATTGTTTCTAGGAACTTCATTTTAATTATCCATGTTTCTTAAAAATATTACTTTGAGTAATACCATCATTTATGCTAGCTATAATTCAGTCCAAATTGAGTAATTTTTCATAGAATCATAAAATCCTTTAGGTTGCAAAAGACCAGCAAGGTCATCAGTTCCAACTGTTAACCCAGCACTGCCAAGTCTACCACTAAGCCATGTACCCAAGTGCCACGTCCGCATGTTTTTTAATATTTTCAGGGATGGTGATTCCACCACTTTCCTGGGCATCTAGGAATGGTTCCAATGCCTGATCACCCTTCCAGTTAAGAACTTTTTCCTAATATCCAACCTGAACCTTTTCTGGTGCGACTTGAAAACCTTTTCTCTTGCCCTGCCACTTGTTACCTGGGAGAAGAGAGCGACTCCCACTTGGCTGCAACCTCCTTTTCTGGAAGCCTCAGGAAGTGATAAGGTCTCCCCTGAACCTCCTTTTCTCCAGGATAAAAAACCCAGTCTCCTTTAGCTATTCCCCACTGGACTTACACCTTCCATTTCTAATATTTCTTTGCTTAGTCTTTATATGTAAGATATTTTCAGGAAGTGGAATTCTCTTTGCATGTAAATACAGAGTTTGGGAGGAGAGGTGGATGGCAAAAAGCTGCTTCTCTAGCATATCTAACAGACAAAATTCTGGGAACTAGTGTGTCCATTAAGTCACTTCTGAAAAATTGAGAGTATTTTTTATGGTATTTGGATAGCAAAAGATTTCTAATCACATGAATATACCTGCAAATCTGCTCTGTTAGAGCGGCCTCACCTATATAACTATATCTCAGCGTAAAAAACATGGATGTCTGCATTTCCTGCGCAAATTAATTTGAAGGAACTGATGACAACTGTGGGGTATGGCAGAATCCATTCCAAAGTTCCTGTGACAATGGAAGACAGGTGCCATAAATGATGTGCAGGAAAAACAGAATTCTGTTGACAAAAAAGCAATTCACCTAGGAGTTCTCTAGAGGTGCATTAGAAGTCAGACTTTGTGTTTCAGTGTTATCCCCAGTGGTGCTTAACAAATCAGGAAAATGTGTTGGTTTTGCACAGCCTGGATTTTGGTATCAGGGGTGCCACAGAGGTGGTTTCTGTGAGAAGCTGCTGGAAGCTTCCACCATGTCCAGCAGAGTCAATCTCTGATGGCTCTGAAGATGGACATGCCGCTGGCCAGGGCTGGGTCAATTGGAGATGATGGTAACACCTCTCTGATAACATTTAAGAAGATCAAAACAAAGGTGGCACAGTTTTTTTCTTCTAGTCAGAGAAGAGGAGTAGGTGAGAACATGCAAGGGAAACAACGTGGCAACACCAAGGTCAATGGAGGAGGAGGGCAGGAGGTGCTCCAAGCGCTGGAACCGAGATTCCTCTGCAGGATGTGGTGAGACCATGGTGAGGCAGCTGTGCCCCTGCAGCCCCTGGGGATCCNAGGGCTGTGTGCCCGCGGGAGGGACCCACGGCTTCACAGGGGAAGGATTCCTCTCCTGGAGCAGGGGGAGAAAATCTCGGTTATGAACTGACCCAAACCCCCTGCCCTGTCCCCCTGCGCTGTCCGTGAGAAGGAGGGAGCGGCTGAGGGGAAAAAAAGTGTTTCAAAGGCTTATTTTACATCTCATTATCCTCCTCTGACTTTGTTAGTAATAAATTCACTTTGTACTTCTAAGTTGAGCCAGTTTTGCCCTTGGAGTGTTTTCTTCCAGTCCTTATCTCACTCATGAACCCTTTGTCAATTTTTTTCTTCCACCTCCTCTGCCCAGCTGGGGCGGGGGGAAGTCAGTGACTTTTGTGGGTGCTTGGTGTTTGGCTGAAAACCACAACAGAAAGAAAGAATAAGAAAGGAAAAGAGCGCAAGAAGTAATATGTACAACACATGAGACTGCTTCAGAAAGATTGACAGAGAGAACGTATTCGTGATATGAGCTTCCCTTAGGTTTGCATCCTGTATTCAGCAAAAATGCAGCTTTGAATCCAAATGCACTGAATCCCAAAGAACAGTAAGTCATCCAGCTCTAGGTACACTGTATTCTAGAAATGCAGGAACAGGCCATTAAGAATAATGATGATACAGATGGGCTGAGTATGAGAATATTATTCCTCTCCACTGGCCCTTCAGATTTGTTCTGTGGGGGTTTTTTCGTTGAATTGGTTCCCTCAAAGTCCCAGTGGAGCCCTCATAACGAAATGACTGTAATCCACTTTTTTCCCCCTGGTGTCATCCTCATGCAGTCATTTAACTTCTTTGAGAGGAAAAAGGAGATTGAAAATATCAGTAAGAGCTCGGAAGTGGCTTGACTATGTGGCATAAATTTTCACAACTTATTGGGCTTTTAATTGAAAATTATTACCTTTCCCTTCCTTTCCAAGGACAATAAAAGCAGATGAGTGGGTTACAGTCCCAAAGAAAATTGTGCTCAGCTGGATTCACTAAAACAGTTCAAAATTCCTCTAGGGGTGACTAGATGGGTTAAATGGGAAACTAACTTTTATATTTGTTCTCCACTGAATTACTCCAAATCTTACTGCCTGCTATTATGGTATATAACATATTGCCATTAGAGTCCCTGAGTCACAGATGCTCAACGAATATTTTGCAGTCTTCAGCCCAAGATTGTAGTCTTTAAAGAATACAGCTCTGAGCAAAGAACCATAGAAACAGAGTTCCTCTTCTCAGCAATAAATCCTGATCTAACAAAATGCCCTGGTAAATAAGATACACTGGCAAGATTTAATAAATTTCTGTACGTGTCTCTGTCCTCCCTTTTGAAAGCATGTATTAACAGACTAAATGAGTATCTAGATTTCTATCTTTCCAAGAAGATGCATGGAAAACAAGGCTGACATGCCATAGGACTGTTAAAATTGCACCCCTCTTCTGGAAACCTGCAGGACACTGTGTGTTCATCTATTCCCAGTGCTTATGCACTCCCTAAGCTGCACTGTACCTGGACCTGGAAAGTACCAAGTCTACCAAAGTCTTGAATCTTATGTGAATTCACTTATGTGTGCTGATGTTCAGATGTTTTGAATAAACATACATAATATTATGAATAAATTCTCCAGATTTACAGGGAACAGCCACCGCTTTTCTGCACTTGAGATCTGCCAGAAACACTGACCAGCTATACACACTTTACCTTGGCTATACACACTGAATGACAATTTTAACCTGTTAAAGAAGTTACACAAATGGTTGGAAAAAGTATGCCCTCCTTAAAACCTGTTAGTGGGTTTAGTCAAGCTGGAAGTACCTAGAGGCTGAATATCCAAAGGGTTGGAATAAAGAAGGAAGCAATAATACAGGGTCGAGCGAAACCTGCATTCTACTACACCACCAATGCCAACACAGCATGAGACGCTCAGCTCTGTCTTCCAGAAAGGGACAATAGCTACAGAATAGGCAGCCTTGATGAACCCAGTATCCAGGACAGGAATACAGGTAGGCAGAGACAATCTGGCAATTTCTCAAAGCTGGCAAGAGCTTTTTACAGCTTTTGTGTACAAAGAGCCAAGAAATCAACTGAAAAAGAGACACTGCAAGAACCGTGAGCATTAGAAAGCAATTGGAATCACAATGAAAGGTGAACGCATTCCTTAAGATAGAAAACAAAATAATCTGGCTTCAGAAAGTCAACCTTCCAGAAGTTTATCTGGTTCAGATCTGGAAGGAAGAAGGGAATTTCAGGGAGCTAAAATTTCCTCAAAGAAATAGATCTCACATATGTGTTTCGTGACCAACCAGATACTAGTCAGAGTGAATAAGGAAAAGAAAATATTAGATAATAATTTCTTAGAGGAGGAAGCAGCAGATAAACCAGATCTCCCTGTAGTGAGGAGTTGGATCCATAAATTAAGGGATAGATAGATAGATAGATAGATAGATAGATAGATAGAGAGATCAATAGATTGATAGAGTGCTAGATCAGCATAACTTGAAAGGAAGACCCACCTTCCAAACAAGGCAGAAGTTGTTAGCAATTAGCAATAAGCAGTTTAATTGTCTCTAATCTTCCATATTTTTCATCAAAGTATTTTCTTTTATAATGTTCTTTTGGTACATCTCAAGATAAAAGCATTGCTGTTATCCAAACTGCAGAAAATAAGCCACAGAGCCTGGAACAAAGAAGCTGCAATTCAAGAATAGAAGTTAATTGCAACTGAAATATGTATCATAGACCTGTGAAAACAGATAATTGAAAATACGGGTCATGAAGACAAACAGATGATAGGGAAGGCTATTTATTAAGTGGAATCAGCCACAGGAAAAGATACTTGTTCCAGGTAATGGATAATGGTGTGGATTAGAGTCAACCTCGAAAACGTAAGATGTCTAAAGTGGAATTGATGATATATATGTATACCATCATGATATCTGATATACCATATAATATATGATGCCATAACAGATTTCAAAGATGCACTTGTCAGGAGGTGAGAAGGAGGTCCCAAACCCATAGGGCATAGGATCCCAGGGAAGTGGGGATGGGAGTGAGACACTGAATGATGCCAAGGAGCCACTCAGACTTGCTAAACAAATTGAAATTCCCATCGTTGAGATGGTTAATGGAGGAAACAGAGACAAGAAAACCCACTAACAGGCAAGACTGAAAGAATTGGGCTGTTAGGGAAAAGCAGTAACAAGAACAGCAAATATATGGGCTGGAACACACAAGTAGTTAATTACTCTAGCAAGGGGAGGAGAAGGCAAATTCTTAAATATGTTGCTTTTTCTGCATGGTTTCTTCAGACACTGATTGCTTCCTAAGGAAAGACCTTCCAGCACCTGTTCTGATTAAAGGCTATGAACATCTTGTAACAAGAAAAAGACTATTAGTATTAATCACTACTTCTCCACACAGGCAAATAATACTTCATAAATGCCAAACACTGTATTAAATAGCCATGTTAAGAACTCTAGGCAAAAGAAATATTCACATAGGAGAGATTGTGCAGCTGCAAACTGAAGCATGTATAAACTTTGCAACAACCTACACAAGCCCAGAAGCATTTCTGCCAATTATTGGAGTAATAATTTCCAAGGATATTGGCCAATATCTTTCCTTCATTTTTTTAGGGGTATTTGATAAAACTCTCTGGCTTTGGATTGTGTCACTAACTGAGATTTTTCCTTTGATTGTTTCCAGTAATTTCCCCTTTCTCCAGTCTTCTATCACTTCTGTAAAGGCCATGATGACAATTTTACTTTTTCTCAGCAGAAGACAAGTCTGCCACATCATGGCACAGTGAGGATTGGTCTTCCAAAAGTCCATATACCCTCTTCTGAAAACTATCAAAGCCCAAAAACATGCTCTTACGAACCTTAGGCTCTTATTGCGTGACCCCACATGCAATGGACTGCCACACACTTGACCACAATCTCTATGTTTGTCTCTGACAATGCTCATCCCAGCACCTTGGAGTCAGCACTCAGGAGTGTCTCACCCAGGTGCCTGGCCAGGGCACAGAGCTGTGACATTCCTCTCCCAAAAGCCTTCCCTGGGTAGCTAAGACATGAGTCTTTCCACAGAAAAGGAAATTGTAATTGCCATTTGCATTTTTCTGATCACAGATGAAGTGCATGGGCTCCTTCCATTTTATTTCCATGTTTTTCACTCAGTTAATACTACAGAAATAGCACTGGTACCCAGACAATGGGAGATCAATGCATCTTCTCCTAATACTGTATGTCTTGTGAAAACCTTTTAGACAGCTTTTGAAGCAGGTTTAGATGGGGCACAATACAGCTTTTTCACAAGGTGTTGCATGTTTGATGAGCAGCAAAGGATCAGGGGACATTTTATTAAAAATTCCAGCAGGTGATGGATATACTTAGATTGCCCAAAGCAAAGCTCCAACAAGAAAAAAAAAAAAAAAAAGAAAAAAGCAGAGCTGCTAAAGGCTTCAGTAAGGAGTGTGACTTACAGTGGTAACACTTTCCTTTGGTAGTTTAAGCAGCACAAATTGTGATCCAGGTGCAGTCTAATCCTTGCTCAAGTGGAGAGTAAGCATAGTTAAGCAGCAGCTTCCCATTTATCTTTGAAAAGATACCTCTCAGATGACCGAACAGTAACACTGCTGAAGAATTTTTTTTTTTTTTACTTTGCATGTGTAGATCCTGAATTGTGTTCAATATCAACTCTGTGATTGCCTGACTTTAGAGAATGATTCAGCTCCAAATGGCAGACTCCTGATGGGTCTCTGCAGAAATCAAAGCTACCTAATTCATGATTAATCACAAGTCTTTCATTTCTTATTTTCCACTCCTTTGATTGTTTTGGTTTGTGGTTTGGTTTTAAATAATGAAAGGTCAGTAGATTTCTGTTTCTTGTCTTTCATACTCTGCCCTCATCAAGTATGATCCTATCTCTTTTTGGTCTCATCTGCCACTTCATCTCACCAAATGTAACATAGCAAGATTATCATGGATATGCAAAGAGGTAGACATCTCAGAAATCACAGGCACATTTCTGTTTCAAGTTAGCTTCTCTTTTTAAAGTACTGGGAATGGACCTTAGTTGAGAGTCTCATCTTACAAAAGGAAGGCTTTTATATTATAGATATGTGCATTGAAGTTGTCACCCTGGTCTCCCTCTATGGTCAATGAAGAGAAAGAGGAATCTCTGTAGCATGATTCATCTCTGTCCAAAGGAGAATGAATCCAGTCTGTAAGTGCCTGTTCTTCCCACTAACCAGTAAAGGACCCTGGGATTTCTCACTCCTACGTCATTCTGGTTTTGTCTGTCTCCAGCAGCAAGATGACTCTAAGCCCAAATAATCGCTCAAATTGTTCAGACAGACAGAATAGTCCAGACACATGGACAAACAATCCCACTCCTTTCTCTGCACCAGTCTTGCCTACTATCTGCACCATGCGCAAGATGTGCTCTGGACCTTGGCCTTTTCCAAGGCAAGGAGTGGAAGTGCCTGGACCCTTGCCAGCTGGGTCCAGGCTCTCACCTTTGCTGACCATGTGGGCCAGTACTGGCAGGACTGAACATGCCACAGCACAGTCCCACAGAACATAAACAGAAATAATTTCCTGATCCCCCTCTACAGTGTGTCATTATTAAGCCTGTGCAATTACATTGCCCACGGCACTTTTACCAAGCTGTGTCCATTGAAACAGCTCTATTATTCAGCATGCACCATATTCACCTCTGGAGAACAGCACTTGAAACAAACGCCTGTTTCTCCAACCAAAAGAGAGCGTATTTATTAATTTTGCCCTCATGATGCTTTAATTCCTCAACAGATAGATTAAATTAAATTGGAACAATACACAGGTGAATTGAGACAAAAAAAGGAAGGATTGTTTCACATGTGATGTTGTCTTTTGAAGTACTTGATGCCTGATTAACTGAGAGCTCTTCTAAACAACAGCCTGAATAGCAGCTGAATTACTTCAGGAAGCTCTGACTCAGGTTGTGAGTGGTGCACATACGAGAAAACTCACGCTATGTGGCATCGAAGGGTGTGGCTTGGAGCATCGGTCATTTTCTTTTCCTTCCCCCATAAAAATCTGTCAGGCAGTTTCATCTGCAGTGCAAAGGGCACACAGATCAGCACACTCAGCTGGTGTTGACTGGGAGTGAAGGTGCCTATCATCATGAGAGGAGGTTATGCCAACTGGCACTTATCCATCATGCTACCATCTCATACACAGGGAGAGACTGTTTATCAGCAGGATGGAATATGAAACAGGACAGTCATTTCGTGATTGAAGGAGTGCCAGAAAATAATAATATTTTTAAAAAAGGGAACCTTGTTGCAGTTATATTTTTATCATCTAAGAGCAGAACTAAGAGATCAGCTGACATGATGTCAGGCATGAACTTGTAGGAAACACAGGAGGTGTCTTTGCATCTGTACATATTCTGTGTAGACGGTAAAAAAAAATGCTCGCTGTTGATAATGTGTACTTTTCTATCAAAGTGCCACTTTTGTGCAAGTGCCAAAGACTCCTCAATAAGTCCATTACTTCTGATAACTCCTCCTGAGCACAACTGGTTCCTCTGCTTGAGTATGGTCTTCATAGTCATATAATGGACAGAATGACAACAAGAACTGCTAAATGCTTCTAGAAAGAGAGACTAAAGAATGAAATAATATTTCCAAGGTTGCAATGTATTACAAGAGCTGGGGGGTGAGATTTGCTGATTATCTGCCCCCAGATAGATCCATTAATCCTCTACTTCAATAACTATTGAGCACACTCTAAATTTACAGTAGAACAAATTACTTTTGGGAGGAATATTGACTTCAAGGGAAAGAGAAGTAGGGTGAAAGAAAAGAAAATAAGTCTTGTGCAATACTAGGGGGCTTATATTCTGCAAGCATTAATAAACAGAAACTCTGAGGTTTTTAAAAGAAGCTAGTGGGATGAGGTTTAGGGAAAATAACTATTCTGTGAAGAGAAGTTCCTCCATTGTACATGACAATCAAAAGTTGCCAACACAGCCCCTGTCAAATAAAAATTTTATTTCATTTGTAGAATAACAGGGCACTCTAAAACTTGTTGAAACTGTAGATTTTCCACCCATGAACTTCTAATAAATTTCTTCTCACCAATTTCAATCTGTGTAAACTGTTTTTCTTTCCCTGCATCTGGGTATTCACTAGTGTGTTTGCCTGCCTGCTGGCTATTTATGACAAGAAGCCAGGCTGCAGGATGTGAAAGATAGTAGGGCTCTCTTTCATACCTGTTGTAAACACTGAGTCCTTTCCTCTTTTTCCTTCCTCAGCTCATAGTTTATCTTTGTTTCTCTTCCTTTAGTGACAAACTGCTGCAGTTTTTCCCCTTGTTAGGGAGCAGGAGGGATGCCAGGGGGATTTTCAGGATAGCTGTGCTTCCCAGGCAGGGGATGCAGCATGGAGTGCTCCCCTTCCCCAGTGCATCACACCCTTGCTTATGGGTTTGTTCTCATCAACAGGTAGGAAAGCTACCCTGTGACAGATGTCCTGCACAGCTCTGGATAAACGGTTTCAAGCTTGGTGCATTTTTCTTGCAATACATCAAGTAGGGAGGGGAAAACCTGCCTGCAGACCCAGCAAATGCCCAGCCTTGCTCATTGCCAGTGCACAAAAGAGAATTATAGGCCTGCAGCTGCGCCTGTGCGTGGGTTCCAGAAGGTGGCTTTCCAGAAAAGACCCAAAAGCTCAGACATCTCTGGAATTAATAGTGGCTTTGTGAAAAAAAATTTTCCTCTAATTTCACATCCATAGATGAGAATAATTGTGCTATCTCATCAGCAGCTTATGAATGATGTGTCCATGTCACATTACACAGCACACACTTGGCCATGGCAAATGGTGCATTTATATGTGTGGTTGTGGCTGACCTCTCACTTTAAGATAATTCAGGGATGAAGGAATTCCTCTTGTTTTGTTTCTCAGTTAATTTAATGAGAGGCATTAGCCCAACAGTGTAGTAGCCCCTCAGTCAGGGAATGGGATTCAGGAGTTTGTATATAAGCATCTTCTTCCCCCCTGCAACACATCATGCAGGAGAGCTGTGCTTGCTATATGTGACCAGTGAAAAGCTCAATATTCTTTCTTCTACGAAAAGCAGGAAACCTAACACTTATTTCTTCTATATTTTACAAGACTTTTTTTTTAAGACTTCCTTGAATTTCTAACATTAAAACTATCATGTGTTCATTTGACACAGGGATAATTTATAGCAATAGACATAAGCTGATTCTGCTGTCATAATAGGAGAAGAAAAGAAAGCAATTAACAGAGCATTTGGGGATATGAAGTAAACAGAAATCCATTCTCTTCCCTTCCTCCTCTACTACACCCACACACCAACACATGGTTCTCTAATTTACTCTTTTGCATGAGAGAAAGTTTCAGATAACCTCTAAGACCAATTACTTTTTTATTTAGAATAGGAAACAACTAACCAAGAAATTGGATTTTAGGCTAACAATATGTGCAAGCCTGGTCATTTGTTCCAGAACCGACTTCAAAACACTATGGGTGATATAATGTGTGACCTGAAGAATAAAAGAATAAAAGAGCACATTGCAATTTAGGCTACTTTTTGACCTTGTGTCCTTCATGGAACTAGAAGTCCTTTCTAATTTTCTGTTAACAAGCTACCTCAGTTGTTCATCCTCTTCTCTGAGATGTCCTGATACTTTTGCCAATAAGAATTAATCCCTGTGCCAAAAAGCTTACAATACTCTGCAGCTAAACAGGGAAAAGGAGGGTGCTGAGACAAACACAAGAAAAGGACATCAGTTTTCAAGCTCAACAAAGCTAGCAAGAAAAATTGATTTAATAGCTGTAGAAGGTTTTTAAATTCCCTCCAGGTTTCCACCTACTGCTACTTGCCACCATCACAGAAGCAGAGCCGAGGTGTAGAGATCCAGCACCAGCATTCTCAGCTGGTTTGTGTGTGTTTGTCAGGGAAAGGCCTTTGGACAGCTCCACTGTGTTTGCAGAACTGCCCTACCATATAAAATCAGACAAAGATT
This sequence comes from Donacobius atricapilla, assembly GCA_013397315.1. Classification (NCBI taxonomy): domain Eukaryota; kingdom Metazoa; phylum Chordata; class Aves; order Passeriformes; family Mimidae; genus Donacobius; species Donacobius atricapilla. The sequence goes on from WBMY01000733.1 coordinate 89,156, forward strand.
ATGGTTGAAAAAGACCCCCAAGATCATTGTGTCCAACATCTGACTGATTAACGTGTCAAGCAGACCATAGCAGTAAGTGCCACGTCCAGTTGTTTATTGAACACTTACAGGGATGGTGACTCCACCACATCCCTGGGCAGCCCATTCCAATGCTTACCCACCCTTTCAGTGAAGAAATTTTTCCTTATGACCAACCTCAAACTCCCCTGCAGCAGCCTGAATCTGTGTCCTCTTGTCCTGTCACTGTCTGCCTGGGAGAAAAGGCTGACTCCCACCTGGCTACAACCTCCTTTCAGAGAGTTGTAGAGAGTGATAAAGTTTCCCCTGAGGCTCCTCTTTTCCAGGATGAACACCTCCAGCTCCATCAGCTGCTCTTCATGGGACAGACATATGCTCCAGACCCTTCACCAGCTCTGTCTCCCTTCTCTGGACTCAATGACATTCTTGAATTGAGGGGCTCAAAACTGGACACAGGATTTAAGGTGTGACCTCAGTAGTGCCAAGAACAGGAGAACAATCACTGCCCTGGTCCTTCTGGCCACACTATGTTGACATAAGCCAGGTGCCACTGGCCTTCTTGGCCACCTGGACGCAGCTGGCTCATGTTCAGCTGCTGTCAACCAGCACTCCTAGGTCATTTTCCCCAGGACAGCTTTCCAGCCACTCTTCCCCCAGCCTGTAGCACAGCATGGCATTGTTGGGAACCAAGTGTAGGATGCAATGCTTCACCTTATTCACCTCACAGAGCTGGCCAAGGCCCATCCATCCAGTCTGTCCAGATCCCTCTATGGATCCTTCCTACCCTCTACCAGAGCACTCCCACCCAACTTGGTGTTTGTGAGCATGAATTTAATCCCCTCATCCAGAGCACTAACAAGATACTAAACAGGAACACCATAGGTACAGTCTGGCAACAGCAGGATGTTCCCTCTGGTTCCTTGCTCTGCTCATAGCAGTGAGTTTGATCACACATATATGACACTTGATTGTTAAAGGACAAACTATGCTATGCAAAGAAGACAGACTCTAAAGTAGTTAGAATTCTGCAAGGTTTAGCTCTTTAAGACATGGTAATGCCATATCAGCCCCCGGACAAGGGTTTTTGGCAGGGTTTGAGGGTTTTTTCCAAGCAATGCATGTTCTTAAGCTGGCAAAATTATTGGCTTTAAACCCCTCTTCCACAAAATCTTGTAAATAAATACCATCTTGTCAGAGCAGAGAATTGCTTACACAATAAATCCATACTTCTCATCAAAACTTTTAATTTAAGTTTCATTGTTGCATTTTCATTTACAGCCTGGGATTAGGTAGTATTTTTTCTGGTAAGGTGAGAGAACTGAGATGCCATGCTTGATAAATGGGAGAACTGAGATGCCATGCTTGGTAAATAAACAATTTGGAATACTGCATATCTCAAGTCAAACCAAATCAATGATGACTGAGATGAAGTTATCACTTTATCATTTGTATCATGTACAGTGTTAAAGGGAGCTTTTTCTTGATTAAATGCCACCATGTTGTCAGAGTTTTTGGAAGATCTGAGTAGAGCTAATAAATATTGAATATGACGAAAAGCAGAGGATGGGTCACTCCAAAACCTCCCACAATTTTTAGCCAATTTAGTTGTGTCACTACATCCACAACACAAACACAAGAGGACACATCCATTTAGGCAGCAGCTCAACAGTTAAAAGCCCAAGTCTGGGTTGGTATGTGTTCAGCTGTTTCTTCTGGCCATGGTATCCTGCCTGTCCTTTCTGCTCATCCTGATATGGCAGCAGCACAGGAGCTGCTCACAGTACTTCTGCAGACATAATTTCCCTTCATGCACATGTACTTTTATGAACTCTTTGAACTTTCATTTTAAATATTTTAAGTGCTTTGCCTCAAACACCTCCTTCTGGACACCATCCCCATTTGGCCTCCTTGACACTGAAAATGTCTCCTCACATCCAAATTGTATAAATGTATCATTTGGGACATTTTACGTATTTATCCTAATGACTACTTCTATTGCCCTGATATTTGCTCTTACAAAAGTTTTAGAGGCAGCACTCTTAGTCCAGCCTTTGTAGTGCTATGCTGAACAGGAGCAAAAGTCTTTAATTTTTCTTCTGAAAAGGTGCACTCATGATCCTTCAGATATCCCCTTTGTACCTATGTCTCCATTTGAGTCTATAATTTTTAATATCAGAGAATGAGCTCCATGGAAGGTTTCATCTTGTAGCTCATATTCCTACATACTATTTGACAGTATCCACTTTAACATAATATGGAGATTTAGTTATTCTGTTAGCTAAAACACCCATCCCTTCCTCCTCCCTTGTTTATTCCCAGCTAAGCAATCCTTATGTGAAACATTAATCACTCATCCAGAAACTCTCCCTTTGTTAGAAAACTTGATTTCAACTGAATTTTCAAAGCTAAAATAAACCCATTCAGCCATGGCACTTGATCTCCATCATTTTTTCTTATTAGCTTGAGAATAAATGTTTAAAAATCAAATATGCCAAAAGTTTTCTCTCTTCCATTCTTCCCTCACCCCCGATGAAGTTTGAATGGTTCTCATTTTTTGCATCTGAATCAATGCTGTGAAGAAAAATTTGAATCTGAAACTAAAATCATAGACCAGAGGAAGGCAACTAGATGAAAAAAAAAAAGCCTATGCATCTAATAGGTGGCATCATTGCCGATAACTTCTGTATTATTTATTTGGTGGAATTCTGGCCGTAGGAAAAAAAAAAAAAACAAACAAACAAAAAAAAAACCAANAAAAAAAAAAAAAAAACAAACAAGGAGAAATAGCAGAAAGAAAATTAAGATTACAAAATTAGGTCAGGATATGTCTTTTAAAGTATCATCATGTAAAAGGATAATTGACTATATCCAAGAAGAATAAAAAGTAGTAATAGACCAAGAGCTAACTTAAAGGCATTCTGCAGTTCTGGGATGGAGGATCAATCATGTGAATCCACAGTGGAGAAGAGATTGGGCAGCCCGATGAGTCACATAGCTGTGCCTGGGCTGGCTTCAAACACAAATTCTTCTGCAGGTTCTGCCATCTGGATATAAACCTTTCTCTGTTCTCCAGTGGGAGATTTTCAGTTTTCTTCTGCTCTGCCAAAAGAAGGGGCTTCAGAAAATTAAACATCAGATTTCTCCTGAGGTACCAAGTGCTAACAAGTCCTTACAGCCTGAAACTTTCTGAGCTGAAGAAGCTGGGAGTAATTGAATCTCATCACACTTTGCACCTTGAAGTCAGTCCTATCCTGAAGACCAGCCTCCAGACACAGGAACTTCCAGGTTTGAGGTGGAGCTGTAATGCCTAATGCCTCAGGTGCATGATCATCTGTTATTTCACGACAGCCATGTCACAATAGCCAGCAGAAATTCTCCATATATCCATTGTTAGCCTGTTCCAAAAGTGAAATGCTCCTTAAACCTTCTTTTAACTTCAAAGTGTTTCACTTGGAATTTACCCTACATAGATCAACGTTATCAACAGTATTTGCTATTTCAACATCTTTTTATTGAGTATGAACTTCAATAAATGATCAAGTCTCAGAGGAGTCTCCTTCATGCTGAGCTTTTGGAAAGGTTCTGGCTATGATCTCATGCAGCTCATATCTTACTCTTATCACCATACCATAACTCTTCACTCTGTCAGCTCATCCATGTCAGTCTCATGAAGTTCAAGAAGGTAAAATGCAAAGTTCTTCACCTGGATCAGAGCAATCACCAGTACCAGGAAAGAGTGGAGGATGAATCCTTGAAGGAGGAGTTGAGCATACTGGTGTATGGAAAACTGGACATGACCTGCAATGTGTTCTCACAGCCCAGAAAGCCAACATCAAAAGCAGCACAAGCAGTAAAGGTCGTGGGAAGAGATCCTCCCCCTCTTCTCTGGTGAGACCCCACCTGGAGTGCCACATCCAGCTCTGGGCTCCCCAGTGCAAGGCAGGCATAGACCTGCTAGAGCAGGTCCAGAGGAGGGCCACGAGAGGGCTGGAACACCTTTCCTAAGAGGGTAGGCTGAGAGTGCTGGGATTGTTCAGATGGCAGAAGGGAAGGCTCCAGAGAGACCTTAGAGCAGCCTTACGCTACTTTTAGATCCCTTCTAACCCAAACCATTCTGTGACTTGATGATTCTGTAGGTTTATGAAGAAGCAAAAAGCTGAGGGAAGAAACATTAGCTCTTTGGAGATTGAAATATTCAAAGTTATACAAGATATAAGAATTATGAACAAAAAAATTTGTAGTTGTTGCATGATACAAGAGAAGAGCATGTAGTAAGTTGCATAAATACTTTCTTGCAGCAACTGATTTCCCAGGAAGTCTTACTGGAAAATTTCAGATTGAAAATCACTTTAAAAGTTCCTACTGCATATGGACTATGTTTGGGAGAAAAAGCACTGTCTTTAGGCTGCTGACCTTGGAGAACTAGAGAAAACATTGTTAATGGCATTGGAGAGGAAAAGATAATGACAACATGATTTTGTTCTGTAGAAGAAATAAAAATGGGCTTACTAAATGGATGACCAGAACGGATGATGTGCAAATACGAGGACCTGTTCTGATCTGGTATTTTGTTTTTATCTTCTTTGTTTTCAGCTTAACAAATTTTTTAATGGCATATCACTTCCCTATGCAAAAATCTGAGCTCTGATTTTCGACAAATACTGTGTTGAAAATCAGATGTGTATTTAGATTATGATTAGATGATAATGAAGCAAGGAAAATTTATTTTAAAAACCAAACCACAATAACTTCTGAAGGTTGTTTACACAGGAAAAGAATTTTCAGAGAATTCACAGAAGATTTAACCTTCTTTCCACTACTAAATTCTATTTAAAACTATAAAGGATATTGTTTACATTTATAATTATCACTCACTGGAGGAAGGTGATCCATTCCTCAGGGAGTGGGGGTTTTTTTGTCTCCTCTGTCTTTGCTGTACACAGGTATCAAAAATGGAAACATCGTAAATAGGGACAGCATGAAACAAAACCAAGAACAGGCATAACATAAAAATGCCAAGGTCTAAAGGAAGCTGTTACTTTTTGTTCCAGTTTGAGCTCCACACCCAAAGAATCTGGTATCTTCTTGTGGGGAGTTCAAAATAGAGTGCTATTGTTTCTTTTAGCTCCACTTTTTTTACCTCACGTCTTTAGATGTGAAATGTGAACAAATATGAAATAAATGGTAGCAGTTCTAAAATTATGCCTTATTTTTCTTTAATAAAAGATTGAGAGGTATAAAATATAAGGATTCAGAAGTACATTGAGTTGGGAAATGACAAAAGCAACAAATATTGCAACAAAGAATTTGTTCATATTTAACAATATGAACCAGTAACAATATGAAGTGACTGACATTAAAAGAATAAAGTTGGGATCCCCTGTCGGTATGATACAGATGTCCCAGACACTTACCTGATAACCAGACAAGCTTCTGATGATCTTTGCTTCTTTCTCACCAGTGAAGTCTACTGCTGAGCATATATTAAATACTGCTTTTCCCAATGAAGTTTTACGTATTCCCAAGTGAACCATCAGTAAAAGAATGCAAGTTGTATTCCTGAGCGGATGTGTATGTACTTCCTTCAGAAAACAGAGTTTAACTCCTAGCACTCATGTGAGTTGTACTGTCCTGTATGCACAGAGGGAAGGACTGGGTGTCCCAGCATGCCAAGCAGCACTCAGGTCCCTTCCCCTGCCTTTCCTCCTACTCCCACCTAAATGTAGCAGCATTAAGGCAAGTCATTAAAAGAAAGTGAAGGAATTTACTGTCTGAAGGAATGTATCTCTACATTCTTAACTAGAAATCCAAGGCTCAGATTTTCACTGGCCACTTTTTAAATATATAAATTGAAGAGGGGCGGAAATGTGACATTTTTTACACTACATAGAAGTTAACTTACTGTGAAGCAAGAACATATCTTTGGGTTGTTCCAATCTTAGATGGCTCTCTCCCAACAAGGTAATGTGACAGTTTTGCCACTAATCTAAAAAGAAAAGGCTTTCTGGCCAAGTGGTAATTTTTTTTTTTTTGATCACCTGATGACTTGCATGTGTTCCTGATCATGATTTCTGAATACCGATGGTGCTTTTGCTTGAGATGTGAAGAACATACCAGAATGCTCATAACTTGACCATGAGCAGGGGCCAGACTCCTCAGTGATGCTCAGCAGCACGATGAGGAACAGTGGCCATAAAGTAAAACATAAGAAGTTCAGTCTCAACATGAGGAAGAACTTCTTTACACTGAGCGTGGCAGAGCACTGGAACAGGCAGCCCAGAAAGGGCATGGAGTCTCTCTGGAGACATTCAAAGCCCACCTGGATATGTTCCTGTGTCACCTGCTCCAGGTGACCCTGCCTTGGCAGAGGGTTACACTAAATGATCTGCAAGGCCCCTTCCAACACCAACAATTCTGCGATTCCATGATTCTGGGATCTCATCACGAGATACCACACACGGCTGTTCTCAATCCTAATGCATTCAGTTCTCAGGTACAGCTAAGTAGCAGTAGCAAAATTGAGGGGATGCCCAGAACACTGGGCTGTGTGCAAATGCAGACCTATGCAATAAAACAATCAAGGCATATTATCTCTTTTTAAGCCATAGTTAAGCAATAGCATATGACAAGCAATAAGTCATACTCCTCAGTTTTGAGATTGTTCTGGATGTGTACACAGCATTAACAAGTATTTAGCTTGGGATTTATTCTGGGAACACTGACATACACAACCTGTGCTATATAAGCACATTCACAAATTAAAGTAGCGCCATAATTTTATCTTCTCTTTCAGCTGGAGAACATGTGTTGCCTTCATTTCTTATCCAGATCTTTCAGATTGACCAGCTACAATCATCAGTCATCTAAGATTGCTCAATTTGCTCTCACTTATTCACTACAGAGCTGTTGGTATCATTTATTTCCACAACAATAGTATACTGTGATCTCACTAGGGGCTTCTCTGCAAGTCTTTGAGTCTTTTTTTACTCATAAGGGTCTGTCTTTAGCTTGTTCTTCTCCCTTCTTACAGTCTCTCTGGGTAATCTCACCCTTCACTTCACAAGCAAGCAGATTTGTAGATCTGCTCCATGCCTGCCTACCACTGCCAGCAAAAAGCTACTGTGGCTGTGTCCATCAGGCACAGGCAATATTATTTTAGCTGATTTTAGAAACTGGTGGCTGTATAAAATACTCTGGAACTCTGGGAACCAAGATCATTGAAATTAAAGTAAATTGAAAGATAAACACAGCTAAATATTGCAATTAAGAATTCGGACTTCAAAAGGATTTTTTTTTTTGAGAGAGAGAGAAATCAAGGTCTCTAAATGAATTCACAGCAAATGGGAATGAAGTTATGAAAATTACAACAAATTTGGAGCAAAAACTCATAAATGCAAATATGGCAGGCCTGAATATTTCCTCCCTAAAATGCATAACAGAAGAGGAAAACAGGGACAGAAGATTAACTATTTTCCACTAAATCTATGAAATGAGAAATGGTATGATAAACAATAGCAAAGAAATAAACTAATTCAAGAGACAGAGAGGGATTGTAACAGAGAAAAACAGATTAATTGCTTGGGCAACAGTGGCAAATATTTCAGCTTGATAGCATGCACAGCTTCAGGGTAAATCTTGAACTTTTGAAACAAAGCCAGTGAAGCAAAAAGAAAACAGGATAAAATGTACTATGAGCTATCAAATATGGCTCATGGCACGTAATATCTCTCTTCAGTAAAAAGCTGATTTTCAAAACCTAAAAATATTCCTAAACTCTAGGATGGATCTTATCTATCTGGATTTCATGGAGTAGGTGACAAACTGTCCCATATCATAATTTATTGTTGTAGCTGGAGAAGAAAATATAAACAGAAGAACTAGAAAATTGTTGATCTGATGGCTTTTTGTTTCTTTTTTTTTTATGTCTTTGTTTACTTTGTAGTTGTCACCATTATTTCAGAGAAGAAACTCTGTCTAATACTGAAAAAGTAGATACTGTCGTGCTGGGAGTTTCCCAGGGAGGGCTTCAAAGATATGGATGAAAACTTGAAGTTTCTTTTACCTTGTATTTTCACAAGAGACCTGATACATGCATGGGATACTTTTCATTGAAGTTTACTAAAAATGGGTGTTTGGGGTCACCATTAGTTCAATGATGGAAGATTTGAAAGATTATACAGGATGAATGGAATGACTTTGAAAGCTGGAGTTACAGGCATGGGTTGAATTATACCTCTGCCAAATACAAATTTGCAGGTTTTGGAAGTCTGACGAGAACTTCTGTTAGGAAGTCATCAGTGGAAAAAGGTTCAAGAAATACCTGAATGTATCATATCAATCACAGAGTCGTTATAAGTCATCAATGCAATGAAAGCTGAGGGGAAAAAATCAAATGCAATCTCAAAAAAAGTCAAGCAGGAACTTTTTAAAAGAGACATTCTGAGGTAAAGTAACTTGTGCAGTATAAAAGGAAGCTTGGCTCCTAATGACACACTATAACATGGTTATTGCTGGTAGCCAAAGGCTTATCTTGGCTTAAAACCCCAAGAGATGCCAAAGATAAAATGTAGAAAAATTAAACCCCTTTATTCTCTATCCTCAATACTCTCCTACTTCTGATAGTATTTTTAACCTCTTAAAAGTTGAGCTTGAAGGAAGATTTTGAAGTTCTCATCACACAGAAGTGTCACTTGAAGCACTGCACAAAATTGCATACCTTGTTCAATCACCAGAAATGTGTCAAAAGAACTTTTCAGTGATCACGTCACTCACTGATTCCTCTGCAGCTTGTGTAGGGCATTGTAGTGGTTATCACATTCGCCTAATTTTCATTTTAGTGGAATAGGATTAAAAGAAAAGCAAAACAGGTTTAATTCAAAAATAGAAACAGTTAGATTTATTAACATACAGTAAAGGTAAACAAACAAAAACCAACTACGAAACCTTCTCAAAAACAACCCCTCTTCCT
>WBMY01000733.1:98202-113103 GCA_013397315.1 Donacobius atricapilla
AATCTCAAAAAAAGTCAAGCAGGAACTTTTTAAAAGAGACATTCTGAGGTAAAGTAACTTGTGCAGTATAAAAGGAAGCTTGGCTCCTAATGACACACTATAACATGGTTATTGCTGGTAGCCAAAGGCTTATCTTGGCTTAAAACCCCAAGAGATGCCAAAGATAAAATGTAGAAAAATTAAACCCCTTTATTCTCTATCCTCAATACTCTCCTACTTCTGATAGTATTTTTAACCTCTTAAAAGTTGAGCTTGAAGGAAGATTTTGAAGTTCTCATCACACAGAAGTGTCACTTGAAGCACTGCACAAAATTGCATACCTTGTTCAATCACCAGAAATGTGTCAAAAGAACTTTTCAGTGATCACGTCACTCACTGATTCCTCTGCAGCTTGTGTAGGGCATCCTCGGCCAGCTTTAGACAAGCTAGCTGCTGGGAAAGAGTGAAACCCTGTGAGGGGTGCCAAAAACAGGAGAAATATGATACTGTGACTGCTCTGGTAGCTGCCTTCCGTCAGATTGCCTGCTGCAGCAGCAGTGCCCTCCAGTCCCTGGATCTGGTAGCTGGCAGAACATATGGGGATGTCTGCAAATCTCTGAGGTTCCGTTTTGCTTTATGTGTAAGATAAGCTGATGCAAAGTAGATACTAAGAGCTCACTTGTTTTCTGTCATTGCAGAAAGGAGTATTTTTGCTGAAGAAACAAATAGCCAGAATGCATTGTTTGGTCAACATGCAATAAACACTTGGATTTGTTTCTAAGTGACTAACAAGATACATAATTTGGTTTATGTTTCCATAAGAAACCTGGACCCTGGCTGGATTTCAGACCCACCACAACCTATCTCTAACTCCCCTCTGCAGATGGACAGTGGAGAGAAAATATAACAAAGGGTTCATAAGTTAAAGACTGGGAGAGATCACTCACCAAAAACCATCATGGGCGAACCAGGCCAAATTAGAGATATTAATTGAATTTATTACTAACAAAATCAGAGCAGGATAATGAGAAGCAAAATAAGACCCTAAAAATACCTGCCCTTCACCCCTCCCTCCTTTCCAGCTCTACATCTTCCCCTCCCAGGGGAGCAGGGAGACAAGGAATGAGTATTGTGGCCAGTTCATCACAGGTTGCTTCTCCCACTGCTCAGGGAGTGTTGTTCCCCTACTCCAGTGTGCGGTCCCTCCCATGAGAGGCAGTTCTCCATGAACTTCTCCAGCATAAGTCCATTCCACAAGCAACAGCTCTCCACCAACTGCTGCAAAGTGGGTCACTATTCCATGCGATGCAGTCCTTCAAGGACAGGCTGCTTCAGTGTGGGTCCTCCATTGGATGACAAATCCTACAAGGAAACATTCCAGAGATGACCTCTTCTCAGGTCCCTGTCAGGAGCCTGTTCCAGTACGGGCCTCCCACAACCTCCTGTCAGGCATCCACCTGCTCCAGCATGGTGGATCTCTGCATCCCCGTGCCTTCCATGGGGTGTGAGTGCTCAGAGTGCCTCTCCTCCCTGATCTGTAGGAGGCCTTTTGCTACAGGTGGACTTCTGAAGCCCTGTTGTCCTTCATGGGCTGCAGGGGCACAGCTGCTTCACCATGGTCTTTACCACAGGTTACAGGGGAATCCCTGCTCCGGCATCTGGACCACCTCCTGCCCCTCCTTCTCCACTGACCTTGATATCTCCAGAGTTATTCCTCTCATATATTCTGACTCCACTCTTCCCTGGCTGCAATTACATCTGCACAATTACTTCTTTTTCCCCGTCTTAAATCTGTCATCACTGAGGTGTTACCATCATTTCTAATCGGCTTGGCCAGCAACATATACATCTCGGGGCAGCCAGGGATTGTTTTTATCAGACATGAGGAAGCTTCTGGCAGCTTCTCACAGAAGGCACCCCTGTAACACCCCTGCTACCAAGGCTTGGTCATGCAAACTCAATAGAGAAGCATAAAAGATATAACTTCAAGCAGATTTTGAAAAATAGCCTGTGTGCCATGAAAGGCCAGTATGCCAGACAGCGCAGCTCTGTAGCTGCCAAATGCATTTTTTCCACAGGGGAGAATGTAAGGATTGCACAAAAATGAAATTAAATAAGCCTTAAATAGAAGTAAAATTCAAACTGGATTTGTATCTGTGAGGAGAAAGCTAACAAATCTCTTTGAAATAGGAAGCATTTGCAGCAACAAAGGTTGGTAAGTGGAGATAATGTATACAGGAACAAGTAGTATCAGGGCATTTCTTTGTAAATCATATTTGTATAAGGCCATAGAAAAAGATGAAACGAAAGATGAAATGAAAGATTGCTGTTGTAAAAGGACAAAAAGAAGTAGTGAAAGGACAGTAAAGGCCTTTTGAGACATATTGTGTTATAATCAAGTTCTCGGAAATCTATAGCAATGATCAAGTGAATTCTTTGAAATGCCACAAGGAGCTTTCCATGGTATGGTGGAAAAGTCTAAGTGAATGAGTATGGAGAAAACAAGAAGCGCAGTCTGAAAGGGAGTTTCCTCTGTGCTAAGGAAAACCCTCTTCTAAAGCCTCTTGTCTTCTCTGCCAGTGCCCAGGCAGGGAGGCAGATGCCTGGTGAGCTGAAGGCACCCTGAGGCAGGAGGAGCTGTCTCCCTGCTGTACAGCCCAGAGCACAGATGCAACATGGAGAGAAACATCTGCCCCTGTGATAGCAGAGAAGCTTTCCAAAACATTCACTGTTTAAAATGTTCACCTCAGCAGCCCTTCAGCTGTCTGCACCATGGCGTGGGCAGCTGTGTCCTGTGTTTTCATACCTCAAGGCAGGTACTGTGATGCTCAGATGCAGGCATGAGGAGGAACCCAGGAGCAGGCAACACAGGCAGTGATGGAATTCTTGCCTGTGAGACAGGAGCTGAGTCAGGCAGAGTATGCTGAAAACACAGATGTCAGGTGGTAAGGGTGGAGGATTTTGGAGGAAGTGGTCTGACCTCCTGCCCCCTCCCACTGTCAGAGAAGCCAGAGGGACAGGGATGACACGGAAGGCCTATGGGATGCAGCCAAGGTTGGTTGGCAAAAGGACAATAGAGACAGATAGAAGGATGACTGGCACTGGAAGGGGAGATGTAGAAAATAAAAACATATGAAAGAAAAGAGCCAGCAAAAGCCAGTCATTGCCAAGCTGTCGTGGCACAGCATTACCCTGAGTTTTCCCTTGTTCTCCCAGCACCTAAAGGCAATGTGACACCACTCAGGCATGCAGGAGCACTTCCACTGATGGTGGGTAACAGTGTGACCTAGCTGGGATTCACCTGGGAAGAGCAGAGGCTTGTCCTCCAGAGGACAAGGAGACCCACAGTTGCCTACAAGTGGGTGTGGAGGGCACCATGCTGCCAGCCAAGGGTATCGAAAAGGAATGAGCAGGTTCTGCTCCTGCATGGTGATNTGTAGGAGGCCTTTTGCTACAGGTGGACTTCTGAAGCCCTGTTGTCCTTCATGGGCTGCAGGGGCACAGCTGCTTCACCATGGTCTTTACCACAGGTTACAGGGGAATCCCTGCTCCGGCATCTGGACCACCTCCTGCCCCTCCTTCTCCACTGACCTTGATATCTCCAGAGTTATTCCTCTCATATATTCTGACTCCACTCTTCCCTGGCTGCAATTACATCTGCACAATTACTTCTTTTTCCCCGTCTTAAATCTGTCATCACTGAGGTGTTACCATCATTTCTAATCGGCTTGGCCAGCAACATATACATCTCGGGGCAGCCAGGGATTGTTTTTATCAGACATGAGGAAGCTTCTGGCAGCTTCTCACAGAAGGCACCCCTGTAACACCCCTGCTACCAAGGCTTGGTCATGCAAACTCAATAGAGAAGCATAAAAGATATAACTTCAAGCAGATTTTGAAAAATAGCCTGTGTGCCATGAAAGGCCAGTATGCCAGACAGCGCAGCTCTGTAGCTGCCAAATGCATTTTTTCCACAGGGGAGAATGTAAGGATTGCACAAAAATGAAATTAAATAAGCCTTAAATAGAAGTAAAATTCAAACTGGATTTGTATCTGTGAGGAGAAAGCTAACAAATCTCTTTGAAATAGGAAGCATTTGCAGCAACAAAGGTTGGTAAGTGGAGATAATGTATACAGGAACAAGTAGTATCAGGGCATTTCTTTGTAAATCATATTTGTATAAGGCCATAGAAAAAGATGAAACGAAAGATGAAATGAAAGATTGCTGTTGTAAAAGGACAAAAAGAAGTAGTGAAAGGACAGTAAAGGCCTTTTGAGACATATTGTGTTATAATCAAGTTCTCGGAAATCTATAGCAATGATCAAGTGAATTCTTTGAAATGCCACAAGGAGCTTTCCATGGTATGGTGGAAAAGTCTAAGTGAATGAGTATGGAGAAAACAAGAAGCGCAGTCTGAAAGGGAGTTTCCTCTGTGCTAAGGAAAACCCTCTTCTAAAGCCTCTTGTCTTCTCTGCCAGTGCCCAGGCAGGGAGGCAGATGCCTGGTGAGCTGAAGGCACCCTGAGGCAGGAGGAGCTGTCTCCCTGCTGTACAGCCCAGAGCACAGATGCAACATGGAGAGAAACATCTGCCCCTGTGATAGCAGAGAAGCTTTCCAAAACATTCACTGTTTAAAATGTTCACCTCAGCAGCCCTTCAGCTGTCTGCACCATGGCGTGGGCAGCTGTGTCCTGTGTTTTCATACCTCAAGGCAGGTACTGTGATGCTCAGATGCAGGCATGAGGAGGAACCCAGGAGCAGGCAACACAGGCAGTGATGGAATTCTTGCCTGTGAGACAGGAGCTGAGTCAGGCAGAGTATGCTGAAAACACAGATGTCAGGTGGTAAGGGTGGAGGATTTTGGAGGAAGTGGTCTGACCTCCTGCCCCCTCCCACTGTCAGAGAAGCCAGAGGGACAGGGATGACATGGAAGGCCTATGGGATGCAGCCAAGGCTGGTTGGCAAAAGGACAATAGAGACAGATAGAAGGATGACTGGCACTGGAAGGGGAGATGTAGAAAATAAAAACATATGAAAGAAAAGAGCCAGCAAAAGCCAGTCATTGCCAAGCTGTCGTGGCACAGCATTACCCTGAGTTTTCCCTTGTTCTCCCAGCACCTAAAGGCAATGTGACACCACTCAGGCATGCAGGAGCACTTCCACTGATGGTGGGTAACAGTGTGACCTAGCTGGGATTCACCTGGGAAGAGCAGAGGCTTGTCCTCCAGAGGACAAGGAGACCCACAGTTGCCTACAAGTGGGTGTGGAGAGCACCATGCTGCCAGCCAAGGGTATCGAAAAGGAATGAGCAGGTTCTGCTCCTGCATGGTGATGATGACTTCCTGAGTAGGAAAGAGCATCCTTATGTCATTAGTGGTGGAAACTGTTTAAAAAGGTATTTATACCTATGCCACATGGAGCAGTCCTTAGCTTAGTCATATTTAAAGCCCAGGACAATGTCTGCAAATATAAGGCAAAGGTAAAAATAACAGCAGGGATGTAGAAAATTATTTGAACCAGACAGAAAGGTCTTTCTGAGGCAGGTATGCTTAAACAGCAAAGATGATGTAGGACAGTTTACCAGGACTCCCCAGTGAGTTCTTTTGTCTGAAATAGGAAGAATGACTGAGCATGTGTGACTGAGCACCTGGCACACTTGGTAGGTCAGCTGGTTTATTCTGAAGATTGGACCTGCTGAAGCAAAGCAGGGCATCTGCCCCACATTCCCACTCTGCTCAGACCAGCTCCATTCCATAGGAGAAAGTCCAGAAAGAAAATACTGCAAAATTTGAGCCACTTTTTCCAGCCCCAGCTGACAGATGTCAGCAAGGCTGAGATTTACATTTGAGAGGCAGCAAGCATCAGACTTGTCTACCTCTGTCACTGCCTGGCAACCTGGACACAGTTGTGATAAGTCTAAACTTATCACATCATCTGTCTCCAGACACCTGCACGTAACAGCATGGATTTTACCTGAAGTGTGTTCATGTCTATCCCGTGCATAGTGAAGATCTGTCATTTTTATTCAGCAGCTCTCAATGGAAGTGCTGGCCTGCACTTTGGTCGAAATGCCACCTGACAATATCAGAAAGACCAAGTGTTGCCCAAGGGCTGAACCAGTGTCAGAAGGTAGCTCACAGTAGCACTCCTTAGCATTATTTCAGCAGAGGCCATCTGATTGACTTATTGATTCCCTGGGAATACCATTTAGCAGGATCTACTGTGGAGATAACAAGAAAGAGCTTAGGCCTCCTCTGTAGGCTTTAGTACAGAAAACAAATAATCACATGAACAACAGAGCTAACAAAGCTCAGTCACCATTGCCATCTGTTCCATACAGCTGGATTTTGCTGGGTTGACAACATCTCTGCTCTGTAAAGACACTACTGCAGTCTCTGTCTTTAACCAGGCTTTAACCTGGGTACTTTCATTTTTATTTTCATGAAACCGTTCTCTGAAGTGGCTTGAAAGTTGCCTGTAGTTCAAAAGCTAACAGAGTGGAATAGACACACAGGCTTATACAAACACACAGAGGCCAAGGAAGCTTGTTTTCCTTTGAGGACTAGGTTGAAGAATAAGCTATAACATTCATTTCTGCGAGAGACAGAAGATAATCCATCAGTAAAGAATTACAACTTAAATGTATTCCCAAGTAGTATTGATCTCAGTACTTGATTATGTGTTAGGTTGCTAAAACAGCATCTAACTCAGTTATTTTCAGGTGCTTCTTTCACTTGCTTATTTAACTTGAAGAAGTTAAGTCATCATGTCAACAGTCAATGACGGAGTAAATGTTCAGAATTAATTCTGTTCAAAGACCAGATCTCTCTCTCATGGCCAGCCAGTGCAGGACAACCTACTTGAGCACTGAGACTGGGTTTGCATTAAACTCACAGCAGCAAAGGAAGCCCATCCTGAAGTGCTGGGAAGCAGAGGATGTGTCATCTATCTGTTGCAATTGGCACCCAAGCTCTTCCACAAGAAAGAAATAAATATCATGCCAATCTTACCTGTCAGATACTGAAGGACTGTCAAATCCAAATTTCTCAAATACTTTCATCATCACATGACAAGTCTGTCACTAGTGATTGATAACTCTGACATTTCAGACCTTGTTTGGGGTGGCATGATGCCTGTCTGCCCCCCAGAGAACATCCCAGGGAACAAGGGAAAAGCTAGGAAGAGCATCCCAGGCTAGGCAAGCCCACTCTCAAAGAAGACTTTCTTGCTTTGATTTATTTTGTGTTCCCACCTTGGCTGGGTCCCAACACTGCAGCCAGAGGATGGCTAGGGGGACACCAAAAGGGACAGCATTTCCCTTGAGCACAGGAGCCCCAGCATGGGCAGCCTAGGAGGTGCAGCCTCTGTTCCTCAGTGCTGCAATGGGATCTGTGAGTGCTCAGAGTGCCTCTCCTCCCTGATCCGCAGGAGGCCTTTTGCAGGGGGAAGGTTGTCAGGGAAAGGGACAATTGGTGAACCTGAGGGAAGGGTCCTGATCTGGGAGTAATGAGGCTCAAAGCATGACTCTCTTCAGTTTTGGCACTTTGCAAAAATGCCTTTCCTGAAGTGCTGGGAAGACAATCAGCAATCACAGGAATTGCCTTGTCATATCCTGTCCCTATCTCAGTGACCCCATGAAGCTCCCAGGATACTCTGCAGCCAATCCCTACAGTGTCTTTTTCTCAAATATTTGGTTTAGAGACACTTTAACTCTCACTGCTTCTGGAGTTTCCTGAACACCTCTGGTTCTTTCTAGAATTGTTTCTTGCACCATGTCTCACCTGATGCCACTCAAGCCAAGAAATGTTCCTTGGCTGCTTTCTGAGTCTCTGTTGTTTTCATATCATGCCATAGCAGGTGCTTGGCATGCTTGACTGCACGATGCAAAGCCGTAGCCTGCTGAGCAGTGCTGGCTATCACCCAGACATGGAGAGAGAACATGATGTTGTTTGATGCACATCACTGTAGGTGGGCTCTTGGTGGGTGCTGCTGTGGGGAGAGGAGCTAGCATGACACAGAGATTTGAGATTAGGTGTGTGGTGGTGTTCAGTGGAAGTTGGACTTTTCCTGAGTCCATGGCAATCTATCCCTGCAATAAAGCTGCTTCTTGGCTTAGGGTCTAAAAACTACAAAAACATGTTGTTGGGGGTTAGATTTGGGTTTTTTCCCTATAGAATTTTTTCCCACAAAGTCACTAGGAGACTAATTGCTGGGTACTTATGGGTGCTTGACCAAAACAATACAAACGGCTAGGAAAACGTAGCATCCTCTCTCTTTTTGGTCTCAGGGAGTTTTTTCTCCCCAAGGGAAAAAGGTGATACTGCGAGGTTTTGGGAGGAAAAAAGGGCAGGCGTGGGGACAGTTTTCTCTCTCTTGCTCTCATCATCGGAGAGAGGACGGTCAGGCCGCTCTTGCTGCAGGAGGAGCTTTTCACTGCCATCACCCGGTCCGTTCCTGAGGAAATCTCCCATCATCTCCTCGTGTGCCCAGGGACTCTGAGCTCTCCTCCTCCTGCCCTGCTTGAGCTGGGCTGGCCCTGTCCCACTGTCGCCGCTTTCCTTCGGCACAGCTTTGGATACGCTGTATTGCTGCACTGCCCTGCCCTGCCAGGACATCCCTGCCCTTCCAGCTACCACCGCAGAGCTTTGGTACATCCCACCCACCAGCCCAGGATTTTTTTTCCACTGTTCCACTTTGGTGCTCTCGGAGGCCTGCACTGAGACCAGACTGCCCCAGGTTTTGTGAAGCAAAAGCCCCCTCGAGGTTCCTGGTTTTGTTTATCATTAATGCTGTAGTTGTTGTTGTTTGTTTGCCTTGTTGTATATATATTAGTAAAGAGCTGCTGTTCCTATCCCCATATCCTCGCCTGAGAGACGACTTAGTATCAAAGTTTTAATAATTTTAATAATTTGGAGGGAAGGGGTTTGAATTCTCCATTCCAAAGGGAGATCCTGCCCTCCCTAGGAGACATCTGTCTTTTCTAGCCAAGACACGTCATTCTGCAGTATAGGAAGACCCAGGCATTTGTGTTGGTTAAGCACGGATAGTAAAAACCAATTAGTGACTGATAGCCAGGTTGGCCAATTAAATATAGGGATACACTTCTAGGTCACACAGGCTTAAAACTCAGGAGATCCCAGGAAAACTTCCCTTTCCTTCCAGCTTGCCGGCAGGTGACGCCGGCCCCTCAGGGGCTGTTCCGAGGAGCAGCCCAGGCCAGCTAAGCCCCCACCGCTCCCCTGTGCTGGGGGGGAGCCGGCCCTGGCCTGGCCGTGCTGACGAGTCCCCCCGGCCCCAGCTGCCAGCAAGGGGAAGGGGAGGCTGCAGCTCAACACCTAACAGCCCCGGGCTGGGCAGTGCTGGCTCCGCTCTGCCTCCACTCTCCCCTCTGAACGAGGGAGAAGGAAAAGAGGGGGAGAAGCCCTGCTGTTCTGAGATCCCTCAGCCTGAGAGGCAGCCCCCAGGCAGAGAGCATGTGACCATGGCAAGATTTAACTCTTTACTTGCACAGAGGAAACTTCCAAGGTCCTAACCCTTCCTTGAGGGATGAGGAAATATCATATTGGGAGATATTTAAAGAGATAGTATGAAGATACCAGGGTTGGTGAAAGAGAAGTTGTATCCTAAGTGATGAAGACATGGCAAGTTGCCTTGGTCCTAGGCTGAAAATCTCCTATAAGTGGTGGTAACAGACTGTAATATGAATATGCTGGGATATTCCTTTAAATCAGGGACAATATGGATTGGGGAGATGATTATTCAGATTTGTGGACTTGAGCAAAGGTATCTGTGATTGACTGAGTGAATATTGTATTAGTAGCTGTGATCTTTCTGATCCCATGAGGTGTTTAAACAGAGAGAGAAAAGCCTTCTGCACCAGTGAAGAAGTGAGAAGACATTTCTGTTCCCTGAGATGAAGAATCCTTTGCCCTTGGAGTTGTTTATCTTTAAAATTACACCCCAGTATGCATGAGTCCATGGCCCATATGTAGTCACAGGAAAGGCTACATGATATGGGAGGTCCACAACTGCAGAAGTTCCCAGGTGGACTCTGTTGTGAAAGTTAAAGGCCACAAGCAGACTGTTTTTCTTGTGAAAGTTACTAGAACAAATCAGGACAGACTTCTCTCTCTCAGAGGACTGAGGGAAAGACTATTTTATAAGTGCTACTGACCTAGAGTTCTGAGTTTTGTCTCTTTACATTGTTTGTGGGAAAGTGAACACTTGGGGGGCAGGAGGAGGAGTGTTTTGAAAGTTTCATTTTAATTCTCATTTTCTTCTTTTAGTGTGTGTTAATAAATCTATCTCTGTAACCCTTAAGTTAGGCCTGCTTGCTTTTCTCCTAATCCTATCTCACAGCAGAAAAGACACTCAAACCATTACACTGAATTTGGCAGAGATAGGCAAACATAAAACCACTACATGAATTGGTGTTTCCACCCAGTTTCAAACTTAAAACTAGCACAGTGTGTCTGTGATATTTGCAGATGGTTTTGGTAAAGCCTCAGTCCTGATGCCTTCAAGCAGGTTACCCTTGGAAAAATGAAAGTTGAGCTTAGTGGAGCACATATCCACAGTCCCTCCTCCAGCCCACCCTGCCTCAGAAGACTTCTCACACTGGCCCAGGCAAGGGAGAGCACTGAACAAACCAGCATGAGATGGAGACAGCATTGGTGTGCAGACCTCTTGTTAGACTCTGTGTATGACTGTCAGCCTGCCCTCCCATAAGCTAGTTTAGAAATGAGAGAGTTAGAACCCCTGTGGAAAAAGCAGAGAACTGGAGACTTCACCAAAAGCCTTACAGATTTATGTTCGTATCCTACCACGTTTTTTTCCCCCTTTATTCTTGTTCTACACACAAGCAGGAGTTTGGGTGGCAGAAACCAAGTCAGCAGTAAGAGGTTAATTAGTGCATAGATTAATGCTGGATTAATGCTCCTTACAGCTCCATTACATGTGACAGGGCCTTGTGCTTGCTGGCACAAACCAAAGCTCTCCTCATCTTGCTGGGTTTTTCATTATTGTGTTGTGCAAATAAAGCCTGCCTCATGTCTGTCTGTCTGTCTGTATGTGCCCTCTGACACAAGGTAGGCAGAGTGTCTACTCATGCATGGCTCTAGGTGCCTGGTTTCATCCTGGTACAGAACATCCCACCTGTTTGTGACTCAGCATCTCAAAAGAATGTTATTTCAAGAATGGAAATGAACACGGTCAGCAGCAATTTTTTTTTTTAATTATTTCCTTTTAAACCTCTAACACTATGATTATCCTTGCATATATTGAAAACACCCTTTTTTGCACTGACTTGAGGTTTTTTTCAGTTCTGATTTTGGGCTTGGGGTTTTTTATTGCTGGGGATTTTATAGGGCTGTTAGCACTCCTGTAAAAAAGAAAACCACTGACAACCCAACCAACAACCACACACTGAGTGAGACCTGTTGCAAACACTTTCAGTGTCAGACATGCTGGAAAATCCAAAGAGAATATAGTGTTGAAAAAGCTTCAGTAAGAAATGTTCTAAAACACTCTGTTGAGGATTGCATTGAATATTTTTGATCGATCTTTAATGTGGGTTTTTTTCTGGATGGTTGAAGAAGGATACTGCTGAGACAGATAACAACTTTAAATGCACATGTGTGTTTAACTTGAAAGTTTGCAAATAGTAGAATGACAAAGTTCATGAGCTGCACGAGGAGCCATCTCAAGCTCTCCACAACTGTAATTTATGACCAGCACCCCACCCACAGAGACCCCACCTTGTGAGCCACAACTGGACCTGCATGGGCTGCATTTTTGCCTAACAGTGGAGATGGGGATTTGTCTCACAGCAGACCTGATGTGCCTGAGGAGTAGGGCGAAGGCTTCCTTGAGAGTTCACACTCAACAAGAGCATGGGCTGCCTGGCCCAGCTGTGCGGGAGGGCTCTCTGTTCCAGGGCATCCAGCTCCCTGCTCAGGGACCTGCAACACATGATGTACCCCAGAGCCCCAAATTAAATGCGATGTGCTGATGGCATAGGTCTGGTACTATGGCACTGAGGTTGTTGGGAGGGCTTCAGTCTTTCATTCATGGAAGATAAGGGAGAACAACTCCTTGGAAGGGTGTATGGCAATGGAATGAGGCTACCTGCATGCAGATCTGAGGAGTGAGCAACACAGCTCACATGGGAATCTTTGTTGTCCCTAGTGCTGCAAAGGAGAGTAGCCTCATGAGGTGGCACCCAAATGGATGCAATTTGGTTGAAGAAAAATAAGAGCAAAAAAGTTTTCTCTCTGAGGCACTGGCAAGAAGGGTGCTTGAGATGCTGCACAAGAGTAATCTCCCCCATTGCCTGCTTGTTGCATTTCTGGGAAAATAGGCTCTGCCCAGTAAACAAACAGGACCAAAACAAATAAATAGCAGACAAATCTATCAGTTTTATCCTCTCCACAGAAACAATCTGAAATACCTTTGATGAAAGCTAGCAGCTCAGGCTAAAACTGGGACACGTGATTGACAACTTACCCTTTTGCTTATTTTTTCTCAGCAATCTATCCTCAAGGTTTTTTCATCTTCATCTGTATCAAAGGCTGATCTTTTGCTCTTCTCTATTGCTTTCATTCATTGTTTGGAACAGCAGATTTATTTGTACAGAGCTAGGTAAGCTTTGGTGTTTCTCAATGGAATTTTTCAAGTGCATAGTGTTGCTGTTATACATTTGCTTTTCATCAGAAAAGCATACTGGTCTTTTGTAATGCAAGCCTAAAAACTGACCAGGTGACAATTTCTGGTTTTCTGTTACTGAGTTTCAGCTGCAGAAGTCAATTTGCTGGCATGCAATCTAAGTTCAGCCTCAGATGAACAGGTACTGCAGACAGCAGAGGCAGAGGGTTAGGTGCAGAGTGGTAACATGCAATTCCTATTTGCAAAAGGATCAATCTGTCCATGAAGGTCACTCTGAGAAAAATTCCAACTGTTACATTAAGGAAATTATCAGGAGGGATAGAAGGATTCCACTTAAACAAGTGAGAATGAGCAGAAGGTTGAGGTAGAAGGGGAAGAAAGGGAATCTACAAAGGAAGACCCATTTGAAGGAAAGAGGAATAAAGTTAGAGGGATATTAGCATAAAAAGGAAGGTGAGAGGGAGATCCAGGTGTGGGGATTTGGTGTCTGAAATGCAAGGAGTGGGTACCATAAAGGGTGTGGGACAAGACATTTGCAAAGCATTGAGTGAGCAGGCAGGAAATGGAGTCACTGTACTTGTATTTACTTGTGCCCCTGGAACCCTAAAAAGCTTATTTTGATTCTCAGTAGTGAAAAATATCTCCAGTGGTGCTTTTAACTAGTCTTCAGGGAAATTAAAACAGTGGTCAAAACTCAAAAGTGCTGTATTGTGAATGAAAAATAAGACATGAGCAGAGGTTGTATCTTTAAGGGGCCACTATTAGTTGCAATCCCCACTGTGACAAATAGAAAAATGTATCATTGCCTCAGCCCAGCTGCTGAGCTCAAGTGCCTGATGTTCCATAAAGAGGAATTCAGACTGTGCTGGTTTTGTCATGAAACTCATCCATTGTTTTTCATCTTATTAAATGGTGTGTTCAAGGTTACAGTTTGGAATCCTTTATGTATAACTCTGCACATCTAGTTAGTGAGTAAAAGAACATGAACTGCATTGCAAATTGCCATTCTGGATATTGTGTCCTCAGGCTACTTACACCAGCTTAGTCCAGCCTTACTTCACTGCCCCTGAGACTCCAGGCAGCTGGGTAATAATCTTCACACCCCAGCTATCGCCTTTTTTCAGGCCAACTTGCACATTGGATAGGTATTCGTATACAGGCAACATTTACAAAAGGTTCATTTAAAAGCACAAATCTTCTCTTGCCTGGCAAATCAGGTTCTAGTTAAGCCTGAGAACAAGGGAAGAACCTCTGCAGCAAATGTCTGGCTTCTAAAATGCTTTTGCAATATTGCAGTACAGTTCTTCCCATAAGAGAGATAAAAATAAGATTAAAAAGTCTAAGGGCATGAAAATCAAGCAAGATTAACAGCCACTAAGACAGATGTTTAGCTACCTCATGCTGCTCTGTCCCAGAGTAAAAGCTTTCATTTCGAGCTTTACTTCTCACATGTTCTCCTCTATTTGCATGTTTAGATCCATTGCCTCATCTGCCAGGGAGAAAGTTGTCAAGATATTCTCAATTTTGACTTCAATGCAAAGTGTATTGCACAGATAATTGTCCTGGCTTGCTGTTTCCATCACAGCATTTATACCTTACCCCCCTCTGCATCGCATCAATGTAACTTCATTGGTCTTTGCTGACCAGGTACTTAGCAACCCAGGTTTGCTCTGTGTGTATTCTTGCATAGCTGATTTCAAATCCTGCCCTTATTCCACAAATTATGTCTATCTCGATCACTTAATTAAGATTTGTTTTCCATTTCCATGCCAGTGATTTTTCCATAGAGCCTTCACCTTAAAATTTGCTTTCCCCATGCCTCCAAAATTATTTGCTTGTCTGTCTTCATGTTCCTCTTTTTGATACCACTCTTTTTTTGTTTGTTTTGGCTTCTCAAACCTCTTACCACATAAATCCCTACTGTACTGTAGTCACCATTTTGCTCATTTGTTCTCTGGTACACAGTATCTGGATGAGGTTCTTCATCCATGTATTTCTTAGTATCCATTGCCTTGCAGTTCTCCCTCATCTAATCACCTCTCAAATCAAGCTTTGGTAGTGTTAACCTGTATTGGTTTAGCATAAATGGTAGGAAAAACCAATTGTTAATCCATTTTGGAACTAACAGCTAAACTGGCCAATCAGGTAAAAGGTGTACACCCTCTGGGACACCGCTTAAAAACAGGCATCTTGGGAGACCCGCCCTCTTTCTACAGATCCCTTCCATGAGGTAACGTCGCGGCCGGGCCGGGAGGGCCC
>WBMY01000733.1:113141-183620 GCA_013397315.1 Donacobius atricapilla
ATTGTTTTTCGTAGAAAAGTAGATTGTTGCTAGGGAGGAAGAGGGGTTGTTTTTGAGAGGGTTTCGTAGTTGGTTTTTTTTTGTTTGTTTACCTTTACTGTATGTTAATAAATCTAACTGTTTCTATTTTTGAATTGAACCTGTTTTGCTTTTCTTTTAATCCTATTCCACTAAAATAAAAATTAGGCAAATGTGATAACCATTACATATTTTTGGTGTTTCTGCCCGGTTGTTGAATTTTAACCCATTACATAACCCATGACAGGTAGCCTCTGGAGAATGGGTTCTAAGTTTTCCTTTTAACAGTGATGATATGCAAGGAGCAAACATTGTAATCTGTCGAACAGAATGAATGTACTAACTGTCAGGCTCTAAAGCATCTTCCCTAGAGGCACTCTTCTTGACCACATGCAGAGCAGTGATAATTACTATGTATAAAGATGTGTGAAACAATACACATTTGTATGAAAAATATTCTGTATTTTCTTTCTTGTTACTCTCCCATCAAGACAGAAATTACTCCACCAGCATTCAAATAATCTGATATCTACAGTAAGGAGGGACCACAATAACCTGCAAAAACAACCATTCCAATTTACCACTTGATAAACAAGACTAGGTATTTTTCTATTTTGGTATGTTCTGAATGTTATTCATTATTGAAAAAGCCATGGTAATCATAGCTACAACCTTTAGAAAATAGAAACTAATTTCTTCATATGTAAGTGAATAGCATTTTTCCCACTGGATGGTAAAATCTTGAGTTCAGGTACTGTAAAACGTAATTGTTTCCACTTTTTGAGACAGAAAGGTAAAATTAGGTTAACTGAGCCGTAAGACTTGTAGTGTTTTGTCTTCTGGCTGATTATCAGGGTAATGTTGAATTTGATTGAATTTTACTGAAGAAGAAACTGATACCCTCGATGCAATAACCTTTTTCTTATCTGACCTGTCCACTCACTCCCTTTCTGCATCAGTTTTAGGGGGTTTAAGTGTTCCTAATTGAAATTTAAATATGAATACATATTATTTTTCTTTCCTTCTTTTGTCTTCATCAAGAAGGTATCTGAATACTAAACCAAACAACCTTTTCTACTAGCAAAACTGAATGCCAGCATTGTGCACTTTATGAATATATAAAGAGACTGAGAGGGCAGGAGCTTCAAAAGCCATCAGAAGAGAACAGAGTGGAACTTGGAGACCAGGAGAAATAATAATGCCAAGCCTGTACTACATCCAGTGTCTGAAATATCAACAGACAACTAAACACTGTGCTATGGAAAGTGAACATGCAATGATCACTGAAGGCATGATTTACAAGGCACCTGAAAAAGGAAATCCGCATGAAAGGAAGGCTGGACAAAGTCACTTTTTCTTAAAAAACAATAGAAACATACCTAAAGAGGAACTCGAATGGATGAAAAAGAAAACAAAAGTCATGGAACAGGAGAAGGGAAACTTGTCTCCACATCACCTGGCTGGTGAGCTCTGTTGTAGTTCCACTTGCAGCCCGTATTGGTCAGGAGAACACTGGAGCACCAGGACAGTGGCACAGAGAGATCATAGTAAACAAAGAAGCTATTCTGATTCACATTGCATAGAAGAGTAATGGTCAAGCCAGAACATGACAGAAAAGTAAATTCCCAAATCAGCTGTAGTATTAGGGCAATTAAAGAGAATCCTCTGAGTAGCCTATTGAATTTTCAAAGTCTAATTCTAGCAGATGCCTCAGGAAAAAATGACTAGGGAAAAAGCACATCCTTTTCATTTAAATGATGGATACAAATAGTACTGTATTTCTGAGAAACCATGCAGGGGTTTGGGAATCAAAATAAGTTTGTTGATCTCAAAACATTCTGCAAAGCTGCAAGCGTACATCTGGAGGCAGGTATCATCAGGCGCAGGAAAAAGTGGAGCAGTTCCCCTGCTCTGTATTATCTTAGGTCATTCTGGCAAGTGGCAGCAGGTTTAAGAAAACCTGTATTGTCACAAAGAAAATATAAAAAGGCCTTGGTTTGTTGTGACTCAAAACAGAAAAAACTGCTTGGCCCTTATTGCTCATGAGATCTAACAACAGTGGAATAAAACATGGAGGAAGCTGTTAGAGCTCAAACCTTTAGATGGAGTCCATGTTCGATGTGAGTCTCCAATGAGCTCAATCACTTTGAGGTTTTTCAAATTATCAGCACATGGCAGATTCCCCACTCTGGTACTAAACTAGTGCTACACATGGTAATAGGTAATAGGGCTACACTTACAGCTCTTAAGGTTTGGCACCACAAATACTTTTGTCCATCACCCTGGTGTTTGGTTGGTGACTTTTGTTGATCACTAAGATCACTTGTTGGCTAACACTTTGGTTGTGTATTCCACAGAGAAATCAATCTTACCAAAGTAAAACAATCTTTAAGATACAAAACAAAAATGAAATTATTGCAACAATAGCCTGTAACTGGGTCTCAGACATCATCTGTGAACCTATATATTATGTTTCTCAATATTTCTAAAAAGACAATTTTAATATTTATTTTGCAACAGTTCATAATGAACAGAGCAAAGCAAAGACTGATGAACCAGTGCAAGGTGATATAGATGACAAGAACAAATATCTAGTGTTTCAGGACAAGGAGCACAAGACAGAATAATGTGCAGAAAATCTAACTTAGGTTATTCTCTTCTCATATCCTAATTGTCTGATAGAAAGTTTCTCAGGTTTCTAAACCTTATCTTTAATAGGTACCTAAGATACCTGTAGATTTTATTGTTTGCTCTGCTTTACTATCATGTCTTAATTGCTTTGGTACTTCTAGGAAAAAGATTTTTAAGGCTATCAGTCTGCAGATTAAAAACTATTTTAAAATTGGAAACAGGTAAGACTTTTCAGGACAAACATGAATCAGTAATCACTAGTCCCTTTGCTGGGACTTTTAATTAAGCATTTTTGTCAATGACCTAAAGAAGGTATTTCATAATAAAATTCCCAAGTTTGCAGATGGTACTGAGCTTTTTCCAGTGGTCCAGTGCTATACCAAAGGCAAGTAACTCCAGAAAGAACTGACATGGGCAGAAAGGTGGCAGATATATTTAAGGCAGAGAAATATGAAGTGATACAAAAATAATCTGAAACTTACCTCCTTTATGTTCAACTACTATCTAACAGAGAAGATATCTTGGAGTATTCATTGACAGGTCAAAAATCAACTTAAAGAGCAGCAGCCTTAAAGTCCAATAAAATATTTAACATCATCAGGAGGGGACCTAGGAATAAAATCAAGGGCATCATTTTGCTTCTCTATACAACCAAGTCCTGTACTGATTTCTGTAGGTTATTCTGGCTTTCATATCTCAAGAGAAATGGAGTGAAAGGCAAGTACAAAAAAATCAAGGCTGTGAAGCAGTTGCTTTACTCTAAGAGATTTTAAGAGCTGAGTTTCTTAGAGGGAGAGACTGACAAGATAATGTGACTCAGGTTTGAAAGATCTTTAAGGTGGAAGACAAATGGAATCAGAAATAACAGCACATCCCATCTAATCATACTTTTAACAACTTTAATAAAAGAGTTTTGGATGCTGGGACAATATCAAAGTAATGGATCCCTGAAAGTGCTGAAGTTTGCATACCCTCCTTAAATAGAATTGACATTTTAAAACATTCCAGACAGAATATTGGGTTGGTAGGGTTTGATCTGATTGGGCTGGATAGGATTTGATCTGACCTGCCAGGATGATCCTTGTGCTCAGGTGGTCTCTGACCCCAGGGCTGCAGTAGTGCAGCCTCCCTCCTCAGGCTTTCCCCAGTAAGCACTGCACTATTTGAAGGAAAAGGAAACAAACTCTGCCTGCAAGTCCCCTATAAATCTTCCCCCAATTGTCAGCCACATGGTCACATAATTTCTAATCTGCATAATATGCAGATTGATTGTAACTGTTCTTTTCTTTTTTGGGTAGAGGATATGATACTCTGCTGACTTAACAGATCATGTCTACTATGAAAGTGTGGATTTTCTCACTTCTTCTGTGTCTAGAATTAGAATGCCAAGCAAAGGTTTTGCCAGTGGTGCTTACTGTTTAGTGAGACAAATCCTCTCTATTTTTTATGTGTACCCAAATAGAGACCTTAACCTCAAGCCTGGATAAAATCTTCCCTCTATTGAACAAATAATTCTGTTAAAATCATAGAGAGAAACTACCCTTATCTTTATTTTCACATTTGAAGATCCATTAACTTCTGATATGACTGCCAGGGCTTATTTTTAATGAGGAATTGTTTACACTGACAACTGCATTCAGGCGGTTGAGATAAAATATTTGCACCCAACAAAAGAAAATCCTTACTGTCCTTCTTACCCATTAAATAGCCCTGGTGATTACCTGGGGTAACTTACTGTTGCAAACTGATCTTTTATTCAGTCACATGTGTCACAGCTTTCCCTATGTAAAATGGGAACAATAACAGTAAGACTGGCTATAAAAGTAATGTTTTCTTCCATGACAGCAAAGTTGAGATGAGCAATGACTGAGCACTTAAATCTCCCAGATGCTTTGTTGAAGTGTTCAGCAAAGTGGACTCGGGTGCCTTTTGTACCATTCTTCAGCAAGCCATGAATATGGTTCAGATACTCCAGTGGATTTTTTTTTCATATTCATAAGGCAAGAGCAGCTCTGGTTTTCATTCTTATTTTCAGCTATGAGTTTAGCACCAGAGGATATAGAAGTGCAACTAAAATCTCCAGAATTTACATTCCCACAGTTTCTTTCAGAGAAAAGGACCAAAACAAATTTCCTTCATTCTCAGTCACTTCATTGACTTAAAAAAAAACAAAGAGTAAGCAGGGTAATTGATATTCATTGGTTATACTCATGAAGGAAAGGAGTTTTCATGGCAGGCTAGGTGAATTAAGCCCTGGAGAAAGGCAGGCATTACAGCTGCCTGCTGTTTCCTTGCCTTGCTATCTCCTGGTTCATAAAGCAAGTGCTTTGTCTCCCTGTAGGACCAGCCAGCCTAAGTAATGGGTCATTGCCTCTCTGCAAAGCAAGAGAGAACAAAAGAGCACAATGTTTGTGGAAATGCTTTTTGCAGACCAAGCACGTTGTGTTGGCTTGCAAGACAGGAGGTCAGAGGAGACTGGCACAACACCACGGCCAGCAAGGCTGCAGCTGTCAGTGGTGGGAATGGTGAGCTGGCATCTCCTCCTCCGGGTAACAATCAGACGGAGAATTTCCATCTGATGAGGGAATTTATAAATATTTGCAATTTGGGCAAACCGTGTTAATGAAATACCTACTCCTGTGAAATGCAATTTCCAGTTGGCATGACAAGCTTTTCTTTGTCAGGCTGCTCACCTGTCTCTGCCAGGTTCTCAGTATGTGAGAGGAAAACCCTTCGGGGTTTTCTCTCAGTGGGAGGAAAACCCTTCAGGGGCTGCCTCATGCACCCTTTTGCAGAGCTCAGTCACAAGATGTGTATCCAGAATGGAGGTAAAACTGAACTGGAGACTACTCGGGCTCACAGCTTGTCACGTGCTACAGGGTAACAGGTTTGCAACCCATGGTTGTGAGAAAACATGCAAAAATCTCACAGGAAATCAGGATTTCAGGACAGTTATAAACACTGTATTCATCCAAATCATAGAAAGAGCTAAGCTTCAAAGAGGAATGTTTAGGCTGATGTTAATACAATGTGACAGGTTGGGTTGTGAACCAGTCAGTTTGAAAAGGACATAGTTAAGGTGGGAAAGTTTTCAGTAAAGCTGAGATGTTCAAATGTTAGGGATTGTCTTGCATGTACACCCCTTATTTTACTTTCCCTTATTTTAACAATTGTTTCTGCCACATCTGTTGTTTTCTACCACTGGATCATAAAAATTCTTATTTGGATTCAATATGAGTGACTCATAGTAAACCATGCATTCAGCGGGAATAGAGAAATTTTGGTGTGTATCCACAAATAATTTGATTTTTACTCATTTGGTTGCTATGCCAAATAATTTAATGAATGTTTTCTGAAACAAAATGTCAGCCTGTGGCATGACTGCAAACTATTCAATAGATGTATTCTTACCTGTGTTCATTATTCTTGCAAATCAGCATTAAAACATTGGCTGACCTCAATGATTGATGTTAGCACTCAACTTCATGAATTACCTATGCTCCTAATACAGCCTTTTCTATATCTTACTGTCCCAGGAAGTTGGGATATACACATTCTTCATGTATATTATGTATATTTAAAGTAATATAACATTACAGAAAAAAAATATTAAAAAAAAGCAATCAAAAAAACCCCAACACGAAAAACCCCAACAGAAACAATAAAAGCACAGGCTAGAGATGTTTTGAGCCCAGTGAAAACCTGACAGGCAGTGGGAAATGTTTTCTTTTCAGCCATGGCAACCACACAGAAGACATTCACATCTGTGAATCTCAGTCTTTTAGACTGGAGATCAAACTAGTTTTGGATATTAAAAATACCCTTCTAAATTCTGAATTTTGCTGGCAATTTGCTACCTCAACTAAAATCCATGGCAAAAGGGTCATGCTTTTGGGAGAGTCAAAACACTCCCCTAGCTTAGAAAGCAGACCCATTTCATGGGACTAGCTCCCCTGTACAATCTTCATGAGGTAGGCTTGGCTGACAGTGTAAGAGATGAGGTTTTCTTCTTCAGCCAATTTAACACTTTTAAAAGGAGACAAAGATTTATCAGGTGCAACAAGTGATTAGAAAAGCAATTAATTATTTTTTCCTTTCTAATTTAATATTTTCAATAATTTTTTTATCTTTTAGATCTGTTCCTTAAGCTCCATGGTAATCTGTAGCAGAGATGAAACCAATAAATGACTCTGCAAACACAAAATTAAATTCTCCACTCCTACATGTCTTCAAATGACATCAGTCCCTTAGGTTATTTTCTTCCCCCCAGAGGATTCCTTCCTGTGCATCATCACAGCATCATGGTCACTTATGGGCAACATGTCCAGGCTAAGCCAACTTTCTGGATTCCCTAGACTTCCCTAGGAAAACAGATACTTTCAGAGGGCAATTCAACCTTCACTTTTGGCTGGACGAGAGCAATCACAACCAAAGAGTCTAGAAAGAGACACACCTGGCTGACAATCCCACCAAGTTAGCCAGGAAAAGATAGGATAAACAGGGAGAAAAACTGGCCACACACAGTCTACATCTATTGTAAAATATTTGGCTAGAGGTGAATTATTTATGCAAATAAGGTGGCCTGCAAAAAATCCCACCAATCCATGGTTTTGGAATAAGGGAGGCAAGCACTGTTTGGCTTTACTTGGTTCTGCCTTTGCAGCATCTTTTATCTCTTTGGTGCTTTTCTTCTCTGAGTGATATTTAATGAAAAACCTGGAAAACCTGGAGTCTCAGCAGTGCGAGAATGCAGGGCAATGGCAAAGAAATACCTAGTAAAACTTGTCAGGTGTTGAGTCCCAAGAGCAGAATGGTAGTGCAAGATTCAAATATAGATTTTCAACCAAGGTGAAATTTTGTTGAACTCTGACAGCAAATTTCAGGTTTGCTTGTGGGAAGGGGTGAAGAGGGTAGAAAATAATGTAATACAACAAGCTCTTTTCTCCTAGGATATCAAGCAAGAAGTATGATTCAAATTCTGCACTAACGAATTTGTATGGGGAAGAAATTAGATATCTCTTGTCTCAAGAATACTTTGTAAAACACACCAGCCAAGACCACTGGTGCATCACAAGAAGCAAAGGCAATGTTCAGAAAACTAGGAAATTTGTAGGAATATGAATTTGTAGGAAATTTGCATATGATACTGCTGCAGGCAAAAGAACAGGAAAAGAGATATTTTTTTTCCAAAAACACAGCATGAATTTTCAACCTGGTATGATACAATTACCTGCCTGCAATTAAATGGCACTGCACAAAGACTATTGCATATTGCATTTAAATAGCTTTTCTTCAAAGACCAGATGGTTAAGTGGCTTGCCTCACAAGTGCCACATTTTAGCAATCTGGAAAGTTTGTTACTTTCAATCCTCATTTTCATTAACTTAAACAATAATGATGAGGGAATAGGATGCTTCAGGCGGACTGAGGTTAATAGGTATAAATTGTGCTCTGGAGTATTGACTCTTTCAAGTCAGTTATTGATTCCCATAAAACAGCCTGCATCTAATTACTTTTTATCTTACTGTAGAAATTGTATATGAATTAACCACATGAATATAAGGTCAAATCCTGAAATTTGTGTTCAGTTTTCAGTTCAATATTTATTGAAGTAACATTCCCACTAAAGTGCAGCCAGAGATCAGAGGAAAGCTCACTTTGTCCATTGATGCTTTTAGACACACACACACATGCACACACCAGAGTTTATCAAGTGATCTGGTTAACTCTGCAGGTTGTGGAAGGTCTAGCAGAGATGAGGCCTGAATTTCATTTAAACCACCCAACTCCTACATAAATGTGCTGATCCCTGGGCTATGGATCAGTTCATGATGTGTTTATGTTATTCATGAGTATTTTTACCTGAAATGTCATCTTGGACATGAGGAACATGCCCAAAGCAAGTTTCCACAACTAGCACATTCCTTCTGAAAGTTTTGTGACTGAGAAATTTGTTTTGCAACACAGGGAAAAAAATTATAACCCAGTTCCCGAGCCACTCCATGATTTGTGTTCAGACATTGAGAACCACTGACATCGTGATGCTGCTGGACAAAAAATGACAGTGGGAGTCTGCTCAGACTGGCATATCCACGGAAAAGGCATTGAATTATTTATTCTCCAGCTCCCTTATCACCAGAGAGAAGCAAGATCTGATGAGAATAATTCCATGCTATCATGCACAGCTAAAATAGAGCAGACAATTCAAATCCCAAATATTCCCTCTATTACTTCGAGGAACCTTAGTGATGAGGAACTGAGGTGTAAATTTCTTCAGCGAGGTAAGGCAAATCCCAGTCCAAGGGCCCTTTCCCTGAAGGGGTAGGGTCACAGAGTAGCAAAGTCATGCCTGCTGTGACTCTCCAGATCCATCACCAAGGTGGTGGCAGGAGCCAGGCTGTGTTTCCCAAACCGCTGGGACATATGGCCATTCCATGTAGCAGGATGCTACAGATAAAGTTTATTTGCTTGGTCACTTTCTATACAGTCAGATTCTTCCATATGCTTGAAGTGTATGGACTT
This sequence comes from Donacobius atricapilla, assembly GCA_013397315.1. NCBI lineage: Eukaryota > Metazoa > Chordata > Aves > Passeriformes > Mimidae > Donacobius > Donacobius atricapilla. The sequence goes on from WBMY01000733.1 coordinate 122,313, forward strand.
TCCCCTTTGGATGTGGGACATCTCTCCACAGTTACATCCCAGGGACTGAAAGAAAGAAGTATTTCATGGCTGGAGTGTGGTGAGATACATCAACCTCTACTTAATGGGTTTTTTTGGAAGCTTTACTATATCATTGTTTTAATGTAATTGCTTTAATATAGTGCACTTTATGTTGTATCAACTAGTGTTTTTAGCTTTTATACTGTGCAGCAAGTAATTCTAATTAACATCTGCTGTCTGTTTTTCTTAATAAATATCTTTTAGAAACATATCTGATTTGCCATCATTAAACTTGCAGGACAAAGTTACAAAACGTAAACTGTTAACAAATCTAAGGCTAAGGAAGGATTTACCTTCTTCTAAACCCCTTGCTAGGAAGGAGTTTAAATACACACAGGAGTCCTTTCTGCGCCTCAGACTCAAAGAGAGGACTTCTTTAGCAAACTTTGTCTAAAGCACCCACAACATTCCATCAGAATGCAATTCCATCCAGCACTTTGCAGCAATGTTGACAGGTATTTAGTTTTTGTGGAAAAAAAAATCACTTCACCTTTAATAAATTTAAAGTTTTAAATTAAATTTAATTTAATTAAATTTTAATTAAATCAAAATTTCAGTGTTACTTTCCCCACATATGAGTCGATCTGGTTACTTAAAATATCTTGCCGCTGACAAGAGACTTCAATCTGGGTTTTGGACCCAGAAAGCCTCTAGGGGAGTACTTAGCAACTGATGCACCAGAAGATGCAACCATCTCTTTTAAGACACTAATTTAATTAGAACAAGTGACATTCAGAACAATGAATATTTACTTCTTGATGATCAAAAATAATGCCTACACAATAATACAGCTGTTGTTTTCAACCTCTTCCACTCAGACATGCTTGTAAAATGTGCCCATTTGTTATAATGAAGCACTGCATTGACAGCTGTGTTTCTTCTGTGATTAGTTTGATCTGCTTCAGGCACCATAAGTTTGCTTTACTTTATCAGAGCAAACCTCTGTCCCTTTTAGCCTGTGCTCAAGGAACCCTAGTGCACAGCATTTGTCTGTCTCAAACTTCTGCTGCCTTTCAGATGATCACATTAGTCTTTCCAAGATGTTTCAACAGTAAGAGGGGTTGAAATCTGTATTGAAACTTGACCCTGACCTTCCTCAGTGGATTCAAGCAGAATCAAAGTGAGAGTGCCTAAACAAAACCATAATGCCTGACTGTTACTTGTGAACAAAGCCTCCAGGAAAACCTCTGCTTGGAGGGTTGGCTGGCGCCGAGCTGCTCATCTGCTGTCCCATCCTTGGCAGACAGCTCAGCCCACAGGTGGTGCCCATACCTCTCTTGTCCATGCTGCTGAACTGGCACAGTGGTTTCCCTGCCCTCTATGTCTCTGCAAAGGGGCAGCAGTTTCTTAAAATCTTCTTACATAGGGAACCAGGAAGAAACTGGTTGGAGGGAGCACTTAGGCATTCAGTCTTCTGTGAGCAATGTCACAGCACTTGAACACATGCACTGACTGAGGGACCATGCGCGTCACACAGATCTGCGTCTGAGTTCCAGCATTAGTGACAGAGCAGAGCAACTGTCACTGTACCAGAACTGGCAATTCATGGATGCAAAGTGAATGTCAGACTGGATTTAAAGCCCCCTCTGAACTTAATTGCACTTGAATATCTATTTAAAAGGTTCCCATTTTTATTCTTTTCTGCAACATTAGCTTTGTCTTTCAGCCTCACTGGAAATCATCTGGCCTCTCTTTGAATGAATTGATTCTGAGCATCCAATTCATCACTGCACTATAAGGAAAAATTATCACAGAAACTCTCTGCCAAGCATCCTGATAGCCAGCTAATGCAGAATTGTAAGTGTCAGTGAAGAGACCATCTCTTGATATTTGTCAGATTGCATGTATTAATAAGATTATTTATTTTGATAAATGTTGGCAGCATATGTAACCTCTTCAGAGCACAACAGCAGAAATTTGTTGACAAAGTTGTACAAATCAATATACCACGTATTCTTTTTCATGTTGGGTTTTTGTTTTGGTTTGTTTTGGGGTTTTTTTCCTGTGTTTTGGAGGGGGTTTATTTCTGTTAGTAATATATTCATTTATGGGCATAAGAGCATTTCTACAGGTCCAGCTACTTCATTGTTCTGTCAGTACAGCTAACTAATACCAAAAGCTTTAGCCAGCCATGTGAGAAAAGGGAGATGTATTGTGCTTTCCTACTCATGCATCCTTTCAATAACCCATGATTTAGGGATGTCCTGAGCTCATGGCTATTTGTGTTTTTAATTGGAACTGGTGGATTTTCATACCTTATAAACTGCTGTATAAACTGCTTTTAGCCCTTTTATACCTTCTGCCTCCACCTATCAGAATAACAGCTAATTTTGAGCTCATAACTTTGCAAATATAGTGAAAGTTGGTTTTCCTTATGTGTTTTACTTTGCAACCTATCAACCCTGAATTTCATTTGCTATTTTATTACCCAGTTTCTCAATAATGATAAAAATCATAGAATGTTATGTGTTAGAAGGAATTTCAAAAATCATCTGGTTCCAACATCCCTGCTATGGACGGGGACACCTCGAACTAAACCAGGTTGCTTGAGGACTTTTCCAATACAGCCTGGAACACTGCCAGGGTTGAGGCATCCACAGCCTCCCCAGGCAACCTGTTCTAATTTCTCACCACCCCCACAGTAAAGAATGAAATTAATTTCTTCCTAATATCTAACCTAAATTTCCTCACTTCCAGTTTGTCTCCTTTATTCCTTGTCCTATGACCAGTTTCTGATGAAAAATCCCTCTCTGACTTCCCTGTAGGCACCCTTCAGATACTGGAAAGCTGCTATGAGACTGCATGCAACCTTCTCTTCTCCAGGCTGAAAAAACCCAACACTTTCATCCTGTCTTCACAGGGAGGTGCTCCCTCTTTGCCGCTCTCCTCTGGACTTGCTCCCACAGTTCCATGTCCTTCTTATGTTGAGGACACCTGAACTGTACACAATGCTCCATGTGGGGTCTCACATGAGCAGAATAGAGGAGGGGAATCACCTCCTTCAAGACCTGTAGTAGCAGGAGTGTCTGGCACAGCTGCAAAACAGGGCCTTGCACTTCACTTTGTGCACTTTCATGAGGTTTGCATTGCCGCTCCTCTCAAGCATGTCAAGCTCCCTCTGGATCCCTTCTCTGCAGCCTGGCAACTCTACCACAACTCTTTCACTCTGAGTTTCCTCAGCAGGTCCTTATCCATCCACAGAGACCTCCTGGCATATTTGCCCAATTTCCTCCTTGTCGGATGCATTGCTTCTGGCCTTGGAGGAGGTGATCCTTGGATATCAGTAAGTGTTCTTGGGCCCCTCCTCCCTCCAGGGCTCTGTCCCATGGGGTTCTACTGAGTAGGTTCGTGAAGAGGCCAGAGTCTGCGATCCTGAAGTCCAGGGCCCTGAGCTTGCTGTGTGTCCTTCTCACTGCCCTGAGCATCTCGAACTCCACCATCTCACGGTCACCACAGCCAAGGCTGCCTTGGAACACTACATTCCCCACCAGCTCCTCCCTGATGGTGAACCTCTCCTTGTTGGCTCCTCAAACACTTCACAAGGAAGTTGCCATTGACACATTTTTATTTTTAACCTTTCATTCCTGTCCTTTAAGAATATTTAAATCTGGAAAGAAATTTTCCTCTTAAAACCGTTCGCAGAATCTTTGGTGAGAAAGATTTCACAGAACTATTTCTGATTTCAGAGAATATTCTGAGTTGGAAGGGACCCACAAGGATCATCAAATCTAGCTCTGAAGTGAATGGTCTATATAGGAATTGAACCTATGACCTTGGTGTTACTGGCACCATGCTCTGACCAGCTGAGCTAATCTCAGGGTGCAGGTTGTTAAAATCTCTTCAGAAACTGACCTATCTTTTTACTGACTCCTTACACTATTCTTGTGAGAAAAGTAATTTTTCACTGTGGAAAACTTGGGAACTTGGAAAATTCTGACTCTCCCCAGTTTCATCACATCCAAGAATCTACTAATTTTATTGGCATGAATCTGTGTCACGGGAGGTTTAGGTCGAACAATATCATTGGGGTGGCTGAATGCATGGGAACACCACAAGCCCTGAAGATTCTGCCCTGTGTAAAGTGCAGGTGCCAGACTGGGGCTGAAATTAGCATAGGTGCACCTGGGGGAAGTGCCCAGGCCACCAGATTCCACAATAGGACATTGAGATGCTACCCCACATTTAAAAGCTGCTGCAACCATGGTGGACCCTAGAGTGGTGACTATCTACCCCTCTCTCTCCTTTTTCTTTCTCTTTCTTTTCCTACCACTTCCTCCTCAAAATATATTGTAAACCTGACCAAAATATATTGTAAACTTAACGCTGCCAGTCAGTGCTTTGCTAAGTGCCTTGTTCGGTCTGGATGCTTTTAAGTTTGCTAAGTGAAAGTTTGCCAAGTGCCTTATTCTATCTGGATGTTCCAAAGTTTGCAAATAAAAGTGGTTTTTGAGGTTTCCTGAGGTTTTTGTTGTTTCTCCCATGCACCACCTAGAGTAAATAAAATTACCTTCCCCTAAACCCACCCAATGGGCCAGGCTTTACAGAATCGTTTGAACAACGCTTTCAGGCACATGGTGCGAACCTCGATGCTGTCCTGCACAGGGCCAGGAGTTGAACCCAATGATCCTTGCGGGTCCCTTTCATTTCAGGATAGTCTATAATTCTATGATTCCAGCATTCTTGGCAGAGAGAACATATAAGTTGCAATCTGCAACAATTTGTTTCTCTTGGCCTTTTTTTAGAATTTATCCTCTGATAGTCTTGCATGTGGAGAGAGTGTAATAAGCTCCATGGAGATGTATCGAGTCTGAGGGCTGACCTGCAACCTCCCAGAGTGGCTTAAGAATAGCTAGACAACTTCTCTGGACATGCTTTGTAAAACAAAAGGTTTTAATAATGACAAAAATAATAAACATCATCAAACAAAAGAAATATAGGTTGAACACAGTGTAGAGAACACTTTTACATTGCTAAGGCAGTCCAAAAAAGCAATTGAGCGGTTCTGTGCAGTCTTTTGAGTACTTGATGGTCCAGGTGGGCTTTCTTTGCACCTTGCCCAATGAAATTGTCAACAGGCTTTGAGAAATATTTCCAAAGCCCAATCAGTGCCCCTGTGCTGGCATTGGGCCAATTACGGTAAGGGAAGAACAGAAGGTTCTGGGGCTTCTTTTTAAAAGTCAGGTTTCCTTATTTGGAAACAGCTGCTCAGGTGTGGGAGCGCATTACTACATTCATCATGTTTCGAACCTTCTGCTCTCATTGAAACAAGACTGGTTCAGCAGAAAGACACACCTAGAAGAGTTAGTTCAGGATTTTCAGATCTGAGTTCACTGAGAATAAAGGGAAGAATGCTATCTAGTCCTGTTTGCCTATTATTCTCTCTATAATTGTTTGTAAGATTTCTTGAACTAATCCATTTTGAGACATCTCTTCTGGTCTTAGAAATTTCTTTTCTACTCATTTCGCAAGGAATTAAAAAGTTTAACATTGATTGTTTTAATTTCAGTGTGATAATCTTGCCAATTAAATATTTCAATCTCTTTGATCACAACAGAGTCATTCCCCAGGAAGACTGGAGGAAAAAAAAAATACAGCAATTGAAGGGCAATAACTGCCTCAGTTTTATCAAATTCATATATCGTCCCAGAAGCAGGGATGACAGCTCTCCAGATTTAACTAGCTTGTAACAGTTTGAAATCTGTCTAATTGAGCAAGCTTAAAGGATGACAGCACTGCTCATTTTTCTCAGTGAAGGTTCTGTAACTGGGGTCCATATTGCTTTTGAGCATCAGACTGATGTGAAAACAAAAGTCATGTGGGAGAATGATATGGGTTATTGACTGCACTGCAGGGAATATGAAGGCAGAAAGGAAAGCATTAGTGTTTACATACAGCTGAGCTAAACAAGGATGCCAAATGCTCCCCACTAAGAAGCAGTTGAGCCGTGACCACTAACTAGCAATTTTCATTTTAGACAGCATATTCTTTTTCAGTTTAACACAGATCACTGCTATGGGCAAGACTTTTTTCTCTTTGCTTGTTTTACAAGTTGTTTAAATGCCAGAAAACAGTTGAACTGGAGAAAAGCATTGAAATAAAAAAATTATCCGGTAGAAGATGTGTGAAACAGCTGGGTTTGAGATTGAAAAACAGATTTTCCTCTATGTGAGAATTTTTTCCTCCCACAAAAGCCCTCTCACAGGTATCACTTGGTTTCTCAGGTCATTGTCAAAGCTACAATACACTTACAGATGTAAGTACCAGCCTTTCATGGAGGTATCTGGGACACTGGATCAAGGAGGAAGACTGGAGCTTGGAAGCGCATACTGGGAGCAGATGAGTTTACCTGTTTCATCTCCTTCTATATTTTTTCACTGCTGTAAGGAAAAGATGTACTGCTTTTGCCTAAACTTAGAAAACAGAGAAAGCGTGAAGACTGTACAGTGAATTCCTGGGAGGATGACAATTCACACCACATGTAAACAAGAGTAATAGCACCAGAGGAACATGTTTGGAGTTGAGTTTTGCCTCCCCCAACTGGTTTGAAGGAAGACAACTGCATTTCTAAGAAAATATGGCACAAACCACAGGGCCTGAGACAAGTAGCAAGTGGAAAGACTGGAATATCTGTCTTTGAAAGCAATCTGGCACCTCAAACACAAAGCAGAGAAAGAGGAAAGAGAGATCACACCTGCTAGAGGAAATTAGCGTGTTCTTAAACACATTGTGAATACCATGACTTTCACAGATCATCTCCTCTTTCCCATGACATTTCCATGATCAGTTGAAAAGTGTTCACCAGAACCCTGCTGTCAGAGCTGGAGATCTTGGGAGAGTGCTTCTTGCTTTTTCTCAAGAGCAAGGGATTTTTTGCATATTATGTAGGCAGGAAATATTTTTAATCACTTTGGGGAGCTCTATTTTCATTTTCTCACAAGAGCTATAAAATTTAACCTCATCTCTCCATGGGTTTTTACTGCTGCCTTTTTGCTAACCTTAAACGTAGTGTCATATTATTATGGGAAATACAAAAAACCAAACCAAATTCTGTCTTTGGCATGTTTCTGTCGCTATATCCTAATCCATGTTTCCAGTGTTACTGAGGAAATTACCAAGGACAAGTGGAAAAACCAAAACAATCTTTACATTTATTTCAACATAATTTTTTAAATTTAATTTTTAAAATATTAAAAATTCTAAATATTATTTTAGTGACATTTGTCTTAATTTTGCCCCTAACTTTGATGTTGGTATCTCCCAATGGAGCAGAGTTTTTATGCATGTCCAGGAGCACTGAATCACATTGCTTATTTTTGATAGCCTTCTTACAGATATTAGAGACACAGGAGTGCCTCACCTCCCTGAAATTTTTCTGGGAAGCCCCAGATTTATTTTCTCCCTCTGTTTCTCAGATGGTTCATTTGACTACCAGACTTTTCTGTTCTGTTTCAGCAAAGAATGAAGGAAAAAAAGGTGGGGGGAAATCACTTCTGCATCACCAGATGATTTGAAGAGACGCAAACACAAATGTCAAAATCAGGCTGAATGTTTGCCACTGGACAACATCTAATCCATTATAACTAAACATGTCCGTAACTATGTGTGGTATAAGGTACATTTTAGTATTTTATATATTCAACATATTATATGACTATTAAAATTACAACACTGGATCTCAGGGTTGATATCAGGAATAAAATACTTCCTTGGAAGTATTGGCTAGTCTGGTCATGAGGACAGATTTTTCTTTCAGCCCCAGAACAGTGACTAGTCTGATGCTCTCAGCAGACTGGGTCATGTTTTAATCTTGAGATTTTCTGCAACCAGCAGCAACAAACAACACCTGCTTCCTAGGCAGGGGTAAAGCATTGATACCAGGTCTCATTGCCTGTAAAAATCAGAAAAGGTTTGCTATAGGTTTTGCCCAACTAATGTGAACATGTGCCTTAATACATGACTTTTGTTTTTCTAAATATCTCGTCTCAGTATATTAGAGCCCTGACAACAGAATATTGGTACAGTAAGTATAATTGCAAAAAAACAAGAGAGTGAAAACCTCTATAATGGGAAATGGTTTATGCAATAGATATCATAAAACTTGTGAAGTTCATGGATTGACATCAGACACTTGGCTCTATTTCGACCAAGGGGAAATGGGGCAATGAAAGAGATGTGCATGCAAGTAAATGAGGTTTTTTCTGAGGTTTCTGGGGAGACACTGACAAAAGGAAAGGAGCGAAAACTGATTGTCCTGATAGCTTTAAGGGGTCAAGGAACAGACCAGGTAAAACCCTCCACAGGTCTGTGTTTCTATTGGTTTATGACCTATTAAAGAAATAAGAAGGGACATATCCATTACTGTTCTACTGTTCATGTCCCTGGTCATGACAAAGATGTTCTAGCCCAGTCTATAGACTGAATTACTGATAAAAAGGAATTAACACGTCAAAGAAAACCATTCTCCTTTGGCCTCACATCTATTGTGTTATAAAGATGAAGACCTAACAAGACATATCTGGGAAAATCACTCTTCTGCTGCTGTCATCTGTTTTATGTTCATGCATTTTGGGTCTGGGAAAGTACATGAAAACCAGAAAGTAATTTCACAGAGTCCCACAGAAGGGTAGATTTTTTGAGTAAACATTAGACGATATCAGAAAATATGGCACTTTTTGTTGAGCATCATATTTGTTATTTACCAGATTGATGAGGAAAAAAATGTTTCCACAGCTGTAGCCCTAGTAAGATCTTTCATAATGGAAGGGTTTGGTTTGTTTTTTTATGTTGGTTTGCAGTTTAACAAGTCCTTCTGACAAAAAAGTAATCAAGTATATTTATAGATATGATACTTGGATATAATGAAATAGAATACAAACATAAATATCCCCAAACATTGGACATAATCATTTCTTTCATACTCAATATAAATGCAGTTTGTTCCTCTTATCTATCCTAAATTTATATAAAAAAAAAAATCAGAGATGAAATCTTTCTGAATTTGTGCATAATATTTTTTCATAGAAAAATGCTGTCATGAATACAAGCTTTTCAGCAGGAAGGTGGAATTTCCCATTTGGACGACATTACAGAATTATGAAACTGCCCACATATCTCATTTCATCAATCTCTGAATAAAGACCTTAATTCAATTCAAAAGTTTTGGATTTAAAGGTGAATTTACTATTCTAAATCAGAATCAAAGTCTCCAATATCAGCTTATATGGGTGATGAATCACCTGAACATTTTGGTGAAAAGGATGGATTGTCTGTTCTTGAGAAGTATCATAATTTGTATTTTCTCTCTGTTTTAGAGAAGAATAATCAATTCTTACATTGTTTGTGTTTTCAGTCTGAAGTTTTACAGGCTTAGGATAAAAATATGTCCTGTCCAATTTCCAGAAAAGCCAACTGAGGCACTCTGAATTGAGCAGGGTTCCTGGCAGTTACCAGGACAATGTGCTTTCCAAGGTGTCTCTTCCAGATTGTAATGTGTTCAGGTTATCCAGGCTTTGTAATTACTCCAAAGGAGAGTCTTTGGATATATATGAAAACTCAGCCTTCACTGAAATTAATGATTTTTGGAGAGGTCTTGAAACAACTTTGTAATTTTGGAGCAGTATCCTGCATTCAAGCCTGGAGCCTGTAACAAGTGCACCTTAAAGGAATGTCAGTGGCATGGTGGTAGGCTTTGAGGATCCATGGATTAGAAGGACTAACATGTGGTTATCAGGCTCATCATAGTATGTTTAATGGTGAGAATTCTCTGGGAAATCAGTTCATGGAATGGATTATCTTATGAGACAGAGCTCCTCCATAAATTCACCATCTGATGTACAGTGCACTGCAATAATACTTCTGATACCTGAAGTTTTGGTATTAGGCCAACATCTGAACTCTCACAGAAATGAGAAATGTAGCAGGTGTTATGGTTTAACCCCAACTCAACCCCACACAGCTGCCCACTCCACCCCAGTGGGATGGGAGATCAAATCACAGCAGTGAAAGTGAGAAAACTTCTAAATTGAGATAAAAACGGTCTAATAGGTACAGCAAAAGCTTTGCACAAGCAAAGCAAAACAAGGAATTTATTCACTGCTTCCCCTGCGCAGGCAGGTATTCAGCAACCTCCAGGAAAGCTGGGCTTCATCACACGTTAAGGGTGCCTTGGGAAGACAAATGCTGTATCTCTGAACATCCTCTCCTTCCTCCTTCTCCCCCAGCTCTCTAGGCTGAACATGACGCCATGTGGTGTGGGATACTCCTGTGGTCAGCTGGGGTCAGCTGTCCTGGCTGTGTCCCCTCCCAACTCCTCGTGCACGCCCAGGACCCACTGCTGGCGTTGGGGGGGGGGCAGAAAAGGCTTTGACTGTGCAAATGCTGCTCAGCAATCACAAAACCATCTCTATATAACAACCCTATGCAAATCTAAAACCCCTGCAAATCTAAAACACAGCCCCATACTAACTACTATGAAGAAAATTACTCCAGCCAAAGCCAGCCCAGCAGGGAAACTCTGTGTGGCTCCAAAGTGGAAATTAGAGCCCTTGAGCTCAAACAGAAGTGAGAAGGAGAGAGCAGCCTGCAATAGGAGGGCCCTGCATATGTGCGACTGGAGGTGACCCCACTGAGGTGTTTCCAGGCTTGTACCTGATACAGCTCTATCCCTTCACTGCTGTTCAGCTCAGCCTGAGGCATGATGATGAGCTAAAGCACATATGAAATTCAGCTCAACAAGCTGATGCTAAAACAGTATGAAATGTCAGCTCTCAGCAAGGGTAATAACACTTCTGGGGCATAAATCATCTGCTGGAACACAGCCAGGCAGCAGCAAATTGCTGGCTAATATGAGGAAATATACATGATATATTTTAGGTGTGATTAAGTTTCAGGGCAAATACCTACCAAATATGACAATAAGGATTGTAACACACAGGAAGGGGGAGGGCAAAACCAGCATGAGCTGCAAAGGAGGGTGCGACTGGCAATGCTGAGGTACATTTTCATCAGTGAGCCAGCACTCAAGGGAAGAGCCAGCTGAGGCTGCTGAGGGTGGTTCTGAAGAGGTACAGTTTTGGAAAGGCAAAGCCACTTGGCTTCCTACAGCATAGACTGTGATTTGAAGTGGCAGAAATACTGGCAGAGGTTATGGTTGTAAATTGAGCAACAGCAGCAGGTGGGAATGCCATGAGCACACTGTTTTCCACACAGTGTTTCATCTCGTGATTCAATTCTACTCACTCCCTGCAAAGACCAACATCATCCTAATCTGCACCCATTGTGGTATGAATAAATACTTATCTGAATTACCCCTTTCTCTGTGAGGATAGGATATTGCAGGGTCAGTAGAAGACTCATGCCTGCTCACCTAGAAGAAAGCACTTTCCCTGACCTGGGCCCATGGCCAGCAAGCTTCTCTCCTCCAGACTGGGTGCTTCACACCCTTCACACTCCTGCCCCCAGATGCACTCAGCATCTCCTCCAGAAGCCTCTACTACACGCTGTCCACTGCCTCTGCATCTAATGGGCAGTTGAGTGACAAGGATGGACACCCAAGGGATCCCAGGGCCAGGGAATCCCTTTGGGGATTGGGTAGTGTGAGCAGGGGCACTGGCAGGGAAGAGGAAGGACTTTCCTTCACCCAGAGCAGAAAGACCAGAACCCCTTGAAAACAATGGCAGAGAAGGGAGCCTGACAGGGGTCCCCATTCAAAGCAGTGGGAACCATGGGAAACAGCGTTTTAGCAGCAGTATAACCACACAGAGGATGAGCACAGCTCCAGATCCTGCTGCAGAATGTCCCAGCTGGCGCTCTGTGCTCAAAGATATCGGTGTGAGAAGCACCTGGAGTGTCAACCTATGATCAGCCTCCAAGGTGAAGCCTTGACAGACCTAAGAATAGGGTTCTGCCAAGGGAGAAAAGCCCTGTATCTGCTGTAGGTCTGGAGGCAGGCCCAAAGCTGGCCAGGTTTCTAAAGGCTACAGGAGCTGCCTTGGTCACACGCTGAGGCTTGGCACACAGGTACAGATTCTGGAAATAAGAGTTATACTGACCATCAAGAAAACGTTACCCTGAAAAGAACAAGTAAAAAGTAATGAGTAACTTAGACAAAGCAGCTGATAGCCATCAGCTATTTTTCATCTTTACCGATTGGAAAACAACACTGGTGGTATAACAACATTTTTCTCGATAAGCAGAAAAAAAAAGCATCAGATTAATAACCGACAATCTTGTGCTTCAGAAAATAACAGATTAGAATATCTTTATTTAGGCATAATGGAAGATTAAAAAATAATCTAAAATTGCAATATGATGCAGAGAGTACTTTGATGCAGTGCTGATGTAATTCAATACCTTCAGTGTTGCATAAACACTGTTTTGTAGGGGATATTAGGGCTAGCCTCAGTAAACTGCACACTAATTTCCATCTGACAATTACACATGCCAGCCACAGAACACAGACATACTCTGCAATGTAAATTCCATGCCAGTAGGGGATTTCACCTGAGGTAATCAAATCTGCATATGTTGATAGATGAATGTCTGACATACTCCGCTGTACAAATATGATTAAGCCTATTTTTAAGAAATATTTTCAGCATTATGTAGTAGCACAAGCAGCCACTATTTCCTGGTTATTTTTAAAGACACAAGACAGTTACACCACTTTCAAATCTGAAAATTGCACATGCAATTACAGGTTAGACATGGAGGGGAGGGGAAGGGAAGGGAAGGGAAGGGAAGGGAAGGGAAGGGAAGGGGCAAAAACTGTGTGCACAAATAGCAGTTCAACTTGTAGAATGATTTGGTTTTGTTTTTCTGACCATTTCTGCAACCTAGCTACAGAACATTTATTTCTGCTGTGTGTTTTCTTTCTCTGTTGAAAGTGTTTATCAACATCTCTGGCACATAAAAGGAATATTAGGACACAAGCTAGCAGCAATTTTCCAAATAAGAGTCCTTTGAAACATATATATAGCTTATTTTAATCATATGACTCTCATCTTGGGGCAGCTGGTCTCCCAGTATTAACACTCTTTTTCTATACAGGTAATAGTATGCAGGTAATAACCACTTGCTTATGGTTTGTTCGGTACCACTTTAAATTGTCACAGGATTTTGATTCAGTGATTTGAGGATTTGAAGATTCTCTGTAATTACTAGCATGGAGAAGATTGAATTTACCAGAAGAATCACAACACAATTAAGTGTAATTGAAACACAAACTGTAAAAAAAATTGAAAAAGTAAAAACATAAAGACGAGGAAATCATTATGTGGAGAAATAAATCCTGTATTTAATATAGAAAGCCTTTATCTGTTTTGGCTGTTCATAGACTATATGTCTTGTGGTTAGATTATAAATGTGTTGTGTCAGCATGCCGATTATGAACTAAATGTGACAATTTAAACTGTGGCATATGCAAAAACAGTATATATCCGTATATGTAAGGATATATACTGACCTTGAGTATGCACAGAAATACTTTGACAAAACCACAGACTTAATGTAAAAGTGACTTTATTTTAAGACCCAAGCGTGAAATTACCTAAAAAACTTTGACTCATAAAATGTGGTAGTCACTAATTACATTTTTTTCAATATTTCTGTTATTCTTTAATATTGTGATAGGTGAATCTTAATCTGTTCAAAAAAATCCATTGTTGACTTGCTTCTACCTTTCTGTGACAGCCTAAAGTGGGTCTTTCTGTTCCGAGCGCCAGATAATTCCCTTACTAAACACATATCACAGTCAAAAAAATAAGTCAAGTAAGTATATTGAAGGTTTCAATCCTAAATCAAATCCTAAATCAATCAAATTCAATCCTAAATCAATCCTTTTCAATAGAAAGTTTTGCCCTTTTTGTTGTTGTTCTATTATCTTTCTACCACATCTGTGAAAATTAAAGACAAGTTAAACATACTGCCAGCATTTTAAAATGTTTTTCTATCAAAGAAAGATTAAGAAACCAAAGAAAAAGCCAAACAGAACACAAGCAGGAAATAATAATAATTCCAAACTCTGCCCTTTTTTGTATGCTTTATTTTGAATTACTTGTAGGAGAGATTAAGTTTCTGACAGAAGATGGACCTTCAAAGGAGACTGAAGTCCCTTATCTCCCGAATTACTATTGAGCTCTACTTAAGACTGTCATAGATCCAACACCTTATGTAAGAGCAAAATTAATTTAAAAAGTGCAAACTCTCATTCTTGTAATCTGCTTGATTTTGAAATAAACTCAACAAGTCTGTATAAAGACAAACCTTATGAAAGTCTAAAAAGAAAGCAGTTGTCACAGGCCATTCACCAGTTGTGATGTCGCAGCTCCTAAATCTAGTTATTTCTGCTCATGCACCTGCACCTCCCCCTGCCTCCCGTGCCACCTACTCCCAACACCCCCTCTCCTATGGAAGCACTGGTCCCCTCCACCCCACCCCTGCGGGAACAACCCAGGTGCCATCACAGGCACTGAGGCTGCTCTTTTTCTCCTCTCTTGGAGAGTCCCTCTTTTCCTTCCTTGCAGAGGTGAACAAGGAAACTGGATGAGCTCTCAGTGTGAAGCAAGAAATGAAGAAAGTATTTTTTGCTTGGTTTGGAGGAACCCCTCTGATACTGTCCATGTGAGGCCAGTGTGTTATGAGCCCCACGAAGGCGTATCAAGCTCTGAGGCCTGATCTCAGAAATGGCTTAAGAATAATTAGCAAGATGGCTGATCAGAGGTGTTTTGAAAAAGCAAAAAGGTTTTAATTAAAGTCAAAAATAACAAACTATACAAAACAAAAGAGTAAAAGCCATGCACAGTGCAGGGAGGTCCCTTGCACGTGATAAGACACCCCCAAAAGTGCCAAGAAACACCGTGCTCTCTCTCAAGAGAGTATTAACAACCTAGGAGGGAGTTTTAGCTTGATGCCCAATAGAAAATAGCTGCATTCCTTGAGGAACAGCTCAAGGGTCCAACAGGTGTCTTTGTCCTGGCACTGGGCCAATTATGGTGAGAAAAGCATCAAAGTTTCTGGTTCTTCTTCCTTAAAAGTTCCAGGGGTGAAACTTAAACTCTTTTCCTGATATGGCAACACCTGCTCGGGTGTTCGGGTGCACTGCAACACCCCTCAACCGTGCTTTTACCATGAAGAGGGGGCTCCTGGGGCCTCCTTCTGATGTGGCTGATGCTATTCTCTTCTCATTCAGGTGGCAGAGTTATGGGCTGATGTGAATCATACCATCAGCTCCTGCTTATACAGCCTGTAGGATGTAACACTGGAAATTGCCCAGAGCTCTCAGGAAATTATCTGATATATTTAGAGCTATAACTTCCTTTTATTCAATTATTTTCTGAGAAGTGATTTTAAGCTCCAGCATTTGAATAGAAACTCAGAATCAGATTAGTCCTTGAACAGAATCTATAGCACCTAATAGCCCATTCTCTCTCCCAGTCAATAGACTTTCTTCTTTAAAACCTCAGGGAAGCAGTTGTTGCAGCTGGGTTCAGTGAGGTATTTGCTAATAATGTATTGTCAATTAACAGTTATATCGACTGCAGAATTCAGCTGATTCCTTTGTATATTACAATCACATAGAAAAGATATCAGGATTAAATGAAACATTGTTTAAAGACACCTAATATAAATCTACCAATTGAAATATATTTCAAGTTTTTAAAGAACCACTAACATATCTCATTGACATGTAATGGGAGTGAGATAAAAACTTAACATTTCATTTGGAACATTTTCCAGTCTTTAGGATTTGAATGCTTTTGAGAAAGTATATACTGAAAAGCTCCTTAAAGTAAAGGCTAGATTTCTTTAAGCAGAAGATAAACAGAAAAAAAGGTGATGAAGATTCATTTTTAAGCCATAGTTTATATTTCTTTTAAATCCTTTTTATCTTTTCTCTCTGTTAAAAAGTAAAACACCATAATGCATTATTTCTGCTGTCAATTTTTTTTTGGAGCAAAGTGATTTTTTTTTTTGGCAGGGGGATAAAATTTCATCCATTGCTGTGATGAGTTCTTATCTGTTTAAGAAAAGGTGTCCATCCCTGGAAAGCAACTGCTGCTTGTTTGACATTTCAGAAGGCAGCTCATGGCTGGTGCTCTGCCACAGCAGCCAGCCTGCAGTGTACAGCACCCTGACAACCCAGGCACACTCAGGAGGAGTTGGGACAAAAATGGCAATTCCACAGGCAAAGCAATTGCTCATATGCACTGAGCACACCCATAGAAATCTAGTAATGTATCTAAATCACAAGTTTGCATGTTTAACCAAAATTTATCTAATGGCAGATTTGAAATACAGATAGTCTTGGTGAGGGGCCTGGTGCAGAAAGCAAGGAATCAGCAGACAGGCACACTGGCTGAGAATGAGGGCACACCAGTCATAAGGCATCCCAAGTGCTCAGGCCTAGCAAGACCATTAACAGCACTTACATGATCAGCTCACTAGAAGCTAGAGGAGAAATTATCTATATTCACTGCAGAAGATGATTCTGGATAAGATTTGGGTGCTTGTATCCTCAAATCATATTTGTAAGTTACTGAGAGGAAGGGAAGGTGGAGATGAGCACTTGTCAGAAGCAAAGGCAGCATTGAGAAAGAGGGAAATGCTTCTGCAAGACTGACCACTGCTCAGAATTCTGGACAAATCTTGGTACTTCCAAGGAGAAGAGAGCAAGTTATTACAAAGACTTTCTCTTACTAAGCCAAATTTCTTTTTAATGACCTCTTTTAATGACCTTATTTTTACTGTATGGATGATCTGAATTCTTGTATATAAGGACCTGGTTTTTTGTTTGGTTAAGTTTTTCTTCAGTAAGCCTGTATGTGAAGTGGACCAAGTGGAGTCCGGTGAAATCAAGATCACTCCATATTTCTGTCAGCAGTGGAACCAGATAAAACGGCATAGTTGGGAACTCCTGAGTAATCTGTGCCCTTACATACATGGGGGACCCAAGAGAAGGTCTCTGTGATACCAAAGAATCAAATATGACAAGATTTTTGGCAAAGAATTATACCAGGAAAAGCCCAAAACAACTCTTACATTTCCCAAGAGAAGCTCATAAAAACTCAGGTGGTAAAGTGAACTAGAAGGTAGGAAGCTAAAAAAGCACAGTAGGGTATTCTAAGGCCCTTTTTGACTCTTGAAGTCTGATTGGGGATGATAGAAAACAGAAGCTTCATTTAACTCCCTTGGTTAGCCTGTCATTTAATAAAATAAGGACATAATAACAAAAAGATAAGACCGCCATTGCTAGGTGTGTACAAAAGCTTTGATGTCACTAGTCTCAGAATGGGAAAAGCTGGGGAGCAGTGAAACTTGATTGGCTAAAACCATAAAAAACACATCTTTCTTTTCCAGAGAGATCATTCATTATGGACTAGTCACTTCAGCTAATATGAATGCAACACTCATTTTTCCTTCTGCTAATGAATTTTGGGGATTCAACATTCCATCAAATCAGAGTTAAACTGAGGCGGCCATCCGGAGCAGTAAGTATTACAGTCCAATAGTTAAGGGCTTTTTCCACAAACAGAGACTGTACGGATTGTAAGGAATTAAAATATCAATAAATTTCTATACATCTGCAACCAGTTTGAATTCTTGTATCATAACCTAAACATGTAAGGAAAAATATTCTTTCCTTACATAAATCACTTCACAAACCTTCAGAGAGAGACTTGGAAAATTACAATCCTTTTTTGTCATTCCACTAAGAGTATATTTTTTCATAGGGTGTAATGCTGTTCCTGCGCATTTTCCATTTATCTAATAATATAAAAATGTACCATTCGAAGCTTGGCAAACAGATCAATGTGGATGTTACCATCATCTTGATAAACAGATATTTCTGTGAGAGTTGAAATATGGATGTTTTGTCTAGCAGGAAATCTGGCATTTATCCTAAGGTGTCTTCCTTGTTTGACATACTCTGCAGCGTGTAGGTCTTGGAGAGACTGATATGATCACAGGAAAGGTTTTTTTTGATGCAGCTGAGACCAAAGTTCAGCACATTTACAGAAGATGGTAACTCCCAACAGGTTTTCATTTCTTACTAGAGGACAAATTAGCTACAAAGGCTGCAGAGACATTTCCAGGTTAAATCACAGCTGCTAAGAGGACTGCCTTGAACAGAAGGGTTTGTCCTTTAAACCTGTATCAATAAAACAAATAGAAGACAGAGGAGGTGATCCAGAAAGTTACAACAATGGCTCAGTGTTTGAAGAAATTGTTCAAAGGAAATGGACAAAATACTTCTGTTGAATATTTGGTTGTCTGGAGCCAGAAAAGAATGAGATTAATCACAGTGGTTTGTTTTTTTTAACAGAACATGGGGACAAATGAAGGAAATTGCTCTAAAGTTTAATTTCCTTTAGCAACTATGAGGGCAAACCAAATGTTTAAGAAAGCAACAATAAAAGTGGACGAAAATGATCCTACTATTTATGAGGGAAGGGATATTACCCTTTTCCATAATCTATAAAATCCCTCAAATTATTGTCATTTCCTTATTTTGCAATTACTCCAAACTCCTCTCACCCCTCTGTCTATA
The DNA here is from genome assembly GCA_013397315.1 of Donacobius atricapilla. Taxonomy (NCBI): domain Eukaryota; kingdom Metazoa; phylum Chordata; class Aves; order Passeriformes; family Mimidae; genus Donacobius; species Donacobius atricapilla. The sequence goes on from WBMY01000733.1 coordinate 140,920, forward strand.
TCTCAAGTCTGTAAAGTTGGGACCAGAGCTGCTCCTCAAAAATCTCTGAAGAGCTTGCAGGTCTGCAGATAAAGAGGGCTACATGAATCCCAAGTGTAATTTTTATAGACTCTGAAAACTTGATGGTCTTTAAGGGCCTCCCACTGGTCAAACAACAGAACTACATTGGCACCTTCTTAAAGCAAAGCTCCCTTCACCTTGGATTTAGGTGTGTGAGACCTCATATCAGATGAGGAGAGCTCAGATAGGACCTGGGTCAGGGTATGGGGAAGACCCTAAGATTATTTGGAAGAGAGGTTCTTGTGGGATTATGTGAAAGGAAGTAAAATTTCCTTCCAGAAAACTACTTTCAGTGCTATTTAACCTCATTCTATGCTGAGTCCCCTGAGGATGGGTTACCTGGCTGTGCCATGTGTTATTTTTTAAATGAATCATGACTTGGTGCACAGAAAGAGAACTTTTTTTAAAAGAACCTATGAAAAATTCAGGGGAAGCTGGCCAAAATGGGCAAAAAGCCAGGGAGAACCAGATAGAACAGAAACTGAGAAGAAACGTGCTTAGCCTGTTCCTCAGGATTTCCTCTCTAGGACTAGAAATGATCTTTAACTCAGCCTAGAGCCATGAGACACTGAGTCAGATTTGAAAATTTGGTCCTCCTCCACACAGAGCAATAATGCCAGCGCTCTTCAGCCATCTGGCAGAGTCTAAGTCTGGATCACATCACATCAGTCTGCCAGATCACCTAGACACATTTTTCTCTTTACATCCTGTTGTTATACTCCTTTGTTCTGTTTCCATTTCCACATTATTCTTCTTAATTTCAGCGTCTCACATTTCTCCTGCTCACGAGGAAGAGCTTTCCTGCAGCAGTGAGCTTGAGTGAATATCCTCCTATCATCCTGCATGGGGCAATCCATCAATGTTCTATCCCTGCACTGTGAGGTCCAGGGCCTGCAGCTGGCCTGAATGGTCTTGATGATTGTCAGTGTTTAGGTGGCATATAAATCTAACCTGCCCTTGCAAAAAAAAGTGACATTCCAGCCTTCTTGGAAAGTCACTGGAGCATCTTGTCTGCCTAGTATCAACATTGTGATGTTGCTGCATGTTATGGTGGAGGTAGCCAGGCCATAGGAGTGACCCCTGAACACTCTCCTTCCAAAAGCACAGGCTGCAGACAGTATTTTTTCCAAGGCTCTGCAGAGCACTCCCTGTTAAGTGAAAAAATGGCAAATTTGGCCTCAAACCTTGGCTGTCCTGGAAAGCAGTGACACAGCTCTCTGAAGGAGACTGACTCTCCTAAGGGTGGCTACCAAAATAATCATTTAGCAGCAGAGACTATGCCTATGGCTTTACCCACATAGCAAGTTTACCCTACACCTCCGCCCAGGCTGTTGAGCTTTATCTACTTGTTCCCCCTTCTTCCACTCAGTCCAGAGACACAGTGCTTCCTGGCTCACCCTTTCAGTCGCCTTCCTGCACACAGCATGAGTGGAGTGGGGACAGCTGTGGGCTTTCCATGAGGAACAGCTCCCAGAATCACTTCCCTACAACACTAAGCCGAGGAGCATGGGAGGGCAAGCAGGCAAGTCCTGGCCACCCTCACATTGCACCTCAGGTTGCTCTTCTCAGTGGGATCTCAGTTATCCTTTGCCATCTTCTGAGTGACATCCAGAGGCTGTCAGCACTATCATGGATATAACAGCAATGAAGCAGGTGCATCTGGCCAAAGCAATTATGTTGGATAGAGCTAGCCTGGCAAAGCCACAGCCAGAAAAAAGCATCATTCCATTTCCTAGGTTCTGATAGCTCAAAACTTGCCTCTCCTGGTTAAAAATACAGACATAATGCTTCTCTGCAAACTCCTGACAGCCTAGCCCTGGGGCACGCTCTCTGCTGAGCTGCTTATTCTTGGGCGCCACAGGAACCAACAAGCCAAGAGCATGAGCTAACTCTTGTCCCCCCTGGGCTCCTGAAGACTGTGATAAAAAGTAGTAATTTAGTTAAGCAGCAAAGAAAACCCTGTGTTTTCTCTTCATTTCAAACCATCCTTAATTACCGTGTGAAATATACATTCCCTGTGTCATCTCCTCCTGCAACAGACTTCTAATATTGTTCAGATCCTGACCGTGCCTCCTGCTCTCCAGTGACCATAAGGGAAACTTAGAGTGACAAACTGAGATCTGCAAGTCCAAAGTGAGACTGAGGCAAAGTGAGAGAACAGATGTAGGTCCACACAGATGGATGAGAGACTGAAAAACCTGCCTTGGTGTCTGAACCAGCTATGGGAAACAAGTTAAACACTGTAAGTCATCTGCAAATGGGAATTAAAGAGATGGTAATCACAGCAAACAAAATCAGCAGTAGACAAGTATTCCTTTTACTAGCAGAAGATCCTGTGCTGTATTTCATTAAATCACACAAATTCAAGAAAGAAACAGCTGTTTGTGGGATCCTTAAGCACTGGCAGCAGATTATAACTTAAAATGATCCACCTCCCCAAGGCCAAATCTATGGTTACACTAAATCAGGGAAACTCTATTACCTTCAAAAGGCCCCAATTGAACCTCAACTTCTGTATCTCTGAGTTTGTCTCTGGTTTCCATCATGAAAGCAATTCGGGTTTATGCTATCTAGAGACAACGCAGTCTCATGCTATAAAGTGACTTCATGTCTTTCAACTCATTATAGAGACTAATAAAACACCCAGGGTCCTTGACATTTCATCTACTGTCATAATAATATTGGGAATACTCAAAACGGGGGAACTCATTTCATAGTTTGTGCCCTTAACAGACTGAGGATGACATTTTTTGTTGCCCTGGTAAAGGGTGGGTGAGAGCATGCCTTTCATGTTGCTTTAAAAAAGTAGTAAAGAATTCTGTGTAGAAAATAAAAAGAAAACTCATTTTTCTCCTTTCAAACCCATCCCTCTTTTCTGCAGCCATCATTCTTGCTATGTCCTACTCTGGCTCATCCCTCAGTATTGCAGGGACATCAAAAGCTAAGATTTTCATGGCAGCCAGGAATGCTCCTCAGGTAAGTGTCAGAGACAGCCCTGCCCATAGAGGTATTTTTAAATAGGAAGTAATGTTCCTTCAAAGAAGCTTCAAAGTTAAAGAGATCTGGGATACATGCTTCTAGATTGAGAGAGCTCCCTTCCATGAGCCCCACAGCCCTGGTTCACAGCAGCCTCAGGACTTAGCAGGGACAGCCTTCTCCAAGACAGTGTGAAGCCAGGTAAGGAACATGCCATGGAATTCAAATATCCACTCAGTAAANACAAGAGAGAGAGTTCCCAAAATCCCACCTGTATTTAAGCCATGTGTCCCAGGGGTGTGCACCGGTACCTGATTGGCCAACCTGGCTGCCAGTTCCAAAGCAGATCACTGACTGGTTTTTTTACCATTCATGCCAAACCAATACACCAGGGTGCCTTAGCCAGGCACCAAAAGGTTGGTGCCGAAAGAGCCAAACTGAGCCAAACTGCCTCTGGGACACTGGGGAGCTCCTGGGCTAAGGCAGTGGCCGGGAGCCTACCCCGGGGCTGGTGGGCACTGAGGCTTGCCTTCCCATGCCTGCCTTGCTTCAGATACGAGGATGTAGCATCTCCTCCAGTGAAATGTTTCACTGTGTGCAGAAGACACACATTCTGCTGGCATTAGTCTTTCAGTCTTCTCACTGCCAGTCCAGCTTGAAGAAACTATTACACAGTCCATAAGGTTTAAAAGAATAGGAAAAGCTTAGCTCCCCATTAAATAGGTTGAAACAAAAACTACTCAGTTTATCTCTTCTGCAGCAGCCACACAGACTAGACACATAACAAGAGTCAGAAATGGAACCAGGGTTGCAAGAAAGAAACAAATTTGTAGAAGATGCCCCAAAAGTACAATTACAGTTCCAGTTTTTGAAAGAAAAGGAGAAAGGGAAAAAAAAAAAAAAAAAGGGAAAAGAAAAAGAAGCCAGACAAATAAAACTGCCAGGGAGAAAAAAGTAAAATTAAAAAATACTCGTTTTAGAGAACACTGTCAGAAATGCACCCTAAATATCTTTGGTTCATACTAGAGAATCAGAGCAGAGGCATAACAAATCCTGCCCTTGGATTTAAGGGGCTCAAAGTGATTCTAAGGGTTTCTGTTTCCAGGCAGCCCTGATTTTCAATGTAAGTGCACCATCCTGCAGGAGCCACAAAAAACTTAGAGGTTTAACAACATGAACTATTCTCAAAGCTCTGCTCTGTGTGTGTAATCCAAACCCAGACAGAGATTTGCTTATGGGAGCAAATGCTGCTCCCATCTCCACTTCCACCTATCATCATGACTTACCAGGCATAGTCAGACTACCATAGATTAGCATAGTTAGATATGTGAATAACTGGAAAGAATGTTGGCACTCTCTGGAAGTGGACTGGGGAGTGGAAGTATGAGGAGATGTAAGAAAGTTTGAGTTGCGAATGGAGCTACTCAGAAGCTGCTCTGCTTTTCTGCGAAGAGGGATGTATTTAAACCTCAGACGAGGATAATGACGGAGAGAGGCAGCGCAGGTTGCCGAGGCGGGACGGGGCGAGCAAGGCGCGGCGGAGGCGGAGCGGGGAGCGGCGGGGGCGATGGGCTCGCTGCGGCACCGCCGGCTCTGCCCGCCGGGGCAGAAATCGCCCGCGGGTTTATAATCCAACGAGCGGTTCCGATCACCGAGGAAAGTCTGGCCCCTTCGGTCAGGCCTCCGAGGCTCTGTGAGGGTGCTCGCATGGTCCTTGTGCGCAGCGAGGAAAAACAAGGCTTCGCTCGGAGCTGCCTCCCTCCACCCGCTGCTTCCTAAAATCACAGAGGGGCTACCAGGCTCGCCTTATCATTTGTAGCCGCGGCTTTCAGAGAAGAGATTGTGTCCCAAGGAGGAGTTGCAGTGAGCCTCAAAGACCTGTATGCACTTTTGCTAATGGAAGAAATCCTTAATGACCCTCTTACAGTAGTCAAGGGCACAGAGTATTTTAAACAACCAGTGGAAAGTCAAACCATGTAGTGATGACAGTGCCCTGAGCCTGAACTTTTTGAAGTGAAAAGCTTGGTATCCGGCTGGCCAGCTGAGCAGGACCTTAGCTGGTGTCCAGACTTGCTGGTCATTTAGGTCTTATTAAAGCTTCCAGAAGAAAAAAAACTACCAAATAAGAGGTTTATCCACGATCAGAATTTCGGCCCACATCTTTGTATTAATAATAAATGTGAATCTTTACACTGATGTCAAACAGCACTAGGTGAATCATTAATCCTTGTGAAATTTTGACAGGCAAATTGAAACAGCCAAATGTGGCAGAAGAGAAACAACACAAGACATGATCTGGCAAACCAAGCCTCTCCCTAGAACTCTCTTAACTGCAAATGTGGCCGCACCTCTGGGGCACAGCAAGCAGGATACTGCTGTCACCAGCTTCAGTCCCCCCTAGATATCGTCACCAAGGAGCTGGAGCAGCGCCTGCTGCTCAGCTGATGCCATCCCATTGCCGATGTGGTGGCACTGCTTCTGCAGCTGCTGGCTGGATTTCTGGAGGACTGTGTTGCAGGAGTGAGAACCCAACACACTGCTTCATTTGGAACCAGTGTTGTGATCAGCCTGTTGTTAAACAAACAAAGTGGAGATGGTCCGTATTTTTCTTTTTAGCATTTTAAGTAAAACGTTTAGAAAACTTGGCACTTTGGGGATTTCCTCATTCTATCATTTGAGCAACATTTTATTCATCTTTTTATAGGGTCGTGATTAAGTTTGAGGACTAGGAAGCGAATTTCAATCTCTTTTTCAATCTCTTTTTCAAAGTCCATATTGTCAGTGTGAAGCACAAACGTAGATGTGGGTGAAAATTTTGTTCAGTGCAGAACAAAAGCTCATTATATGAAAAAAAAAGATAAAGAATGAATCTGAGTTTTCAGTGGGACAGTTTTTGCTCCCGTTTCCCTCATGCAATGAATTAATGCTTATATTTAGCTCTCTCCTGTTCATTCAGAGTTGTACTAGACAGTAGTATCTGTTTTGAAAACAGGTAAAGGAATTTTTTTTTCTCTTAAATTCAGCATCTGATTTCAATAATTCTAATATCTTTAGATATTAGATTGAGTCTCTGAAGTTCCTTTATGCTGGATGAAAAGGTGTTCCTCTGTGTGTGTTTCTTCTTCATTCAGTGATGAAATTTGTTCTTTCTGACAATACCTCCTATTTTTGAAAAGCATAATTCTGATGTGCTAAGTCTAGGATAAATTTCAATTTGTTATTACCCATCTAGGGAGAATAGAATAACTCATTTCATAACAAACCTATTTTTGTTCCTAGTTGTGCTTGTAATGGAATAGGAAACAGTGGTCCTGTTTTCTGCTGAGAGTACTTCAAGCCATTCTTCATAATGAAGTATGGGTCTGATTCACTGCTGTTTTTCTAGCTGGAGAGTCAGCCTACACTGGCCATTAACACGAAAGTACAGGTACATGGATACATTTTTTACCCAAAATCACTGCTATAAACCAAAACAAGATGACTGCCAAATAAGCCTGTTTCTGTGTTAATTGCACTATCATGTTAAACCCGCAGAGACAGAGCATTTGAAACAAAGATCACAAAAATGTCTGTTTTCTCCACTGACTCCTTCCAGCGCAGACGAGCTGTTCATGTCTCTAATTGCCTGGCCTGCAATCCAGTGCAGTCCTGAGCGGGGAGATGGAAAGGGTATAACAGTGGTGCTTATGGAAAAAAAAAAAATTCCACTGCTCACATTTCAGCTAATCTATAGCTCTACATTTCAATTATCCGTTCCAGTAATAGGATGATTGCTTGCATTCAGTAATGAACCAGAAACCAGGAACTTAATGTTCTCATCTGCCAGGCAGTTTTTCTGACTTTTAGACCAATTGACAGCAGCTATAAAAGCACTATGAAACACGGCATGATTTAATACATGACGCTTTCATCTACCTCAATGTTGTTCAAAATAGCTTTAGTTAAATATAATTTTCCACATACAGGGATGTCAAACTTTATAAGCTTGGGTCCACTACTAAAGAAGCTTTTTTGTGAATACCTGGCATTTGACATTTGTTCTTCAGTTTTCTAATAAATAAAGAGTGCTGTATTTTTCAAAGTTCAATCAGAAATAGATTTAACTGAATGACATATCTAACATAACTGAAGGATGATACATCATCATAAATTAATCTTTCAGCATTTCAGGTAGGAACTAGACAAAATAAAATAATCTATTAAATTTATATATTTTTAATAATGTATTTGAAAGCATGCTGGAGTTTCAGAAAATCAATAAATTGTTTGGGGATTTGGTGTTTTTTAACAGGCAATGTTGGCAATAAAGATACATGATCCTATAGATCTCATTTTTGCATTTTAAAATACATTTGAGGTGTAACAACTCTTTTGAAAATTCTTATTTTCATCTTTGATGACTAAATTCCTCTAACATTCAGGCTTTTAAAATCAGATTCTCACCAGAATTTCAATGAGACTTTTGACTACAGTAATTTTGGAAATTCAAGTCAAAAATTAAATACTCTGAAGACACTTGAGACTTTTCCTGGGTGGTAGAGGTTTTTGGGGTTTTTTGGTTTTTTTGAGGGTTTTTGTTGGGGTTTTTTTGTTTGTTTTGTGTGTGTGTGTGATTTTTGTGTAACTCTAGTAACCAAAGGAAGAACTGTAAGAGGATGCCAGGAGTTAGTGTAAATCATTATCCAACTACCTTCAACTTCTCTGAGACTAATTTTTTTTCACCTTTTATTTGAATTAATGCTATTTTTATATACAGTACAACTTCCTCTTGCTTTACCACACTTCCATAACTAGTTCCACTACATGCTACAGACTCTCTGATGACTGCGACAGGGCAGTCACTTCATAATGTGACCGCACATACTACATTGCATGATGTTAGAACTGCAGAACAGCATTATTTCATAATCAAGAGAAGCTCCTTAAAAATATAAAGTCCAGACAAGTGTTGCATTTGTAGGCATATATTATACTAAATTAACTGAAAAACTGGACAAGCTATTGACTTCCCAAAGCTAAACAGAGGTTGAGAAAACTGTTCGAAGTTTAACTGCATGTATATAGGCTGGAACAACCAAAACCTGGTAGCCAGCATTTGTGCAGCAAAGGCAGAGGGTAAGAGAGGTTCTGCTAGCTATCTTGTAGGGGAAACAGCTAGAAAAATAATTTATAACCTTTAAAGGGAGGTTACAAAACTGACCACAAAACCAGTAGCTCAGATAAAACCACCTTTTTTCTCATTACTACTATGAATTTTTATTCCTAGACCTGTCTTTCAAAATTACTTGTAGTTTTCCCTGGAGGAGCAGGGCTGAGAGGCTGGAGATGAAATGGCTGCTTTGCAAGGAGTGTGCACACAGACCATGGGGTTTTCCTCCTCTTTTAAAGGCGGTGGCTACAGGGGCTGCAGGTTACAGCCTGAGCCCCCATGGTGGCCGAGTTTCCTCAGCTGAGCACAGTCCCACATGCTGGGATGGGTTGTGTTGCATTCCCACACCCAAGCATAATAGGGAAGTTTTCCATAATAGGAAAAGGGTTTCAGTTTATGTCTGACCTTTCAAGGGAGAAGTGCCAGAACATTCTGCTCTTTTCTCACCATGATTGGCTCAGTGCCAAGACAAAGGCACCTGTTGGTCTCAGTAGCTGTTCCTCAGAAATGTAATTATTTGCTATTGGGCAGTTTGCCAAAAGCCCTCCTAAAATATAAAGTACTTAGGAATGAGCACAGAGATGCTTCGGGCTTTTTGAGGTGTCTTAGCCAGCTGTAAAGGGGCTTCCCTGCATCTGTGCACCACTTTTGCTTTTGTTTTGTATTGTTTGCTATTTTCTACTTCAATTAAAACCTTTTGCTTTACAAAACACACCCGAGGAGCCATCTCGCAATTATTCTGAGCCATTTCTGGGAGGTTGCTGGTCAGAGCTTGATGCATCTTCATGGGGCTTATAACACGCTGGCCACCACGCAAGTTGTATCAGGGATGTGCCAGTCAGTGTGAGGGCTGGGGGAGGTGGGATTCTTTGTGCCATGGTGGTGGCAGTGCTGTGAAAGGCGAGCGCAGGCACAGCCTCGGAGGGCCAGCACAGTGCAGGCCATGGGGAGACAGCCTTTGCTGAAAGGCAGCACAGCGGCGTTGCTGTCTGGGGGACAGCTGAAAGTGCCAGTCAGGAAAGGGCACCCTTACACTGAGCACTGAGCACTGAGCACACAAGTTTCACTGCCGGCATTAACCTCCCTCTCTGTTACTTGCCCCCCTTTCTGACAGGGCATGCAGCAGAAATAAAGTACCACGAGGCACAAACTCAGTGGCAGAGAGACAGATGAAATCTAATTTCCTTGATTTTAGCAGCCTTGATGGTAAGCAAGGTGCAAAAAGACCTCCATCTCATGGTGGTGGGTGGAAATGAGAGATCTCGGAGGATCTGCTCTTTTGGCCGTTTCTGTTACCAGATTCCCACAGCTCATTTTTATTTAAAAGTGGATTTTCTGAGAACTGGAATAGGCCAGGGACTTCGGCAGAAGCCAGATAAAACTAGGTGAATGAGGAGTGGCAGTAATGATTTTTCAGCAGTGACAAATTACTTCAAGCAGGGAAAAAAGCAAGAAAATTGGAAGAAATGCTTTGACGCATACTAAGAGCATACAAATTGTAAGCATCCTTTTGGACATCTCACTGGAAAACTCTGTGTGACAGCAGGTAAAAAAAGGTTGGAAAAAAAGTAGTCTAGCTCTCAGTCTGAGACCTGAGAGTGGCTGGAAGATTGGTAAAATGTCAAGACAAAGAGCACTGATATATATTTTTTACAGGCTTAAATGTACTGGCGTGGCTATGGATACAAGCCTGTGCCACTCCGCAGTCTTTAAAAATGTATGTCCATTACTCTGCAGCCTCACCCAACCACTATGTCTACTGGTTATTTATAGCCCTTCATTTGATTTTGGTTCACTTGTAAGATCTCAAGGTAAAAGCTCTGATCAGGTTTGAAGTCTGACTGGGTTTTCCTCTGGATGAAATATCAGGCACCTTTTTCAGTAAGTCTTGTAGTTACTTTAAAAAGGAATGTTTGTTTTCAGACTACATTTGAAGGTTAAAACCTATATTTCTTTTGAATTCAAGATCCTTCTTATGTGTTTGGCACCTTAAATCTTCCCAGGGAGGTTAAATACCTGCACAAAGCATGCAGGTTGGAACTCCACTAGAAGCAGAACCACACGCAACACAAGAGAAAGAGTAATTCCGTATGGCTGGGTAGAAAGGACAGTTCAAATTAAAAAGACTAGGATGTTTCAAGTGTAACAAAGTGACACTACAGGCCCAGGAGATTCCTGGGCAAGAAATGCTTTATTTTTTATTATCCTACTCTTTTTCACACATAGCACATCTACTGCCTGTATTGAACCACTACCTTTTAACCTCAGCCCTTATGAAACCTTTGAGGCAGTAAATTCAGGAAGAAGAACCAGAAACTTTAATTAGGTATCATACATACTGCTTTCTTATTCTATCATTCCTTTCCTCAGTCATAGCAATTCAAATTCAGAGGAAATACCACTTCATTCATGTTTCCTAGTTTGGGAAGATTTTGCAAAGTCAGCAACTGTTGTGAAGCCACATACCCAGGAGTTTAGGAAAAGTGAGAAGAGGCAGCACCTCAAGCAGTGGCACAGTTAGCATTCGTGGAAGCACCACAGAAGACAGTGACAAGTCAAGACATCGTTCATCTCAGATCACCCATTTGACAGGGCTTAGATAGCTTGAAGGCCTCTAAGAGGAACATCTCTTAGATGTTTCTGATCAGACCTTTCCTGTGAAGAGGAGGCTGGAAATCTTGAGGCCCTAGGATCTTAGGTGTGAGTTTCAAAGTCCCCCACCAGCAGCTTCACCTCCATTGCCAAATGCAGGGATTGGCACAAACTGAGAAGAGCCAGTGCTGTGCAGGAATGTGTAACTCAGGGCAGAGCATCTGGAGACCGGGCACCAGCACAGGCAGGTCCTTGGAAGAACCCAGAGCCTGTCCGTGAGCCATTACTGAAAAAATGGCAAGCACATGCTGAGTGGGGATACAGAGAAGCCCTTACAGCTGGGACTGAAAATCAGAGAGCACCTGCAAGAGGTGAAGGAAAAGCAGGTTTTTTTGCTCTGCATCCACAAGCAGTGACTTCCAGCAAAAAATGAAAATGGTCACATATGCGACAACAGGGAACACTGAAGTACAGGATACATTAATGACCTCGAGAGGCAAATTGGAACTGTAGTGCAGAGCTAAGGTACTGGCTTCTGTGTAACAGGGAAAATGTGTGGGAAATGCTTCTGATCAGAGGAAAAAGCAGAAAACAAGACTGCCTCTTAAGAGGCTGGATAGGGGCTGAATAACCTGCCCTGAAGGGATGACCCACAACTCCCCCCACGACCCACCAACAGAGAATGGCCATGCAGAGGATACCTGAGCAGCAAATATCCTATGATGATGAGGAGATGAAAAAAAAAAAATATTTTAAAGGCTCATTGCAGAGGTTCTCTAGTCCCCAGGGTACCATCCACACACTGAAGCAAATATCACATGGTGAAGCAATTCTCAGTGTTTGAACAAAGCCTTCAGACACCGGGCTGCACCAAGGGTGCACAAAAAGGGTTGCAAAGAGGCAATGGGGCTGACTCAGAGGAACTCCTCACAGGCAGAGCTACACTGACTCAAGAAACCTTCAGTCTGAAGCAAAGGGAGTGATAAGAAGTTGGACACAAACCAAAGGAGTGGTGAACCAGGAACCACAGGCACAGCAAGATAACAGGTAAAGGCTTCAGATCTATAGTAGGAATTCAACTCCAATAAGAACTCTTGTGGAAATAAACCCAAAATCAGTCTGTGGCTTGTACACCAGTCCTTCTGTATGGGTTTGAAAATGGAGCAAGGAGTTGAAGACATCTATACTGGGGAGGAGGAGCTCTCTGAGCAGCAGAGCTGACACACCACACACCACAGACTTCTTACCCAGAGGGAAATGGATGATTTTAAGAAAGGCAGGGAGGGAAAGTAGAAAGTATGCACATGGTATGATGTCTCAAAAATCAAGCAGGCTGTAGTGATCCATGTCCACATGAATGTTAGAGGATTGATTTTTTTTACTATTTTTTTTTTTAATTCTGAGTCCATTAAAAAGCAAAAAAATCATGTAGCAATGCAGTGAGTTACACCTGCCCATCTCTAGCCATGAGGAGGTGTGCCAGGATTCAGAGGAGTCACATCTGTTATGTAACTTATCAGGCCCTGGAGGGATAATGCTGAAGGTTTTCAGAAGACTCAGTCAGCTACAGTCAGAGATGTCTCAGACAACAAAAAGCTGGCTTTGAAGTCCCTACACCCATTCATCCCACATCTGCCCTTAAGGTACACTAATGAATACCCTCAGCATCTTCCTCTATAGCACAGAGCAAATCACCATGCCAATCCTCTTCAGCCCAGCCAGCCACCAGATCATTCCAGCGTGGAGAATTTCAAGTCATTGGAAGCGCACAAGTCTTTGTGGCCCAGTGGGTAGGGCACTTCAGAGAAGACCTCACTTGCAGTTTCCTTACTGATTTCCTTTCTTCATCTTCCTGCATTACCAGCTCTGTATTGAAGGGCTGTCAGGAAAAAAGAAAAAAATGCAAGTCACACATCTCAATTTTTTCCATTTGTTTGGTGCTTAAGGGCTCATGTGCAAGTCCATCTGCACATCTCCCCACCTTGGTGTCACTCTTTATGCCCATAAACCCTTTCTCTGGAACATTTTCTCTGAGTGTCCAAATGCTATCCTGACTGCCCTGCCTCTTCATTGCATCAAAGGGGATCTATTGCCATTAAAAAAAAAGTAAATACAGTGTATTAAGAGATCCAGGTCCCTTCACCCCCAACTGGAAACTCTCATATTAATCACTTCTTGATTTTTTTTTTTAATTGACCTTCTTGGTGAAATATTAATGACAGATGTGTGTATTCTCCTGCTGTGATCAAACACTAAGAACACAGAAGTCAAGGCCAAGCAAAGAAAAATGTATTTCAATATTTACTTTGGAGGTGACAGAAAATTGTCAGTGAAGAGCTCTCTATCAATTAATGTTATCACTGCAAGTGCGAACAGTGAATGACAGCAATGTTTTCACATATTGTAAAGCCTGGGTCTAATTGACACTCATGATCAACTCTAAACTTCTATTCCTTATAAATGATTAGAATAAATGTGACAACAAAAAATCACTAGACCTTCACTAGGTAATGAAACTGTGAGTGATGAGCAGCCCATGATACTGCTTGTCACACTGCCTTGATTGCTTTCAAGATGGATTAAAAATATTAGTAGATGGCAAAAAAGTGGTGGATGTCATGTTCAAATTGTGGCAAGGCATTTTATAGCACATAAATATTGTGTTCCAAATTGAATTGGATATGAGCATTCCCACATGAGTTGCAAAGTGACTGAGAGGACACTAATAACAAAGGAAGGGGACAAGTCAGCCAAGAGAAAGTGTTGGGAACTAAACAGAACCAGGTTAGGCTCTAGGTTATGCATGGCCCCACTACAGGATGTGGCACATATTTCTATTCTTGACATGGGGAGAGGGGAGGTGAAGGAAGCGTCTCTCTCCCTGTCTTTATCTGCCAGGAGGTAAAGGTTCCCAGAGACTGACTCATTAGACAGAGGAGAAGAAAAACTCCTGGCCTTAAGCTATATTTAAAAATAAAATAAGGCTAATTAAAACATTTCTGGCCCAAAGTCTAAAATTATCGCATAGAATTCAGAGGTCTAAAAATACAAGCCACTTGCTGTGTTAATATATTAATTTCTGTAGTGTAGCATGGTGAGAGCTGCTTTCCTGCCACAGCCAGAGTTGTCAGTGTGCAGGCAAACAGAGAAACTGCTACTATGAAACAAAAAATTGGAAATTACATAAAAATGAAAAATTATGGAATTATATTACTTTACCTGCAGCGATAAAATATGAAAATACAGTGAATACTCATGTGACTGTAATACAGCAGCTCATGAGAGAGCCAACTTCAATCTGAGAAATAATAATACATTCCTCAGGACACAATGATTTTGGAAAAAGAACCCATGAGCTGAAAGAGTTGTGAATTTGCAGGCTATCTCACAGGGAAATGAAAGCCATTATCCTGAAAATATTCATGAACTTGCTGAGCTTTACATATGAGAGTCTTCCTGTATTAATCTTTTCTCTAAACTTATTTAGCAGAGTGTTACATTTTCAGCCCAGAGCATGTTGGACTATTCATTTTAAATACACGGTCAGATGAATTTAATCTTCCTTTTGTGAATCAGCCATAAATGGGTCCTGATTTGTCAGAGAAATTGTTGTCCTGAAGAGTAAGCAAAAAATTTAGAACAGTTTTCTGGCTAATGGTCTATTCCCAAACCACTTGCCTCAGGAGCCTGCTTTTTGTGGGTTGTTACTGATTATGTGCACTGAACAGTACCAATCTCGTTCCCTGAAGGGTGACTGAAATACTTGGGGTGAGAGAGTAAGGAGCAGTGAGTGCTCTTGCTCACTGAGCAGCGCTGGTAGGAAAAGCACCTGCTGCTCTCAGTGGCTGGCAGAAAAAGAAGCAGCAGCCAGATAAGGCAGTTCTGGAGACAGAGGAAACAGCCAGTGCATTGCCACGCTACAACTCCTGCAGGAGCCTTCAATGCAGGGGGATGGGGAGGGAGACAATGGCAACATCAGATATCCCTGAAGCAGCCAGGGCAGTGTCCGGCAGAGCAGAGGGTGTGTGTGGGAGCTGTGCTTTCACACTGCTTTGGGGGAAAGTTTGTTAATTAATTTGAAATAGAAACATTTGATTGTGTCCCGTGTAAGTAATTCCCTTGTGCTCCCCCACCAGCAGTGGCAGTGGGCAGCTTTAAAGCCGAATTGTAGGCAACGGAGTGTTGGCAGAGCAAACCAGTGCTTGTGGCAGACAGCAATCATGCCCTCACCTCTTCCCAAGTGCTCCTATTTGAGCAAGGCTCTCTCTCTGTATCCCGTTTTCTCAGATGGGTCTGTCTCTCTCCTCTGCAGATCATTACTATCTGTGAGAAATCACAAGCTGTTTCCACACTCCAGAAGCTCTGTGGACTGTCAGCATTTTAGTTCCAACTTACTGAGAAACTGAATAAGAAAAACAATACCATGACCATAAAACCCTGAGTAAATCACTTGAATGTCCCAAGAATCAGTTTGTTTTCACAAGAAAACAATTGTCCTACTGCGAAAACCCTCTTGGTGAGCCAGCCTGATGCTGAGTCCAAATCATGTAAATATGACAAGTTTTGTATAATTTATATAAAGTATATGAGTTAAAGTCCCTTGACCAATTGAATGTCTGGTGTGTATTTCTATTTCATTAACAAATTAGTCTGTTGTCTAGGAGAATCAATAAGTAATTTGAGAGCAGAAAGCTCATTACACTCATTAAACTTGGTATGATTTGCGACAAGGAGCAAGGCTTCCATTTATCAGAGGCCAGCTGAAAGAAAGCCAGAGCACTTCAGAAAGATTAGTCAAAAGGTTGCAGACCCTGAACAACATAGAGGACAAAGAAGAAAAGTTTTTTGAGAGCCTCTCCCCTGTGTGAACCTCTAGTTAAAGAGCATGTGGCAGCGTTCCAGGTATTTCAGTGCCCAAGTTAGCCCTGAACACACTAACTCTGAATCAGGCTGATGCTTTCTGATATCTAAGAAACATCTGCATTCTTCACTGAACTAAGACCAGCTGTTCCACAAGCATCCACTCTTGGCTAGAGGCATGGATTTATGGCTTATTATTGTTCATGGCTCCATAAGAATGCATAAGGATCCACATCAACTGCACAGACTGTGGCTCACTAAACCATTTGTTTTGGAACAAGATTTTTGCAAATCTTTGATTTATTTGCACTGATTTATATATCCTTAAATACTCCTTACTCATCAGCAAGGCCAACTGCTGACTGCAAATATTATGACTATATTACTTTTATTTTAATTCAGGGAAAAATTTAGCTACCTTCAGAAATATTGTGCCTCTTTCTTCTCCATTTCTTTTCTTTAGGAAAGCAATAGACACTCATTGAATAGTAACTGTTTAAACAAATTGCTTAACTCCCACAAGACCAAAACACTGTAGGACCTAGTAGCAGAGAAAAAAAAGATGTCATCCCTACAGGTACTTATTTCCTGCTATGACTTGGTTACAGGCCTTATGGTTGGTTTCTTCACTTATTCTGCACACATGCACAGCACTGTCTCCCTTTACACTTTGGATAAGCCATTCCTAAGGCAGAAGCCTTCTTGTGGTTCTGTTTCCCCTTTTTCTTTTCTCTGGAAGGCCTTTGTAGTGCATGATAAAGACAGGCTTTCCTCCTTCAGCAGTAATTAAGCTCTTCAATCACTCTCTACAGTAAAACAGGTCCTAAGGCAAAAAGTTTGTTAATATGTAATTTGCTTCCTCATCTCTGCTTTCTCTCGTCATGCAAAGTCCTAAGTGTCTCATCCTGATTAAAGCAGCTGTGAGCAAACTGTTGCCATCCACAGCAATTGTGTCTGTCCATAATCCACAATCAGAGGACAAAAGCTGACTCAAAAACCCCTTGTCAGTTTGCTTTGCCTGTACCTCACTGCCTCCTTTGTATGCCAAATATTATCCCAAGTGCAAGTGAGAACTGAGGGGAGAGTCAATATCATCTGAATAATATTCCAAGCATTCATGTGTGTGCTGCAGTCTCCCCAGCAGCATTCCTCCCTCTCCCCAAGCCATCATAGCAGAGCTGCTAGGGGTTTAGGTCAGCAGGATCCTGTAGAGCCCAAAAAGGGAATGAGACGTCTATTCTGGCTAAGGACATCTTGCATTTGAGAAATATTTCGCTGTGAGAAGTCCTCAGGATTTTTCCGTCTTCACCTCTGAGGTCAAAAGGGTCAACAACGGAGCTAACAAGATGGAGGGAGAACCTGGGAGTCAACCAAAGGGGCTTATAAGCACAGGGGGTTCAAGGGTTTCAAATGTCTCACCCAGCACTCTGCTGAACGCAAGACTGCCTCAAGCCCCAGCAATGTCTGGGTAAGAGAAGAGTATTCTACCCTTAAACTTACTTGTTTTGATCTATACTTCATCTCCAAATATAACATCCAAAGTTAACAGGATGAAACTTGTGATCTTAAAGCAACTGGGAGAAAATTGCCACTGTGAGACCAAAACACTCCTAAACTTGGCAACCATGTTGCACCTTGCAACACCTGAAACATTTCTCCCTGAGACTGTTTTTCTGGTCTAACTGGGATTTGTGAGATAGGAATCATCTGTTGTATTTCAGCAAAGATGTCAATAAAGCCTCCAAAATACTCCTGGATTGTTAAGAAATACATTTTGATTCTAAAAAGAAATATCCTTCTATGTCTTTTGGAAGAACACCCCAGCATTTCACCAGAAAAAACAAGTCGAAATAAGTGCATATATTCTTTAGCAGATAGTGAGGAAAATCTTCCTTGCCAGTACAAACCGAGAAGGCCAGCACAAAGAATGAGACTGAGTGGGCTGGAGCAGTCAGAAGAGGTGGCTTTTAGTGGAAGATCAAAGTCTAGGGAGTAGATCGCTTCAAGATGTTCCTTCATCTCAGCAATGGCCTGTTTGCAACCTCCCTGCACAGTCATGGACATTTTGTAGTGACCACCCACCCACAGGACTGAAGCAGCGGAACCTTTGCACAGTGTGGAGCAAACCCAGCACTAAGAACAGTGCTGAATCCAGCTCTGCCCACTGCATTTTGTGCTTATTTTATGGTACTTTACAGAACATTTCCAAAGAGTTCTGCTTTCAATAGGTAGGATTTGTAGCCACATATTATCTTGCTACCATGCATTAGGGTGATTTTGATCGATGGAGATCTGACTCATAACTTTACACTACAGGAATAGGCTGGAGTTTACTGGAACTGAACAATATCAATAAACAGCAACAGTCATATTAAGGATCTGTGGTTTGGCTCATTTAGCATGCTGGCTTTATTAAATCTGACATAGTCAACATTATGCATCATGCAAGGGCTGTTTGGTAGAATTTGGCAGGTTTTAAAGAAATGCTTTCGAGAATCCCCAAGAATTAGAAGATTAGAAACATTTCCCACATAAACAATGATGATTTTTTCCCTAAAGAACCTCCTCTTCAGAACTCTGGCAAAGCTGCAGAAATCCAAATTCTACTTGCAGACCTACTAGGTTTAATTGTGTTTTTAACACATTCCTATTCTGACAGAAAAACGGAATTTTTCCATTCTGAGATAAAATTATTGCTTACAGTTTTGACTGAAGAAATGTCAGTTTTCTCCCTCTCAGTAAAGAGCCTAGTTTTCAGGATGAGATGGAGCCAAAACATTAATGGAAAGCTATGGCACATCACAGGAACACTTCAGCAGCCAAAGCAAAAGGGAAAGCGTTGGTCAAGGAGGGAGTGGATATTTGTACACATTTCCACAAAATAAGCAGTTGCAGTAAAGGGTGGATTCACTAATCATGGTACATCACTAGATTTTGATTTACCCAGGCAGTCACCTGAATGCAATCAGGTTTTCCATCTACAAAGAAGTAAAATATTACTGCAGAGGTGAGGTGGTCTTCACACTAAAATGGTAACAGACCTTGGAGAACCTCCAGATGAGAGTGACAAATATAAAATGAGGTTTTACTCCATGTTTACAAAGAGGGCACTGCAAAAGGCGCCAGGCTGACAATGAGGGTGTGCAGAGCAGAAGCACAACCATCAGGAGTTGATTGTTTCACAGATAAATGAAAAAAAGAAGACAAGAAAGCAAACACTTCCTCAGAGCCACATAAAGGCACCCAGTGTACAGGATCCATCATTCTTCCTTCTCAGCAAAATGCCCCGGTCAGACCTGCCAGAGCTGCTGGCCTAACTTGTCGCTATAAGTTTAAATTTGGTTTTATGCTAAACAATTTCATTATATCTCACTTTTTTGGTTTCCTTCTCAGTTGCTTTTCTATATTTTTTTAATATCTCTCTACATATAGGTGAAAAAATGAAGCAGGACAGTACTGGGGTTTTGCAGAGCAGCTAGTCATGTGCCATGGCCTTGCCCTCCTCTCCACAGTCTAGTGCAGACAACAGCAGGGTGACCTGGCCTGATTGGCCTAACC
This sequence comes from Donacobius atricapilla, assembly GCA_013397315.1. Classification (NCBI taxonomy): domain Eukaryota; kingdom Metazoa; phylum Chordata; class Aves; order Passeriformes; family Mimidae; genus Donacobius; species Donacobius atricapilla. The sequence continues at coordinate 160,115 of WBMY01000733.1, forward strand.
AGGAGAGCCTGGAGGCACAGGGGACAGGGAGAGCTGCAGAGCCTGAGCAGCAAGTCACAGGGGTGAGACTGTCCCCGCACCAGAGGGTGGGGGGCACACACGTTTTTGGCCAGTGTAATGGGAGCTGCAGCCCCGCGGCTGCTAACACTGATGCAATAGTAGTGGAAGGTCTGGTGAAGGAGTAAACAGAGCAGAGGAAGAGATGATCAGCTTTCAGGCTGCATCCCTGAAGGCCTGCTGAGGGACCACTCACATGGAGGTGCTGATCCTCACCCTTGCAGACAGAGACAGAAGGACAGATGCTGTCTGCTGAGTGCCTAAAGCAGTGGAGATCTCACTTGGGTCATCTGTTCTTGCTGTGACACTGCTTGGTCCAACAACTCACAAATGCAACAGGACTTGATGGGTCTCTCATTTCTCTCATCTCACACCCTGGGAGATGACTACTTCCTGGATTTCACGCTGCTCAAGCTGCTTTCAAACCCACTGGCACTACTTGGCACTTGCAAAATTAATTTCAAACCAGAACTGCTCCTGCCAGCAACAGTGGTGGATACAAGCAGATATCTAGATATCATCAGCTGGGTGAGGAGTGCTCATCATGTCCATCTAATAGTACCCTAAATATAACCAATGTACACTTTTCTTATGTATGACAATCTACACAACGAGAGATAAAGTCAAATCCAGCTCAGGGCATAGTCCCCTCTCCAGCAGGAAAGGGGACCAGAGACCATCCAGAGAGCCCTGCCAAGCTGCACGTCTGATCTCATGAGCATGGAGCCTCTGCTGCTTCTGCAGAGTGAGTGGGCTGATGTGAGAGGCCTCCAGTCAGAGACAGGGTTGCTACAGACTGGGGAAGAGTCACACAGAGAGCAGGGCAGGAGCAGCATTCTGCAGGGGTTACAGCCAGGGGACAGCAGCCACAGATGGACAGACAGTCCAACTGATAGGGAGCTCAGGAGATCTCTACTGGTGAGGATTCAGAAGGGATTTGTACCGTAGGGAAATCAAGTGTGTTGTCACAGTATCACATAACAAGCTGAGATGGGAATAAACCAGCTGGTTAGATGTCTGTGGAGTGGGTAGCCTGGAAACAACATTCACTCAAGGAGGAGACAGGCCTGAACTGACTGGACATCCAATCTCACGGGCTATCCACAGGGCATCCCTTCAATGTAAAGATAATGAAAGATCTGCTGCTGAGAAAATATGCCCATAACATACCCTGATCTAAAGTTTAGGTACTTGTAAAAAAATTGCTGTCTGGGGTCCCAGTGCAAGTGCTATCAGCATACTGCGAGCCAACACTGAGAAAGTTTTCTGTTATAATCTCAGAGAAAAGAAAATACATAAGAAATATGCTTTAGTGTTATGCCTTACAAACAAGCTTTGAGAAATATCTCGTGTAGGTTTTCCTGGAATACCTGCTAAACAAGAGTCATCAAAGACTAAGAGTCCACAGAGCTGGTTCTATTGAATGTTAATGTCCCTAAAACTCACTGAAAGCAGATAAATAACAAGAAATTCATCATTTGCCATTTTTTATCGAATTGCACAATAGATATTACAGTTGCTTTGGTAAATGAACTGCAAATTTCACTTAAGCAGAACTTCCTTACGCATGTTTGTGCTCTCCATTATTTTTTAAGAGCCTCTCACAAGATCCCTCTTGCCTCTGTGACACCCCTCCATCCCCTCCAGAAAGGACTCACAGAAGCTCCTTAGAGGTCCTGGGCTGAGACAGCAAGGTCAGGATACCGGGAGCAAAAGCTTAGTGCCAAACTAAACTGGTGATTGCATTATCATATCTTGCACTTGTTTCACTGGAGCTCATTAGATGAGATGGAGATCCTCTAAAGAAAAGAATTTGCACTGGTGGCAAGAGGAGAATTAAAAAAAAAAAAAAAGGAAAAAAAGAAAAAGAGAGACATAGTAAGTAGACATAGTAAGTAAAGGAAGAAAAAAGGGAATCAGCGGTCAGTTTTGGTTTTGACTAAGATTTTTGATGGAGGTACCAGACCTGCTCTCCAAAGTGAGTTTTGCTTTGGAATCCACTACTGGATCTTGAACATTTTCATTAAAAGTGTGAGACTACAACAATCCTTTTCTGAGTTCTGTGACCATGACAGCGTTGCAGCTTAAAGCATAAAATCTCTTTACTGTGTTATTTTGGCAGAGAAACGCAGACTTTGCACATCCATGAAATTCAACTGGTGTGATAGCTTTGGGGCATTTGTTTGCCTTTTGGCACACAAAGCTCTTTTATTCTGATACCTGTCATTAGCTGCTGTTATACCTTTTCTCTGACAGTATTTATAAATATATTTCTATATATTCACTCCTGTTTCCACAGTCATTACTTGGTTCATTTTACTAATATAAATCTATAAGTTTTGCCCAACAAAAACATTTGAAATTGGCTCTGGTTAGTATGTATCTGTTTTCTCAAAGCAGCAAAGATCTAAAACTGTTATGTAGAATAGCTGTGCGTGTTAGATTCCTTGGTTTGGACAATGCTTTGCACACACTCAATTTACATTTCATTTCATAGACTTGCTCATGCCTGAAAAAGAAATAACCTGATAAATTATTTGCAGTTGCTACCAGCTTAAGCAATGTCTGAAATGCTTTGTTGATGAGTGGAAGTTTTCAGATTATTTTGGGTGCCGTTACATACTGCTATATGTAACCCTGAAAAAAACTGAAAAAAAAAACCTGACAGCCTCTGGCATCTTGGAGATAAGCAGTATCGGCCACCACAGGGTAGTGGATGGTGTCTCATGAGTAAAGCAGACTCCGGCAGTAGCTTTGAGGAAGAAAACCTGATATTTTTCTAACAATTGTGTTGTTACCACATTTTTATTTTCTTTTGATTCAGCCTTTAGATGATTATTTTCTTCTTTTTTGCTACTGATGTTTTCCTTTGGCATGCTGGGCATCATCATCCAGTCTATTTGGAAACATGACTGAAAAGTAAGGTGACCAGGGACAAAAGGGATTTCAAATACATGAAGTAATTTTGTAGGTCTAGTGCCTCTTCCTTCCCTCCATCACCTTGGAAAGAGGAGGAAATATCCCCCTCTCCAGCTGCTGAGAGAGCACCATGGCACTGTGCCAGCCCAGAGCCACTGTGCAAGAGCTGAGCAGCCCTCAGGAGGGGAATCTCCCACCATGGACTCGGGGAGCCATTCCAGCATTTACCCTCACCCTGCAGCAGCCAGCAAGGGGCTGCTGCCAGGGGTCACCAGAGGGGGAAACACGAAGAACCACTTGAGACTGCCAGGGATGCTCTGTGTCCAGAGCTGCCTTTGATGCTATGAGCTATTTTGCAAGTAGCTGCAAAACATGGAGCCCACTGTCTGGCTGAAAAAATGTGCCAGGAAAACTGGAAGCAAATTAAGAACACATTTCAGAGCAGACTGTGTCCACTGATGTTGCTGATAATAATGACACAGCAGATGAGATGCCTTAACACAGGAGGAAAATGAGAATGGGTGTCTGCACCCTCCTAAATTATTTTCTCATCCTGTTCTCTTTTAGTACACCCGTATCTATGCACTATTGCTGTGCACCTGGCACAGGGGAAGCCTCTGGGTACTTTAAGTCACAAAAGAATTACAAGACACCGTGTGCATGTAAGTCTGTCAGATAGTAAAAGCAATCACAGGCATCCACTGGTCTCAAACTGTTAATTTAGGGATAGGAAATCAGTTGCAATAAAACCTTTCTGGAGGTGTCAGCTCTGTATGACAAACACACACGCACATGCATAGATAGATGGATAGAGATAGAGATAGAGATAGAGATAGAGAGAGATAGAGATAGAGATAGAGATAGAGATAGAGATAGAGATAGAGATAGAGATAGAGATAGATAGAGATAGAGATAGAGATATATCTTTGAAGGGCAACCACAGCACTACCTCATAAGAATATATTTTTTCCAAATCTGAAACTAAAACAAGCAGAAAAGCATGGCCAGTGAGTAAGTACCTATCTTTATACTACATAAACATGCAAAAGCCCTGTCAGAACAAAACGTCATGTGCTGAAGCTCATTTGACGGATGCTCTTGGTCCCTACAAAAGAAGTCATTCAAATGTTATTCAAAGAGTATAATAGTTTCAATGTTCACACTATTAAAAGATCTTTTTCACGTCTCTTTTCATATTGTGGGCACTCTCACAGTGATCAGCACAGGATTTGTCTCCTGAGCCCCTTCTGGAATGTTTTGATCCTACAAGAGCAGCACAGCACAACGCAGATGAACCACCATAGCAGCTTACCAGGCAGGCAGCCACAGGCTCCCTGCACACATTTTCAAGGTGCCAAGCTGTAGAGGTGTGTATGTGTAGCCTGTAGGTGCATTTCACAGGCACTTACACATCAGGCACATCCAACCCAGAGCTCAGGGACAACGTGGGCCCGGTAAGAGAATGAGATTTGGCACAGAGCTGGAGACCTTTTCATAATCAGGTAACCTTCCAGAAAGACCTGGACATAACCCATCCTTTATTCAGGCAAACAGAGGATTTTCCCCACTCTATCTTCTTAGGTCTCAGGGAAGACATAGTTGCATCTTGAGTATGTTTTGTATTTTAAGCTCATTATTAAACCCAAAGGAGACTGAAAGTTGTGCATAGTCACAAAGGCTTCCTTGAATAATAACATCCCTGGGGAACTCTCTAATTTTTGGAAGACAAGAAGCTTATCTGTCATCACATCCTGAAAACAACTGAGACCACATCACTAACAACACAGTGGAGGGGTTGTAAAGACTGAGATACCTCTGGTGTGAGCTAATATTATTACTCTGACACAGTACATGTAATTGTCTCTGGGGGGATGTTTTAATTAAAAGGGGAAAAAATAAGTTTCTTCTCAACTACAGCTTCCTTCTAGCTCTCATCAAATAAAATGTAGATGATGCAGGATAATTATTCTCATTGTTCTGAGTGGTTTGTGCTCAAAGCATTTGTGATAGTATCTTGCTTTACTCTTTGTCTTTTTATTACCTGTAGGATTCCGTAAGGTGATGCTGAACTTCATCAGTGCAGGCAGCTTTGGGGACTCATATCTTAATATATGTTTTAACATCTTATCAATCTTTAAGTTTAACATACAGATTTATGTGCCAGCACTACGATGAGCTCCCTATGGTTACTGAACTGTGTGTTATTTGGATGTACAAGGTCAACAGCAGCCTCTGCAGATCAGTTCTCTCTGGTCTCTGCCAGGAGCTGATAGGAGGCAAATCTTTTTTGCTTCCCTGGAAAATAAGCTGAAGATTTTCTTTAGGGGAAAAAAAAAAAGGCATTGTACATGAAAGAGAAAAATTGTGTGAATACTGGGGAATGGGATAAGGAAATGAAAATGAAGGCAGAGTTGCATGGTCCTTGAATCTTCAGGATAATCGTATTTCATCCTCCAAGAATAACATTCCAGATAAAAGCATGAGATGAAAGTCACCAGCTTTCCAGATCAGGAGTTCTGGAAGGAAAATAATGAGACAGAAAATATTTTACATTTATATGAAAGAGTTCTGGCAAATAATACTTGTGATTTCTTAGTGTCCCCAAGTAAAGCAAATAAGTGATAAAATAGGCAGTGAAGAAAGATACATTTCTTTTTTCTAACCTCGGTGTACGGAGTTCCAAATCCACTTGGCAGATCCACTGTTTTATTTCTTTCTTGCATCAGCATAGTCACTGCTTGAAAAGAAAGGTATTTTACAAAATTTTCTGTAGGATTTTTTTTTAATTTAAACATTGTTCACGTATTCCTCACTGTTTTCAAGCTCATTTTTCCTTCTACTTTTGCTGGTGTATTCTGATACTCTGGGCTTTCCTTTGGAGTTTCAATAAGGAATTACAGTAAAAACAATGAAGCATCTTGTTAATTGCTGTCTGGTGGCTGATCAGGGGTTGTGACTCGGCAAATTTTATTGGAAAGTATTTTGTCACAATTTGACAAGATAAATTAATTAGTGTAAAACTCCACTGTGCATTCATTAATGCCGATGTACCTCAGACCTTTGACATAGCTGGTGCTACATATATCACACAATTGGCAAGGAGCACAGTGAGACCAATGTTCATTTCCATTGAGTATTCACTTATTAAACACGTGCCTTTTGAAAAAGTGATTAACTGACCCTTTAATATTGTTAAGGTGATGTCTCCCTACTTGCTCAAATAGTCAGGGTGTTTATACACCTTTTTGGTCTGTCTGCAGAACCACAGCCTAAAGATTATTGTGCAGAAAGATTTGCTTTTTGGTGGTTTAAAGCTTTCAGGTGCTTTACAGCCTCTCTGTGTCACTGAATTAAAGCACTGCTAGTTTTTCTTGCTAACCATGTGTCCCTGCTATGTAAATGTGAAAGGTTACGGATAGGCAAGCAAAGTCTGTGGCAGGTGATTTTATGATGCAAGTGAACTAAGAATATTTACATTTCAGAAATATGGAGCTGTTGAGCGCATAAGGGATGGTTGTAGCGATAAACTCCAGCTGGAAGTGACTTTGTGGAAATAAGGTTTCACCTGTGAAGAAAAGGGACTGAAGGCATAGGAAGCAATAATTACAATTCCTTTAATACTCCTCTGATGAAATCATCTATGGTATCATGTGGTCTGGGAGGAGGAGTAATGAATATAGCCCAGCTCATGCTGCATGGTATAGATGCACACAGAGGTCCTGATGCTGATTTTGCTGGAGTCAGTAAATAAATTCTTGCTAACTTTAGTTGGTCAGAAAGTCTTCTCAATTGCTATATCCATTATTCTACGAAGAATGGATATAGCAATTACTAACTTGCAGAAAAATCAAAGTCCTAACAAGAACTTCTGTTCCCATTTTGTTCTCTGTCTATTTTGTTTTGAGGGTCTAAGGCATAACCAGAAATTGACCCTCCACCACAACGTCAACAGCCGTCATTATCTCCTCATTATTATGGACCTGTATTTCAAATACCCACAAAATTATTGATTCCCTAAAAATTCTTTTGATCTTGGTATTATGCTACTGACAGCAAGAAGAATAATCTATATCTGAATAAAATTGCAGTGGGGTTTTTTCCCTGGTTGCCAATACACGGGTGAGTCAGAAGAAACACAAAAGAGTTGTGGGCCATAATCACCTAGGTTGTTGTTTTCCCTCTGCATTCAGCCAAAAAGAAAAGTGTGGGTGTCTCTTTCCTGATCTTGCCTTTTAGTCACCCCTCTCCTGAGAGCAGCTTCTACCCACTCACTCCTGGGTTGGCTGCGCAGACCAGGACTGGGTGCAGGGGCCACTGCAGCACAGGCAGAAAGTGGTCCTGGTTTGGGATCTCACCAGGAACTCAGGTCCTCAAAACTGAGAGGTAAAATCTTTACCTTATTCTGCTGGTAAATTTTTATATAATTTTAATCTTTTTTTACTGAGGCACCTGTCTTAGAAGATGATCGTTATAATGCAGCATCACAGTTCGGATACAGTCATTTGCAGTGTTCTGAAAAATTACTAAGTGCAAGTCTTCCTTGTGTATTCCCTGTTTACTTGTCTCACCCATCTCTTTAATTTGTATGTGACACTCATATTTTTAATATAAAAGGTGCTCTGAGTCAATGCAAGGACTTGGATCAGTTCAGCACAATGGGAATGAAACAGTGAACCCCATTGTGATACAGCTAAATAGTTCCAGAAAAGTGCCAGAAAACAAAGAGCAGAAACTGCGTGCAAATCACACATGATTAGCCCAGCACATGCAAAAGGAGCTTTTGTTAGGCTGGAAGGTAAGATTTCTGTGGAGAACATAAAAACAAGTAAAAAGAAGGAGAAAATACCCTTCCTCAAAGAGCATAATGGTGTGAATGGTGAATATCTGTCACAGGTACTAGAAAGTGCTGTATCATAGTAAGCATGCACAAGGTAAAAGGAAAGACATGCTCTTAATATAAGCTCAATATGTACTTTTAACAAAGCTAGTAATAAGTTTTCAATGTTTCTAATAAACCAAATGTCTAAGTGAAACTGAGCTCAGACCAGGGAGTAAAGGCCAAGAGGTATATAGCATGTAATACAAGGCTGGGTATTTGCTGCTCTCACAACAGTGTAAAGGCAAAAGGAAGCAAGTGTAGAAGAAGATGCAATGCATTTTATTGCTTAACTGCTGCACTTTTGAACAGCTGATGTGCCCAGAAATCTTGTTGGGGGTGTGGGCATTCATTGTTCTTTTGGTTTGGTTTGCGTTCTGGTTTGTTGGTTGGTTAGGGTTTCGAGTTGGTTTTTTTTGCAGTAAGAAATTTGAAGCTCAGTCTGAGTGAAGCGCAGTTGCTGGACTTTCACATAATTGTATAAATCCATTCAACAGTTTAAAAGGAAAAGATCAGTACCCTGCCATTCTCAGTGGAGCTCTGAGGGCAAGAGAAATAATAGAAGGAAAATGCTAAAATAATTATTTTAATGGCTAGAGAACAAGAAAATTCGTCTGAGATCTTTAAAACTTTGAAATATCAAAGTCATAAACAGGCTTTCCATTCTGTCCTTGTATTAAAGATACAGCAGAACCTACTTATCACCAAATTAGGTCATTGGCTTTAGAGGCTCTTTCTTAAGGATGAGCTTGTCCTTAGCGACTTCCTGGACACCTAAACCTTCTTGCTTTCATATCAGTGAGACTATTGAAAGTTTTTTCTGGTGTTTGAACCAGGAAATAGCATTTAGACCACTTAATTCAATATGGTTGCAGATTATTGCAGCACAACCCTGACATGATGCATTTAATTTTATTTTAGACATGTAGACTTTTTCCCATGTTTAAATATTTCCTTTGTTAACTTGCATTTTATATATACAGTAAGAGATGTCCCAGGATTTCAGTGTACTGATTTTGATTATGCCAATTTTCTGGCACTGAAGATGGAGCCCAAAACTGCTGCTTGACTAGAAGCCAAGGAAAGGTGGAAATGTGTTAAAGGGAGTTATTTTCAGGGCTGATGTCAGTTTCTTTTGGTGCTTGTCCCCTGCCAAGCATGAGAATCAAGTCCAAATTGTCGGTTGCAAGTTGCTCTCCTCAGGAACTGAAGAGCAGAAGTGAGGGCTGATATCCAATGTAAAGGACCTGCCACTGAAACACTAAGTAGAGTTTCTACCCAAGAACCTGGAAAAATTTCACTTCTTGGCACCCAAAGAACAATTTTTTTTCCATTTGCCAACACAATCAGTTGCTTTTACATGCAAAATATGATTCAAAGTTGCTTCACATGGCACTGGCTGGCCAGACCAGCTTTCCCAGTGGTGTCTGTTACCTCAACATTTTGCAGCAACACTTAAAGTTGGGTTCACTGGGCTTTTACAACAAGCGCAGGCCCATCTGTCTGTGGATCATGATCAAAGAAGAAAACAGAAGAGTAAAGAATCAGATCAAAGAGTTCAAACTTGAAGCCAGGTTTAACAGAACTGGAATGAAGGACTGTTTCCTTTAAACATCCTATGGATTCTTCTGTCCCATACACAAAACCTTTGCTGAATTTGCAGTAGCTCCTGCAACTTCCTTCCAAAAACACATTTCCAAGTCGTCTGCCTTTCCAAGTAATTCTCTCTTCCATGCCCTCCAAAGAATTAGAGAAACACACACAATCATTTTAAAGAACAATAAATTAAGTGAAATTTTGACTATATAATTGCATTGAATCCATGCAATTATGTGCAAGAATAATTTAATTCCTTTTCCTGATTCATTCCGGAGCTGGAATTACACAGCATTAAGGCTAATCTTTCATACTTAGAATAATTAATTGGTCTCAATATATTTGTTTGGGAGATGACTTAGGCAGGAAAGCACAAATTGCTTGGTGGTTAGATGGTGTACATTTTCCCTGGATAGTACATGATGATGTGAGGCTTCCAACAAGATCACCACCACACACTAAATCAGCCCTGGAGCACCTTTATGGTATTCCAGTGTGGTCCTCATGCTTTTTTGGTCGAGGGCTTTGTGTGGCTGCCAGAGGGTTGAATTCTCTTTGCTTGTACCCTCACTCAGGAGAATAGAAGAAAGGGGGGCTTGGTCCTTTTCTGGGGCAGATCCACATTCTTCCTTCCATCTGCCTTGTAGGTACTTCCAGGATGTTTTCCTGTTCAACTGTGGATGGATGTTCATTTCTAAGTAATAGTGAGAGGAAAACAGTGGGGAAAGGCATGGTTGCCCATCTACACACTGATACAATCAATTGCAGTCTTTGTAGACCTGGGAGAAACATTTAAGCACAAAGTAAACCCTTTCCAGCTCACACAGCTTGGATTGTGTATATCAGGCAGGCGCCAGCCACCACCACACAGCTCCAAAGGAAAGAAGGGCCATAGAAAGAGCTTCCTCAGACTTTTCTTCAGAATTTGATTTTTACATCAATAGAAACAAACTTACCTAATCAGTTCCTAGTTTCTCAAAAAAAAAAAAAAAAAAAAGGTTATTTGAAGGAACAAACTGGGCTAATGAAGGGAAATAAACATAATTAGCTACTTGCTGCTAAATACATTTATTTTGGACCTAAGGTACAAGATAAATGGTGACCATATTTAATTTGCGAGGACAATCGTGTATGACTGAGCAATCCAAAAAAATCCTGGGCAGATCAGTCATGTAATCCCAATAGAATGGAGGAGCAAAATAGAACAGGGTCCTAGGGTGACTTTCTGATGCTTGTATCCCCAATTGTCTATTCTGCTTATGTTGGGTATTATGTTCTGCACCTTTAAGACTGATTCTGAGAGGGAAGTAGGGGAAGAAGAAGCGCTGAGGTTGTTTTCAGAAACTGCTGTGACTCCTCCACATTCCAGCTCCTAGACTGTGTTGTCTGCAGCACGAACAGACAGCAGGACAGAGATCCTCTTTTCCTTTTAGTTATTTTTAGCTAACAGAGGCAGAGAAGTTCCCTGGGCTGTTTTTTTCCTTTTTCTTGGAACCATTCGAACCGACTCTAGACTGAAAGCCCAGAAGAACACTGGGAGCTCACACCTGTCGCCCACCAAGGCCTGGACCTCAGCATTTTCTGGCACTGGAGGGACTGATAAGGGCCTGAACGAGCCGAGCTACACCTGCAGCAAGGACTTTCTCAATTTGCCATATTTTTGAACAGTGAGGGCTTTTATTGTTTCATATTATTCTTTTTTTTTTATGCCTGTGGGCACTTTGCTTGTTGATATAAAAAAATATATAAATAGGTTTTTTCTCATTTCTTCAAGGAAGTTCTTTCCTGGACCAGTTGGGGGAGGGGCCATTTAAGTTTCCTTTCCAGAGGGACCCCATTCAGAGGTTTTCTTCCAGATTTGCCCTAAACCAGGAAAGACAGGAACAAATTATTGTATCTACTTACATAGTCCTACACTTTCTAAGAAAAGAAGGAGTCCACAAGGAAAAAGAAAATCCAAACACAAGTTAGTCTTTTCTTGCATCAGAAGTTTCATGTGTGGGATCTGTTTCATATACATCACACTGATGTAATTTTGCTTAAAGCCTAATACAGGCTACTGCTGCGTGTGCAAATTTCCAAAAGTCCCTCTTAAGTCTTCACACCCCCATCTATTAAACTCATTTTATTTTTCAATGCAAGGTTGTTTTTTCCCTTTCATTTATCATTTCTCAGAAAGTTTTGTTCAAATATTCATATTTTTTTCTCAAAGGAATGGACAAAAGGCAAATAGCAGTGTAGTGGCTGTTTAAAGGCAAGGACACAAGGAGAAGGACCAGGAGGCAGAGGCAGAAAAGAGGCCTTGCAGTGTGCAGACAACTTTGAGAGACATTTTGAGTAACTTTCAGTGAGGAGAACTGTAATCAGCTGTTTGTAGTTCTAGGTCACAAAGGTCAGAACAACAGCAAGGGGCTTTCCTTTCAAGAAAACAAAACTCAACACATTAATCATTTGCAAGTATGGGAGTGATCAGCTGAAGCAAATGAACACATAAGAAATTTAGCAAATGGTGTATGAAACTTAATTTTCCCACATTTTCTCAATTTGCAGTTTTTTCAAGGCACTGTTGCTACAAGAATGACATTTTAGGCAGTCAGTTCTTTTAGAAATGTTAAATTTCTGTTTGCCTTCTCCAAGGCCTGAATCTTTTTTCAAGTATTTGAGCTACAAAAGCTAGCAGCTTAATGTCCAAAGTAGCATGAAGGATCATTGCCTTTTCTGTGGGCCAGGACATTAGAAGTGCTGCAGGGTTAGTGGAACATCAGACGGTGAGGATTTGCTGTGTCACTTTTAGAAAGCACTAAGTCCCAGTGCAGCACTGTGGGGGGACCTGCAGAGTCAGACACCTGGGAAAGCACACGGGAGAGGTCCCAGATCCTGCAGGCAGAGTAGGAGCCTCCAGCTTGCAGGAGTAGAGATATCTCTTTTCTTGCATCTGCTGCCAGACAGCCAGCAAGGGACAGGGATTGTATATTAGTAGGCCAAAGATGCATCTATTATTGATTCCATCATTAATAATTGATTTTAATTCACAAATAACTCCCCTCTGTCCAGCCCATCAGTCCTACTCCTCTGGCCACCCACCCCTTCTTACCTGTGAGACCAGAGTACCTTTCCCCAACTTGCCCACTCTATGCAGTGAGGTTGTACCTGCTGGAAAAAGTGTCTGAACAGTGCCTTGCAGAGCAGCAGAGAAGCTGAGTGTCTGTTGAAGGCTCCTGTCCCTGCTGAGCATACAGCTTACAACATCACTGTGCCTTCACCTTTATTTATCCCTCCACCCACAACTTTTGGAGTAAAATTAGTTGTCTTTGTTTCTGCTGGGAGAGCAGATGGGAAAGGGAGGTACTCCATGGTCAAGTACGTTTCTGTGTCTGTTCCTTCACCTCCACCTGTGCTCTCAGTCTCCTATTTTCTTTCTCCTCTCAGAAAGGGCTGGCACAGACAGAGTTTTAGGACAGTTAGTGCCTTAAAGCCTGACATAATTAAAATCTCTTTCATTACCATCACTGATCTGAGAGTATCATTACAATGAACAGGATAGACACCTTTAACCTTTACAATAACAATAAAAGATAGCAGCCCATGACCATATGTGACAAATAATATTAACAGAATGTGTAATTCAGTAATGAGAGTTAATTGAGTTTTTTATGGCACTGAGGTACTGGTATAATTTAACATTCAGATATTGGACAGGATTCTCTAAACCACCATTGTTTGGTGCACTCCTCCCTGCACGTGGAGTATCCACCTTCTCCAGCGGCAGGGCTGTTATGGTAGGACACAAAATAGATTGATTCCATACAGTTATCAGAAGAGAAAGAAGCCTTTATTTACAATTCCAGCAGTTTTGTTTATAACATGTTGCACTAAAAAGGTATATTATTGGTCCATGGGACTGACACTTCTCTCCATTGGTTTAGTAATAGGAAACAACACCTGGGGACAGCGGTTATGGGAAAGGGAACACTGTTTACTTAACCTGTTTTGAGAAACGGAGAGAGATGTCTTGAAAAAGAAACTGTTGACAGCTTTCCTTTGGGTAAGGAGTTAGCAATAGTTGTAAGCTAAAATTCTCAGGCTCAAAAATATCCAACCCACACAGGACTCAGGTGCAGCTCAGATGTCCAGTGATGGGAGCAGGTTCCCATAGACAACAGCTGGTGATGGCCTCACTGTGCTTCTGCATTTAAGAATATTAAACCATCTAAAGCCTTCTTGGGAAGTCAGTTAGTTCCCAGAAGCTGCAGTAATGGCCCAAAAAAGTATTGAGACAATTTTCCGCTTCTAAACCTGTCTCATCTTGGCAGGGGGAGAAAGGAACCCACTGTGCCTGTGCTTCAGCTCCTGCATGCAGTGGGGAGCTGGCAAGCCCTGCCCCAAAGCTGTTCACACTATGATGACACTGTGCAAGCAGTTCTGTCCTGGGTGATGCCATCTGATGCTTTGCACCTCTGGGCACTGCTCAGCCCTTGCTGGTCTGCAGGACTGAATCCTCCACAACAGCTCAGATGCCACCAGATGCTGCTCCCTTCATTCCCATGGCAGCCTTCCCCATTGACACATCGATCCACCTTCTGACCTCTTTGATCAGCCTTCCAAAAATGATGTGACAGCTTAGCTCTGGGAAAAGGGTAGCTCTTGTGGGAGTCAGTGAGAACAGGAAGAGCTGCTTTCCCCCTGAAGTTGCTATTTTTCCCACTCAGAGCACATTCAGGAGCTGCTGATGGACTGGAGCATCATCCATGCTGCCAAGTCCGGTGCTGGTCGGATCTGCTCCTGGGAACACTGCTCAGTAGCACAGGAGAAGGGGCCCTCAGCAAGGAGCTCAGTAGGCAATTCCTGTTCATTTGATTGTCCTCAAGAAAGAATTAATATTCAGCCAGGAAATCAAATTGTCATCAATTTTTCTGCTGTAAATCCCAGGGCCTCCACTAAAGACTACATGCATGCACTGTTTCAGATATAGTGTCATGACCTTTGTCATCTGGAGACAGCATGGGTGTTAAGAAGTAATAAGGTAAGGACCAGAAACAAATAGAAAATAATTGACACGGCAGTGTGCCTGACAAAACTTTACTGACAGATGTGACTGCTGTTTCAGTTGGTGCCATGAAGTCTTCGTCCTCTGCTCTTTGTCACATATCATAGAAAACTGTTCCCTGTGGTGAGTGGCTGGGTAGCTCTTCTGAAGAACCACATCATGTCACACAGCTGGCATTGTATTCTTCTTTATCATTGCTCATGAAGGCCTTAATATCTCAAAAAGGACATTGAAGAATGAGGAAATATGCAGAGAAGAGCAGCAAGCTTGATCATTGCTCTGGAAAGAAAACAGGACCATATGGAAAGAGACCAATATCCTTCAAGTAGGTAAATATGTAGCAGAGAGAAATTAAAAAAGGAATGGGAGAAAGGTGTGATAAAGGAATAATTGAGACCTGAGAGCCCTCCAGTGAAAGCATCACAAAACAGACAGATTTGAAACTATCACAAGGTCAAACTATCCAATATAATTAAATTTGTGAGCTCATTGCTGCATAAAAGTATGGGAAACAATACATAGAAACGACTAGACAGATTCATAGAAGAAAGAGGCTTCATAATAAAAAATCCACACCTTCTGACAGAGAAGCCACTGACAGCAGGCTACGGGTAAGCAATCCTACCAGGGCAGCATGAATGCAAACTTACTCTATGCACCCAGTTGTTGCCTGAGCATTTTTCATTTTTCCTGATGGTGGCTGCAGGGAGGCACAGAGGATTCTGGGCCACATGGGACCTGTAAACCCCTTGGCACATGTCATCAGTACAGCTCTAGACTGGCCCAAGACAGCTGGAGTACAGTGACTGCCATGGGTCTGAGTTGAGGAGGGATGCAGATGATGAGAGCATCCAGTCTAGAGGCAACACAGTGGGCAAGGTGATGGTGACACCTCAGCAAGTGATACCTCCACGCTTCTCAGAGCTAGGGGAAGATTTTCTCCGCCTCTGACTCAGACTGAGCACTGACAACACAGATGAACCCTGTGTGACTGATGAGTACAATTTATGTGATGTTATATACAATGCAATGACATCTCTTTATCACTTTTCATTTATTCAGGTCCACTCTGAGATAGTTCAAAACCAAATACAGCAAAATGTTCAGTGTAAGGGAGACATGAAATTGAGATGTATGGAGTAAAAACACATCCTTCTTGCCTCATTGCAAGAGGTAAGAAAAATTCAAGTTCTTTCATTAAGCAGGAATTAAAATTAAGTTTATAGAGTGGGAAAACAGCATATTATTGAACAACTGTAAGGCAGGTGAGGTAATCATGAACAGATTCTATTATTCTGCCTTCCACCAAAATTCAAGCAACTTCCCTATAATTTAGAATGAATTATGAAAGTATTTCCTGACTACACCTTTCCTAATGATGCAGGAGGCTGTGTTTCTGTTCACTCTTACTTTGTCCTCTAGTGAAAGAGGCCAGATAAGAAAATTAGCAAGCTGTTCACATAAGCCATTTGGAACAGTGTGTCCTACTCTCACAACAGGCAACTGGCAGGTAGGCTGGGAAATGTTTGAGCTTTGAGCCCATTATAAAGAGGCTTGATGAATTGTTACTCCACCAATTATGTCTGTCTGACAAAATATCTGGCATGAGTGTCTGTGCTTTTCTGTCAAGAGGCAGCTTTGCTGGGTAAGGAATTTAGGACTGGTTTCAGAAGGAACTCAGCTGCCAACATTTTATTTTGGCACCCCTGGGAATTATCGCAGTTTGGAGTCTTTTACAAAGCTAAGAAATCCCCTAAATGCTCATTTCTGAAAAAGTGCTGTAGCTTTCTGGGGAAGGCAGACTCTCAAGAGCAAAAAAAAAAAAAAAAAGGAAAAACTACACTTGCACAGCCCTTTCCTTCCCATGCTGTACCGTGCACTGCTGGCCTGTGGATGTCCTTTGTGCTTCTCCAGGGAGCTGTTTCCCCACAGTGCAATATTGCCATTCATCTCGTCGCTGCAGCGTGCTAGGACCCAAACTGCAGCTCCTGCGCTCCAGAAATAGCATCCTGCCTCTGAGAGAGGTCAACCATGGCTGGCTGCTTCATGTCAGCTACATCTGCTGTGGAGGTTTCCAAACATGCTCTGCCTGACTGCTCATTGCCTTTCTTCTCTTTTGGGGGTCATCTCTCAAGAGGCTCTGCATTACCTCCCCACATCGCTGCCCCAGGGCAGGAGGGAACATCTGCACAGAGCTGTCACCCTGCACACTTCTAACCCTGGAGAATCCTGTATGTGGATGAAGTTTCCATAAATCACCCATGGAGAAGATCCTAGACATCCCCTGCTCCAGATTTGTGGCTCAAGGGAGTTATAAACTTGGGATTTGAGATGCATCACTGTGCTACAGGCAACATCTAAGAGGGCTATTAAGAATGTAAACAAACCCAGACTCAGAGCAAGTGTCTTCATTTAACTGCAGCTTTCTGAAAGATTCTTAAGAATAGAGTGTAAAAAACAGCCCTCTGCCCTTACAATTCCTCCCAGCCTCTAGAAACCAACATTTTAAGGAGTTCTTGAGGTTGCATACTCATCACTGTATAACTCTTTTCTCCATGAGTTTACACAAGTCCCTTCAAATTCATTTTTCTTTTTGGATAAATGCATTAATCTTTTGACAGTGAAGTTTGGGGTGTTTTTTCCTTTTTTCACCCCTCATTTTGCTTTTGTTTTGGCATGTGTTACAATAAGCAGTCAAGACATGAGGGTGGCAGGTGGTATCAGAGGACTGGAGCTCAGCTGCGGACCTACAGGACCATTTCTGCCCAGACATGTCCTCCCTCCCTGCCTCATGGTCAAACCCAGTGCTCTGCTGTGGTAGCCAAGCACTCCTCATCCTCCTTTTCACAGCTCTCTGGAGGATAGCAGCAAGGGCAGCAGATGGCGGTGTGCAGTGAGCCCTGTGTGGGGGCAGTGGGTTGCGCTTTCAGTAATTGCTGAGACTGTTATTTATGTGTCCATCTGGTCTGAGACAGAAATATAAACCTCTGAGGAGGTTAAGCATGTGGACCACTCACAAGGAAGTGAGATTAAATGCCCCGTATTCTCCCCAGGACCTCCTCTTCAGAGTTCCCCTCCTTCACCTTCCCTAGTCATGCCTGTCGTGCCCTGCTGCTGACCAAGCCCTGGTGTCCCTCTTTTCCCCCTTCTCAAACAGGCTGGGCTGGTCCTGGGGCATGGCAGGGCTGAAAGTGCAGGTGAGGACAGTTCTGTGACACTGCAAACTCTGCAGGAGTCCTGAAAACTCCCAGTCAGTCCTGATATTGCCGCTGACATCATGGTCTGGCTGGTCCAACCGTTGCTGGTGCTGTGCGCTTTGCCCTCACTTCTCCTGCTGTATGTGCAGTGTCAGGGCTGTTCACCCATCAGCTTTGGCTGGTCCTCTGCTTGGTGGGTAACTCATTCTCCAGATATGTCATCTCAGCAATGTCCATGAGCCTAAAAGTCACTTCATTTTATTTTATTTTTTTAAAAAATTACATATGTGCATAATTAACATGGTTTACCAAGATATATATTAATTATCACAAATTCTTCCCTCGATGAAAACCCCATTTCTCTTTAATGCTTTATGTGGAGCCTAAGGTTATACTAGAGCAGCTCTTTTTATGAGGGGATCTTGTTTTGTTAGATGATTTCCTAACAGAAAAATGTCAAGAAAATCCCACTCTCCACAAGCATTACACAGTAGTTCCTACATGTGTGGGCTTTGAGAAAAGTTCTATTATCTGAAGCACAGCTTTGGCAATTTTGTTTAGCTGGAATAGTAGCAACCACCTCTGAAGCACCTCAGATCCAAGAGCTAGACTCTAGATGGTAGAAATGGACACAGCAACTCCATTAAAAATAATAGTAGTCAATGTGTGGAGGTTACAGGTGAAAATAATATATTGGACCTGTAAGAAAAGGAAAAGACAAAACATGAATAAGAGTGTTCTGGGAGGACATTCAGACAATCATAGCATAAAAATAGCTGGATGAAGAAAGCCCTCCAAAAATGGAGCTGGCAAAAGAAAGACATATTTTGAAACAGCAACAAAAGACTGAATTACACCTGTGAGCTGAGAAGCTGAATGACAGTGCCAGGGTCAATGGGATGGGAGACAATAGCAAGAGAGAAAGTTAAGAGGAGTTTTGTCATTTGCTAACCTGGCTATGAGAAGGAAAGTTTGAGAAAAAAAAGAAAAAGAAAAANGTCCGTTAACTCCAAGGAAGCCAAAGAAAGAATAGGAAGGAATAGCCAATGGGAATAAACAGCACTACAGACATCAAGAAACAGCAAGTTCTGCAAAACTAGAAGTATAGGAATATAAAATCAGACTGTCCTTTCTTTTCTCTGAGACACAAGAACAATTTGATTATATGAGGGATTTGAGAAACATACAAATAGAGATTTTGCAGGATAAGAAATGTTTCTTTTACAGCTTGAGAAAAAGACACATTTCTGAAAAAAGCATGGAAGAAAATATCATTACTGGTGAGACAAGTGGGACTGAAAAGAGGAAGAGATCTGTATTAGTGATAACCATACATTTTAGAAACTAACATTTATACTTCAGGACATTTGGGGAAATCAATAAGAAATAGTATAGATGCTATATCAAAGACAAATTAATCATTCGAGTTTTCCATTAGAAAATCTGATGTTTGATTGTGAACCATATTTCTGAGGGCTACACAGCATACAGAGATAATAAAAATATTTTCTCTGAAACCCAAAAATGTCTTTAAACATAAGTCCTAGAGAATTAAGGAAGACAGATATATAGATGCACTTGCCTTGAAAATTAGAAATTCCCTAAATCCTCCATTACTTTCAAGCAGTAGTTTTAATCTCCAAGAAGACCGCAGGCTGTTACTTTTCTCTGATGCAAATTAATAAATTGTTCAGCTCACATTTCACAATTCCCAAGGCAGGACCCACAGGCAGGGCATGCAAACACCTTTGGAAGCAAGAAGACCACAAGCAGCTCATGGTGTGGCCATGGTTTCACTGAAAGCTGCAGACTGTGTTTCAGGGTGATGGTATCCCTCCAGATTCTTGGGGAATTTGGAACACAAACCTCTCCCCAAAGCAAGGCACTGCCAATTTGCTGCTGGCCACACCTGTAGCTCTGTCAGGGCAGGTGCCCATGGTCTGAAGATCCTCCCATGCTTTGGCCTGAGCCAGCCCTTGAGATGCTGGCAGGAGGAGAGAGCTCCTTCCCTTCCACAGCCTGTGAAATGCAGTGAGAAAGATATAAATGACGGTTTTGGACATCTTTCGTTCTGAAACAATAGTTTTTACTTATGTGGAAATATGGAAACTTCAGTGACAGCAGCTGTGGTTTACAAAGAGAATTGGACTGCAAGATGATGTTAAAGTTTAAAACCTTGTCTTCACCACAAGGAAGAAAAGATCTCACATCTCCCAGAGATGTAGAAATCTCTACAGAGAGATTTACTGTAGAAATCTCGACAGGATTTTCTACAGGAAATTTCTACAGGATGTGCCTAGGTTTTCTACAGGATGAGCCTAGGTGAGAGAATATGGTTCTCAGCAGCTATCTCCTACAGCTTTCTCTGATCCAGAGGAAAAGCATGGCTCCCGTGTCCTTGTACCCACAAGAAAGCATCCAAGTCTCCCAGATCCTGTGGCCCCAGGGCCTCCCTACTAGACCCCTGTGGCAAGCATGAGAGAAAACCTTTGGTGATGCCCAACTCTGTTGGCATAAATGGATTAAGACAGGACTGCACCAGATAGCTGAATCACTCCAGAAGCACTGGTGTTTGTCCAAGAGCAGTTTTTTTCTCCACAGAGAGACATGGGCCACCTGCAGGTGTCTGAGGCAGCCTCATCTTCTAAATTTGCAGAGCTCCTGGCTGTAGCCAGAGGATTTTAAGAAATTGTTGAAGTTCCAGCAAGCCTCAATCTGCAGAGTCCCCATGCATGCTGTGATCAGCTTGTTACAAAACTGTATGAATCATTGCAATAATCCCGTGTACTAAGGAAAGGAATTTAGTACCTCTGTTCAGCCCCTGTTGAGCAGCATATCTTGGGCTGCTTGGATTTACAGCCTCTTCTCTGACTGAAAACAAATTTACATGTGTCCAGATTCTCCATTTTCCACTAAGCGGAAGAAAGATAACTCATTAAATCCATTGTCTGCACTAATGAGTGCTCATGAAGTTTCTGATCACACTCCAAAAAATACTTCTGAGTGCAAGTATTTAGAAACTGCACTTATCTGAACAAGCTTCATCCTGTTTGTCAGACCTTTTAGCTGATGGCTACAATTCTAGGGCATTAAGCTATAAGCCTGGAGAATGCTGCATGTGAGGGAGCAGTGTGCCACTGCCTTTGCAAAACAGGAGCTCAGCCCTGACAGGGCATCTCTGTGCATCCCTGCTGTCTGTGGTACCAGCAGCCTGTCAGAAGAGCTATAGGGATCTGAGAACACTGTCAGCGACATGTTGAGTACTCAAATTTATCTTTGTTTTATGCTACTTAAGATAAAAACCTTTGCCATCTTTTCAATAGACTGCTGTCAATTAATTTACTGCTGAGGCTATCTAAACTTTCAAACAGTGCTGACATTTTCATTATTTGGCAACCTTGCCCTTCATTATCCACTTTGCCTCTCATCCAGACTCCATAAGGCCTGAGATTTACCCTATGTAACAGCTAATTGAATACATTTCTCAGTGCAAGAAATCTTTTAATCTGCGGAGATCAAATAACAGAATACTTGCACAGCAACCATTCAACTGAACATTGGATTGCCACATGCTTGCGCCATCCTGATGAGCAACAGCAGATCAACAGGAGGCAGATACTATTTCCCAGCTGTCTTTCTTTAATCTACCAACGACTGGTGGAAGAATAAAAAAGGAACCACAGCTCAATAGGCAGGGTGGCTCCTGTTTAACATTTTCCTGCCTTTACCTGTTTGTAGACATAGGGATTGAAACAGCAATTTCCATCAACACTTGCAAATGGAGTAAGGACTTTCATCTGACATTTGGAGAGCATTAATAAAGAAACTTGTTAAAAATTTTTCCCCTTATTCTTACCTAAAGCTATACTCCTTTTCTGTTTTCAGTTTCCTCCTATGAAATAGTCATTAAGACCCAAATTCCAGGCACTTTCAAGCAGCAGAGGGAAAGAAAACACAGCCTTGTAATTTACATGATGCGAACACAAAACCTTGGCAGAAACCTTTAGCTATGCTAAGGTAGAGGAAAGGCAGAAAATTTTGAATTCACATGGCATAAGGAATGCGGTTCAACTTTCTGCTGCCTTTACTGTAAATGAAGTTGAGATTTTTCTCACAGAATAATTTTTCTTGAAGAAGATCTGAAGGGGCAAAAGATACCCAGTGGAAACACATTAATTTGAAAGAAAATTTGTTTTGCCCTTGTCTGTTTTATTTTCTCAAAATAACGCATAACTTTCATTATACAAAGGTTAAAAAGCATGAAATGCTATAGATTATTTTTCTTCATAAGGAAAATCCACAATTTCAACTTTTAACTAGACAAAAAAAGAGCATGGTGCAAATTCCCAACATTTCTCTTGGGACAGATTTTACAGGCTCCATCTGGAATGGTAGTAACCTGTGTGAACCACTTGCAAAATGCGCAGTGACTGGCAAGAGAAAACAGAGCTTGGCAGGTCCCAAGCCCAGGCACCAGCCTCAGACGCAGACCTGCAGCTCCTGCTTCCATCATCCTGCTGCTGTCTGCAGGCCAGGCGAGGATTTTGCCCAGTGCCCTGCCTCCCACAGCTGGAGGTGGCAGCATCCTTCCTACTGCAATATCACCCTGCTCCTGGCTCTATGCTAAGATTTTGAACTCCTGTTTATAGAAGCTCTTTCCTCTCTATTTCCAGTCAGAATCTTTCATACTCTAAAAACAGACAATAGGAATTTGCCCAATATACATAGGCTTTACAATCTAGTCTCCTCTGGATTAAATTTCTTTGCCTTTCCTTGCAGATTTCTCCAAATATGACTAAAAGATTGCAAAGCTCAAACGCTTTTTCTTTTTTTTCTTCTTTCATTTACATGGGACTGTATGCCCTTCAAGTCGAAGGGTATTTTTTCACATTGGTCTTCTAATGACTGATAACAAGTATGGGGAAGCAGAAAGTGTACAACACTGTGAGAAAAATCATTCACCCCAGCAGATCCAAATCATCAGGAAGCGTACTTTCATTTGCAATGTGACTACCAGCCTGCAGGGGGTAAGGGAGCAGCGCCCTCTCTCCCAAGAGGAAAAGGCACCCCGATTTCCACAACGCCACAAGAGCTGTATTAATATCAAATCAGAGACATGACAGAAAATTTCTGCTAGCTAGAAACTACAGTGAAAGGGTTGTTGAATATTGATGTGCATATCAATCAGCTGCTAATGCATATCCTAAACAAGCAGGGAGTGCCCAATTTCAGAATCAAATATTGGCTGTAGAACACCAAAGGTATGGATAGACTAAATCCAAATTGAAATTAAGCCTTGAGACCAAATACCCCACACAATTTCAGTGGGCTAAAGCAATGCACCTTTTTATGCAAAGCCACAATAATTGAAAATGCAAAAGTCTAATCAAAGAATCATTACTAGTCCTGTTCTGATGACACTTATTGTCCAAATTATATAATTATTACAGGAAGATCAGGAGCAGACTTTTCAGGAAGGACCAGCCTGACTGGTAAGGTGAAGCAATATGACTCTACTTAAGGTAAAGATTTTAATTTAGTTCACTTCAAGGATCTCTTTAGGGATGTTGCATTTGAGAGGCTATGTGTTAAATGAGTTAGAGGCAAAAGAAAGATGTTGTTCCTGGTGTGTTGGAATTCCCGACTTTTTCCAGCTCCAAGGTCAGGGTGAAAAAACTCAAGAGACGTTGTTGTTTTGCAGTCACACTCTGAAATTTATTATCCTTATCTATTACAGACTCACGAGATGTGAGCTCTCTCTGACAAGCCGGGAAAGTGAGCTCAAATGGTGCCTGCCTGTAATGGGTTAAAATT